>CM061047.1:64405831-64529092 GCA_030762985.1 Adelphocoris suturalis
AACTTCCTACAGTGAACAGGAAAGAATTTAGCTCACTCAGCTGATCAGAAAAGACCCCATCACTTCACTCGTCTCTTAATGTCCCAGAGAGTCTACCCATCAAATTTCAACTTCCTACAGTGAACAGGAAAGAATTTAGCTCACTCAGCTGATCAGAAAAGACCTCATCACTACGTTTCTTACTTACCGACACTTTAGCAACTAACTTGGGGCCGTGCTGATTCGGAATTATATATAAAGACCGTTCGGAATTATTTATAAAGTCAGCTAAGTTCTTCAGTTTCAATTTCTTCGTTCAGAAATAACTCTCCTAGATGTTAGTAACTACACTACGTTTCTTACTTACCGTGAATTGATGGCAACTGTTGTTACCGCCACAGCCTAATAAACAACTCTCGTTGATAAGGACCGCCTAGAACACGATCAAGGCGGGTATAGAGACGAACGGCGACACTTTTGCAACAAACTTGGGGCCGCGCTGATTCGAATGAGCAGTCTTACACTAACATCGGACCGCGAAGTTCTTCACAATTTCAAAGACCGTTCGGAATTATATATAAAGATATAATTATATATAAATTATATATAAAGTTTTATAAACCTCTAAAAAAAATCAATAGTATAATAAATTAGTACTTGGAATAATGAATGGACACTAGTATGATTCATTACTTTAAACTGATAGCCAAGGACATGTATATTTATTGAACAACTTTGTGTTTCCGTAGAGGATCTGAAGGGAAAACTTGAATCTCACATAGAAAGATTTGGAGATAAGGTGAGGGTTATTCGCAATAAAGCAAGAGAAGGTTTGATTAACACCAGATCTCGGGGAGCCAAAGAAGCACATGGAGAAGTTATTGTTTTCCTTGATGCTCACTGTGAAGTTGGCAAAAACTGGCTGCCTCCTCTGCTTGCTCCAATTTATAACGACAGGTATTTTCTTATTATTTTAACTTAGGGGCCGTTTTTTAATCACAGATAAAGCCCAAGCAAACTCTAGGTAACTGCAACCTCGGATAACTTTTCGTTGGCTGTTTATCAATTCACATTTACCTGCAAGATACCGCTATCTTCTTGGTAGCCACCTGAGACTCGCCTCCCTCAGTTAGCGATTTATCTGGTGGATAACGTTTTATAGAGAGGTTATAACGTGTAGTGGTAATAAGAATATAATATATATTGTAATAATTCAAAGTCATATTACATAAAGTCACAATGTACAACGATGTTAACTTGATTGATTCTGGTTTTTCGATGAGGAAATCGTTCAATTTCTATGGTACAAACGAAGACCTTACACGGTTCGTCCACGTCCCGATTATTTTCGTTTACTCGATGATATCGATTTTCAAACCCTTTTCCGACTAACGAAAGAAACGACGATGTTTGTGCTGGAGTTGATTGAAGGGAAATTAGAATCCCGCAGAGGCAGAAACAACTCCAGTTCGCAGATTCTATGATCTTGGTGAGTAGTTACTACTTGAGCTTCGTTCTCAGTGTGAGTTCTGCGAGTTCGGAACGGTTCTGGGCAAGCGCAGTCGAGTTTTGTCATTCGCAGTGCCAGAACGCCCAGTTCCGGAACGCCAAGAATGCCGAGTTCGGCGTTCGCAGTGTTTGGCGAACCCAGTTCCGAACGGTTCTGACAGTTCCCGTTTTATTTCGGAACTGGCAGAACTCGAACGCAAGGACGTAGTTAACGCATGCGCATTGCATAATTTTTCGGATCTCGTGGAGTAAACAACTCTCTTCTTCGTCATCGAAATCATACTTAATTCTACGATCGAAGTACCAATTCTACGATCGAAATGTCAACTAGCTCGTCAAGTTCGGAAAGCGATAGTTTCGACGATGGTGTTTGGTTTGTAAATGATGAGGACGAGCTTGAAGTTACTGTTGGATCTCGTCCTCATTCACGAAACTCAAATTGTTTCGAGTATACTCCTCAGTCATCGTAGAATTTTTTTATTCAAGTATTTATATTTATTTATTTATTTATTGCCGTGGGGTTATAGTTAGGTAATATTCACGGGCACAATAAGTAATATATTCACGGGACTAAAAATATTCAGAAAAGGAGCACCAGAAGGTAACACGAGTTGAGTGAGGTGTGCAAATCGTTCGCAGTGCAGAACGCGGTTCCACGAGTTCCAGAACGCTCCGGGATTTCCAGTCCCAGTTCTGATGAGTTCGAGAACTGTCAGAACGCGCACTGAGAACGAAGCTCTAATAAAGTACCATAATGTAGCATAAAATGTCTATCGAGATCCCTTGGCATCAGAGATGGTGGTGATTCTCTGCTTCGATGTCCTTGTTTTATGTCTGACGCATGAGAGATGAAACCGAAAGGACAGGAGTGTTGTTGTGCTATACCTATCTGCGCTTTACCCATGGACGTCATGAAGAACTAAAAATACTAGTATTGTAAGGCTGTTTTGTGGGGGAATCATTGTTGTGGTAGTGGTACCCCTTTTTTGCACAGACGAAGTTATCTGAGCAGTTAGCTATCTGTAGGTAGCCTACCTAGCTACCTGAGGGCATAAAGTTGATTGATAAACGCCCTACCGAATTTGTTCGACAGGTTGCGGTAACCTTTAGGTATCTACGTGAGGATTGTCTGGAAGTTACCGCTGTAATTGATAAACGGACCTATAGTAAGCAGATATTATTTTCATTTAGAATAAGTATCTCAATTTCCTAACCTTGGTTTGAACCTATGTACTACTAATGCTCTACCTATGTAGGGTAGTCCTTTTTAAATTTCTTATTATTTGTCTTGAGAACCCGTAATTATCATTTTCAGGACCACTATGACCGTTCCGGTTATAGATGGCATTGATCATTCGAATTTTGAAGTACGTCCTGTGTACGAGGAAGGACATCATTTTAGGGGCATATTCGAGTGGGGAATGCTTTACAAAGAAAACAATCTACCTGCTAGGGAGATCAACGCTAGAGCTCACCACAGTGAACCATATAAGTAAGCGTTTGATTGAAGTATTTTGTCGGTTGTGTGATATTTGTATTCAGATATTGTTGGGATTCGGCTCAGAGGAAGAAAATAATTATAATATATTTTTAATCATTTTTATTTTTCGGTCGTAACTGTGACCATCATCAGAAGTTTAAAGCTATGCCTTCAATGAGGGCAGTGTCAGAAAGAAAAGAACAAAATTTAGTGGGGAAATCAATCATTTGACCATTTAAGTGTCAAATTGTTATGCCGTGGATTTCTTGTCATTATTATTATTATTTATTTTTCCTGCGACTGTGATAGTTTTTATGTTAAATTTAACAATTTATTTCCGGGTCTTTCTCCGTGTAAATCAAATTTTAAAGTTTTTTGCAATCATCTAGTCATTCAGCCGAGGAAACTTTATAAATTTGTACTCGTGCTCTTATTTCATGTTTTTCTTCTCTCTAAATGTTGTTGATAATTCTTTTGTTTTGTAAATTTCTGTTGTCCCCGTTGGTGTGACACTGTATGTCGTTCACGTGGAGCTGTGGCGTCGGTCGGGTCGGTCTGGCTGGGCCCTAGGGCGGCTCCCTAGTCGGTTTTTCTCCCTTAGGGTAGCTTTTTTGAGTTGCTCGTGGGATGCCGCCATGGTGGGTTGGGCCTGGGCCTGGTTTGGGCATGGCTCTGCTGGTGTCATACAGGGTGAGCTTTAATTTTTTTTAAATTTCTTCTCCCTTTTATTTATTTATCACAGCAATTTATTTTCTTCTTAACTCAATGATTTGGACGATGGATTTTGGAAGATTTGGGCGGCATTGATTGTTATGGATTTAGTGACAAATTTTGTATGTTTATCGTACCTGACGTTTGTTATATACCTGTGGTATGGAAAACAATAAATTCTCTCTCTCATCTGAATTCTATGAAAAGTCTCACTTTACTAGTTGTAGGTTGCAATAAAAAAATATAAGTAAACAACGACACTACAAAGACAAATGTAACTTGCCATACTCAATCAGTCAGCCATTCTGATGATTGTTTGCCCCAATTCATTTTGTTTCTTTCTTTCTGACGCTGCCTCAATGGGGGCATAGCTTGCAACTTCTGATGATGGTCACAGTGATGACTGGAATGTAAAAGAAATAAAAAATAATGCTGTTATTTTTTCTCCTTCCAGGCCGTATCCCAACAATCTATATCTATAAAAGAGGATGTATGTATATATGTATGTATATATGTATGTTGCCTATAGACTCCGAAACCGCTCGACAGATTGTAATGAAACTTTCAGGTATTATTAGGCATGATTCAAGGATTGTTCCTGTAAAGTTTGGTGCAAATCCGTTCAAAGGGCTCTGACCCAGAGGGCATAAAAGGGTGCAGTGTCAGGTTTTAGAAATTTATTGTTTACAAAATTAACTACCCAAGCCAAGACCGAAGGCAGAGTGAGGAGGAGGAAGAGGAGGAGGAGGAGTGGGGGAGGAGGGAGGGAGGAGGAGGATGAGGAGGAGGAGGAGGATGAGGGAGGAGGAGGAGGGAGGAGGAGGAGTGAGGTAGGAGGAGGATGAGGAGGAGGAGGAGGGAGGAGGATGAGGAGGAGGAGAAGAAGGAGGGAAGAGGAGGAGGAGGAGGGAGGAGGGATTATGTCTATTTATTTACTTATTTTTTAATATGTTTTTCGGATTCTACGCATCATGAAACATAAAGCAACGAATTCGGTATGTTGAAAAATGATTTTAATTAGTCGATTACTAAAGTTTATTATTGAAAAATGAACCAACATTTATCCAGCGAGAAATTTGGGCGCAGCAACGCGCGGGGGGGGGGGGGGGGGGAACGCTAGTATCATCTAAAAACTTACATAAGTAAGCTTTCATTTTATTCATCCATTGTTCTGAAAAAGGAGTCCTGTTTAAACAATGAGTTAGAAATTCGAATTTTCTGACATTCGGGGCAGTGTATGTTTTAGAAAACGTTGACTTCTCTGTGTATGTTTGTTTACCGTTATTGTTTTTGAAAGATTACATCATACATCGACAAACAATGAGCTATATCCACTTTTTTCCTCACGATTTGAAAATAGAGATTGAAACAAGACTGTACCCACTTCGCGTTTTCCTCTAACATAAAAAAAATCCTATGACGTCTCAGGTTCCCTGCGCTGGAGAAACCTTTGAATATGAATAAGATGGAAGGATATTGCTCTCACTTCAACGCTGCTTCCCTTTCACAAACAGAAGTACTGCTAGCGTTGCGCTGTTTTTTAAATTTACGCATTCATTCAAATGACAAAGTGGTAACTCCTCGTTTACATTCTCTAAAAACAATAATTTCTTAATGTAATCGTTGAAATCTCGTAGAATAAGAGGTAATGATGTAGGGAGGACATCATTATGGGAGGGACATTCTAAGTTCTACGAATATCATCCCAAAAGTAAGTTTCCTTATTTTGGAAATAATTGAAAAAATTTTCTATTAACGATGGTTGGAAAGGTAAAGATCTGAACTATTTTTCGACATAGTCACCGAGTCGTATATAGGTATTCGTGTAGTTACCCATTTCTTCGTACTGAATACTGGTGTGAGGGTGGAAGTATCACGGCTTCTTCCTTTTTATGTATTTATTGACTTCACAACTAGTTTCGCCCTTCCAAAAGGCCTCATCAGGTGCTACAATATAACAATTGGTTTTATAAATAATGGTAGATACAGAGGTACTATGTGCTATTTGTTATCTAATAGGTACAGGCACTTACAATAGGGGGACAGATCCATACGAGGTGTATTTTGTCATGGTGTTGCAGAAGTTATAATTTCAGTCTCAGTTGTTAAAATTTCGTCCAATGGCTTGAAAGGGTCTAGAAATTATGATCATATAGTTTAGATTTAGTTATATGCTAGGTATGATGAGTTATGAACAGAATGCTATTGTATGAATTGGGCTTACCAAATTGGGGGGTATAAGGTAGTAATGTCTGCAACACCATGACAAAATACACCTCGTATGGATCTGTCCCCCTATTGTAAGTGCCTGTACCTATTAGATAACAAATAGCACATAGTACCTCTGTATCTACCATTATTTATAAAACCAATTGTTATATTGTAGCACCTGATGAGGCCTTTTGGAAGGGCGAAACTATTGATTACGTGATACTTCCACCCTCACACCAGTATTCACCGATTCGTTTCTGGCGCTTACTGGAGCAGAATGAGCGTTTCTTCAAACCCCTGTCACACCACTGCGGATCCAAATTCTGCATCCAATCGTTAACAATGCTCTTGACTTTATTGACGTTGGCCTTCCACAAAAGTTATCATCACTCGGAATAGGCGGTAATCACTCGTGGCACGGTCTGGAAACTAAGGAGGATGGCGAAAAAACATCCCAATCTAGTTCGGTTGGCAGGTCTTTTATCGATTTTGCAGAGTGAGGCCGGTCGCTGTCATGGGACTACTAATCGAACTGCCAAGAATATTTTGACAGGAGGAATGCTGGTTTTACGACTGCCAGAAAGGTTAATTTGTGGTAGTATAAGTTTTCTGGATCAAAGGGATCAGATTGAGGTTGAGGCTAGAAATCAGAGCTCAGACTGGTAAAAGTATGGCGGACTTGAATCCAGGGGGAAAATAGAGGGGACAAACAGTGTTGCCCTGACAATAATGAAGCCAATCAAACCACTAAGACTGGCTCAATCAATAATCAGCTCATCATCTGGTGCAACTTTACAAGATGTGATAATTTTTAAGACGTACATTCTAACTAAAATTTCTAATATTTCTATCTAATAAAAAATGCTTACGTGTTTTGCTACTAAATCTACTGAACATGACCTAAATAACAATGAAACTACTTAAATCGCTACCATGTACGAATTCTCTGTGTTTTTAGGTCTCCCACGCACGCTGGAGGTCTTTTTGCTATTAACAGAGAATATTTCCTTGAACTTGGTGCCTACGATCCTGGTCTACTTGTTTGGGGTGGTGAGAACTTCGAGCTTTCCTTCAAGGTATTTACTCATCCTATAAAAGGTGGGTGATTTTCTTCCAATAGGCCTCCTGAAGATCAGAATAGATATAGATGGATTTATGACAGATGCTTCCAATGGTGGCTTTTTCAGTTTCTCATTATAGTTTATGGTTTATTTGCAAACTCTCTTCAAAAGTGACAGATCAGGATGTTCATGAGCAGATAAAATTTCACAAATCCAGTTAAAAAATGCATTCTTCTTTTTAGTTTATGAAATTGGGGAAATGAACAATGATTTAATCGTAGTCTACGTAGAGAAACTCAAAGTATAGACCCGTCAAACGTCTTGATCTGCCACTTTTGAAGGGTGTGGGGAAAACATAGATCTGTAGAAGTGCCGCTGGAAAGAAAGAAAAAATGTGTTTTCGTGTAGAATTGATTTAAAAAAATCTAAAGTCCTGGAGCAGTCACTGTATACTTTCCTTGTAAGTGTGACGTACTTTCCTGAGTAATCAAAATTAATTTTTTCCCGACGAGAGACCCACGGGCGCTGGGAGACTGAAGGGGGCCACGCTCCACAGTGCTTGTCCTGATGAAGGGATTTCCGAGTCCAGCGCACAGACATAGCTCTAATTTTTTACTTGTTGAGTGTTCAGGCGCTGATGATACGATTATCACTGTACGGTTTCTAACAGAATATTAGTCGCTGAATTTAATGAAACCAAAATTTTACTCATACTTCTATACCTTTTTCAAGGTAGAATAGGAAAGTAATTATGGAAATTTCGTTAAATAACTGCTATAAAAATTAGGTAGATCCAGTTTTTCAAGCCTCTTGTTTCAAGACCTGAATAGACAATAATATTACATAAATGTTCTAAAATATTAAATGAATGGAATGTGGAATGAACATTGTAACTCACATAAGTATAAAAATTCTCATAATAAAAGTTTATTCTTGGTATAAATTGGAAAACAATCAGGAGGGTTCACACCGCCTGAAGACAAAAGTCTAATGAGTGCTTATTTATTTAGACACGGGCAATTACCCTATTTACATAGGAAATCCTTGAAACCAGAACAATATTATATGAAAAATAAATAATCAACCCATCAACACAAAATAGAATATTAATAAAGGACCAAGAAGTACAGTACATCAATATTACAATCAATTTAACATAACTTTACTAGAACATTTTGGCACGTTTCTTGAAAACCCCCTCACCTACCCTCATTATTTCCACATCATCCGAAGCACTCACAAGACGATTGAAGGAATCCTCTTTGCGCCCGCTTTAGAGGATTGTTCAACAGATAGTTCGTTGGAACAGTTCGGAGGAAAACTCTCTGATTCTGTCTTGTGGCATACGGTGGCACGTGAAAACACAATTCGCTGAGAAGCAATCAATTGTTTCAAGCATGAGTCTACGAACAAACATCATGTCAGCCAATTCACGGCTACTTTGTAATGCGTTCAGGCCCGTCAGGTGCATAATTTTCGAACCACTGCCATTGTCCCAGCCTGTGAAGAAAGAAGAAGAAGAAAAAAACGTTTATGTGTACAAAATTAATAATTCCACTTAGATAAAAAATTAACAATACGACAAGGTTAATTAAACCGTCTATCGAAAGTGACGGCGAATGAAAATGGTGTAATGCGAGTAAATATTGTGGGCAAATTATAATGTGAAAAAAAAAATCATGGAAAATTCAAATATTTAAAGAAAAAAAGTATTTCTTTAAAAAGATTAAAACTAAAATTGAATATTAGGCCATGAATATTTGGCCTAAGAAATAGATACTGTTGTTTTCTAGATAAGAACATAATTATGATCAATAATTGAACTCCCGCACTAATAATGATCGATAGATCCATGCTACTTTACAGTTAGAGACCAATCGCCTCCACTAGAGACCTCCACCATTCAGAAGCCTGACTGCTTCAACCCTTGACAGAACCGGCTGACCAAATGCTTGAACTCTGAATTCTATCTAAACACGGCAGGAGCATAAAAAGTGGAAGAGGTTTTCTTTCTCGTGAGAATTTCAGAGCGAACACTCTTCACATCGTTCGGTAGCGTATGGTTTTGCATTCAAATGAAGCATCTCACCTCTGAGCATGAAGAGCCAACTACTGAAATAAAGGTCCGAATAGGAATATTTCACCAGACTGCCAGACTTAACATGAGGATAAAGCTCTCTATAGAGAGTGAATCTCTCGGATGCCATAGCTCTTTGCCAAAACAGGGCTTTTTTATGTTCCCTAAGCATTTCCAACAGGTCCCCTGCCTGGGTCTTCATAAGTGCTGCTTTCAACGAGGGAAAGTCGTTTGGCAAACCAAATTCTGAGGAAAGGCGGTCCAAGTACTCAGCCCGTGAAGTGTTTTGCAACAAAACCTCTCTCACATATTCATTTCTATGGTTTTAAATAAAAATAGATTCCATTCTAAGAAATTCGATACCTTCCTATATCTCCTATGGTGAGTAGTTTTTCTTTTTATGATTTTTCAAAGCGTGGTGCACTGGTGACATCTCAATGGACCGGGGGGGTGTCCCGCCCAGGTGGGAGAGGTGCCTTGACGTCACCAGTACACAATACTTTGAAGCATAAAAGAAAGAAAACTACTCATTATAGGGGAGTGCGATGGATGCCAAACTTCTTAGGATGGGATACAGTTACAATACGTTTTTCTCACCCATGGGTAACTCTCATTGTTCATCAGATGATCCCAACACGAAATCACTATAAACTGACACCATGAATCACCCTAAATCATTGTAACCATCCCTGAGGCAAATGAGATACAGTTTTCTCCAAAATAAAAGAGTGACCACCGAGCATCTGGCCAAGGTTGCAGTCAGTTCCACCCAAAACGAAGTGGAATGAATGTGGGAAGGCATAGTCGTTACCCACAACATCTTTTGGATCAAGAACTTTGCTGAAACTGCCGACAGAACGTACGTGATGACTTACTGACTGCAGAAGGCTTCCGTAGAAAGAAATCCCAGGTCTAATCGCTTTTATTTCCCCAAAAGGGCCCCTTTTGATTTTGGGATTCAACGGCTGCACTATGTCCGTAAATTTATTGCTCAGCGCAACAAATTTCTTAATCTTTTTCCAATCTAGGTCTCTGATTGAGGCCCTTTCGATTGTATAATGTCCCAAGGCCTCTTGCCTAGATCTCCAGAATCTATCACAATCACACAGCAAGTGTTCAGCTGTATCCCCCGTTTGCAGAGTGGAGAGGGTACCTTGGACATGATAAATAGGGTCCTCTTAAAGCTTATGTTCCTCACTTGTGTTCTAGGCTGTGGTATAATCCATTCTGAACGACTCTTATCACAGCCTGAGATGCACATCCTAGATTGACTATACAATTCTTTTGATTGTCCTCTTTTCTCCATAGCTCTTTTAGATCTTTGAAGGCCCAGGCGTTTGCCTTCGCCTTACACGCGTTCCGCGTTATGCCGAGATCTGGGGCCGACCCTGTAATAGTTTCTAGACGACCCCACAAGGTGATCTACGAGTACCTCCTCATTTCCCATGTGTCTCTCGTGACCTGGCACCCAATTGACATACACTTTGTTAAGAAATTGGGTGCCAAACTTGTTCTGTTTATCTTTAGGCTCTTTTATCATTGTTGAGGTAGTAACCGGATTCATCAGTGCTTTGATGCAGGCCTGGCTGTCTGTATGTATTACTTCTTGTCTGTTTCTCATGTTATTTTCTATTAAGCTGTCAACACACCTGATAATGGCATACAGCTCATTCTGGAAGACAGTGGTGTATGCATCCAGAATGAAGCACTCAGCTATACTAACCAGAATACCAACTAGTGTTTAATTTATAAGAAGCTATGAAAAGAGGCACATCTTTTAATTATCACATTAATATCTCGTTTTTCAAGCATGCTAACACTATAACGAACCCTCTCTTATTTCGTAATTATCTCACTACCTTATATGTTTAGAAGAAAGTATAAGAAGCCTGTCTAGTTTATCGCCTTATGGGATCTCTTCTTTTTTTTTTTCAGATCTGGCAATGTGGTGGTAAGATTTTATGGGTCCCATGTTCTAGAGTTGGACATGTCTACCGAGGTTTCATGCCTTATAATTTTGGAGCCCTTGCAAGGAAAAAGAAAGGACCATTGATTGTTATTGTAAGTTTTTATAAATTTGTTTAGGTGATTTGTTACTGAATCGCTAAATTTGGTTATTAACCCAAAGTGTTTGCATTTATCCATGTTCAACTGACCAATTGTTGCTAATCTCAACAGAACTACAAGAGGGTGATCGAAACTTGGTTTGATGAGAAGTACAAAGAATATTTCTACACCAGGGAGCCTCTCGCTCGGTATTTGGACATGGGAGACATAAGCCAACAGTTGGCTCTGAAAGAGAAGTTGAAGTGCAAAAGTTTTGAGTGGTTTATGGAAAATGTTGCGTACGACGTTACCGCTAAGTTTCCCGAATTACCTCCAAATATCCATTGGGGAGAGGTAAGAAATAAGATTATCTAATTGTATCCATTTTGAAATAATTCTTTGTTGGTGTGCCATGTTCCTTATGTAGGTAGTTAGGTTGTGAGGATGATAGTTTGTAGGCTTCTTTTTCATGAAAGGATTTATAGTATACTATAGTTTAGTATAGTATACTAAGTACTTTCGCCGAATTCGGCCTCATAAGAGCTTTGGGTATTTGTGCTAGGTCACAATAATTATCATTGGCATTGTTATTATGGTTGGTTTTACTTCATTATATTCATTATGATTGAGTTATATTAAGGTTGGTCCTCTTTCATCATATTAGAATTGTATTTGGTTCCCTTTCTTTGGTCAATTTTTCTCAGTGATGAATCAATTAAGAAACTTAAAATCTGTCCTAGTGTGGTGTGTGTAAACACCAAAAGACTATACCTTTACATGAAGGAAAGCAACTAGGCATTTGGCTGTTTAAAGGTGGCTGTCCACTTGGTCGACAGAGTGGCGCGACGCGCGCAGCGAGACCCGACGCCAAAATCTGTCTCTAGAAATATAATGGAAAATGATGGTATTCTGTCCAGTAGGTCGACAGCGTGGCGTGGCGCGGGTGAGTCGAAAATTTTTCGCTCTCGACCGCTCTCCAAACTTCTGGAGCGCGGCTCGGCGCTCCGCCAAAACATTTAGCACCGCCCCATAGACCTAGTGTACGAAGGTCGAAGCGAAACATTTTCGCTTGCACAAAATTTTTGCAATTTGCGTTGCACAGGTTGACTTGAATATATGCAAGCCCCCCCCCCCCCCCCCCCCCCCCCCTCTCACCGATAACATTTTGGGACACACCAATGGATCTGATTCAACAAAGTCCTTACTTAGAAGTACTTACTTATGATTTACCTTTTAGGACCAAACTACTGAGATCTACCCCCACATCCTCTCCACAAAAACCCCCCATATTTCAGATTAAAAATACTCTTAATAGGTAACCCAAAAGAACGTTCAGACTAATTCAATTTCATTCGTCCAAACATCAGATCACGAGTTCGTTCGGTGATGACCAAATTATTCCATTTAACCACCCCCTCCTCCCACTCCCTTTTTTTCCACTACCACAAACACCGTGGTGTATGGTGAGGCTAGCAAATATTTCAATAGCCTGTGATTGAGGTTGATGCAATCTAAACATATTCGCCCAATTAACCATCCCTTGTTTGTTCAGCGAAATGACGCGGGACTGGCAAAACGACGGATCGAAAAATGAAATCCGCCCCATAGTGGACGAACCTCAAGATTTTGGCGTCGCTCTGTCGACCTAGTGGATGGCCACCTTAAAAGTACACCAAAGGCGTTAACGAGTCATTCGAGATCTCTTACATGAAAATCTGTGAAGTTGTTTTCCCTGTAAACTGTGCATAGTGTACACTAATCTACAGTGACTTAGTGTTAATTTATCTCTCACTATTCTTCGGATTTTTCAAAATTATTCTAAGCTCTTTTGTTTGGTAAACAGATATTTAATTTCCTTCGTTCGTTTTAGTTGAGAAATTTGGCCACAAAGGCCTGCATGGATACAATGGGTCAATCTGCTCCAACTATGATGGGAATGTCTCCTTGCCATGGTTTTGGGAATAATCAGGTGAATATTTATAGAGATTTGATTGATATACCAAGTATTTTATACCTGTACTTCATTATTTATCTTTTTAAATCCTACGTTCTCGAGCCCAGGAGCTTGACCTGAGGTGTCATACGTTAATTTATTCTGGATTAATGCTATTTTTATCCAACTTTCATCAAACATTAACTTTTTTCCAGCTCGTGAGATTAAACGCTAAGGGCCAGTTGGGTATTGGAGAAAGGTGTGTGGACGCAGACTCCCTTGGCGTTAAGCTAGTATTTTGTAAACTTGGAAGCGTAAGCGGGCCTTGGCAGTATGATGAGGTGAGAGAAATAAGTGTATTTTCTATCATTTAGAATAAAACGCACAAAACACTTATACAGGGTGATTCCCTCGCAGATGCAAAAAAAAAAAAAAAAAAAATTGGGTGAAACTACATCAAAAATGGAGTAAAATGCCGCCAACTGCATATTTTTATCTCAATCCGTTCTCGAGATATGATTTTTCAAAGGTTTTTTCAGGAATACCGTGTTTTTTCCTTTTAAACTCAAATTTCTCCACTTTTCTTCATTCAATTTTAACTTTTGACCTCATTTTCGGAATTAGCATTGAATTTACTATAAGAATAGTGTACTTGGGTTCTTAAAAAGTACTATCTAAAGGCCCTCACATCAGCTCAAACATTGACGATTTTGAAAAAATAATATTTCTGAAAATCTTTAAAACTTTACTACTCTTCCAAAACGAATCCTGGAAGCTGGCAAATCTCATGAAAACTGCTTCGTCTATTACTCTTTCCAACGGTATAATCAAGTTTACTTTTATTTTGTTATTTAGTGGAGAAAATTATGGTTTAATGTTAAAAAATGTGGGTTTTTCAATGAAATTGTTGGTTTTCTCGAAAGATGACCCTCCATGAACCTACGAGTATGGGGTCGGTTTCTATGTATTTTTTCACGCTGTATCGAATGGTAACATTTGTAGATCTCTCCAACTCCATTATAACCGAGTTTTACACTTAAAATCGCAAATGTTTAGTTTGTTTGTTACGATTAAATGTATGTGTGTTATGGGGTAAAACTAGTTAATTAAAGTGTAAAACTCGATTATAACGTAGTTGAGAGATCTGCAAGAGTTTCCATTCGATCCAGCGAGAAAAAATACATAGAAACCGACCCCATACTCGTTGGTTCATGGAGGGTCATCTTTCGAGAAAACCAACAATTTCATTGAAAAACCCATATTTTTTAACATTAAAACATTATTTCCTCCCCTAAATAACAAAATAAAAGTAAAATTGATAATACCGTTGGAAAGCATATTAGATGAAGCAGTTTTCATGAGATTTGCCAGTTTCCAGGATTCTTCTTAAGAGAGTAGTAAAGTTTTAAAGATTTTCAGAAATATTGTTTTTTCAAAATCGTCAATGTTTGAGCTGATGTGGGGTCTTCGGATGGTACTTTTTAAGAACCAAAGTACACTATTCTTATAGGAAATTTAATGCTGGTACCGAAAACGAGGTTGAAAGTTAAAATTAAATGAGGCAAAGTGGAGAAATCCGAGTTTAAAATTAAAAAACAACAATTTTCCTGAAAAACCCTTTAAAAAACCATGTCTCGAGAACGGATTGAGATAAAAATATGCAGTTGGCGGCATTTTACTCCATTTTTGATGTAGTTTCACCCAAATTGTTTTTTGCATTTGCGAGGGAATCACCCTGTATACAAGGTGTCCCAAAAAGAGCCTTCTGATTTCAAATACGAATATTCCATGAACAAGAGCAATGTAGTAAATTTTAAAAGTCTCGTAAATAAATCATGTTTTATTTTTAATGTTCACCAACGTTCGGTGTGACCCCCCCCCCCCCCCCCCCCCCCTCGATGCATCACACACATCAACTCGATAGCCAAATTTGTCCCAAACCCTATCAAGCACATCGGCTGTAACTACTCACTGCTTGTGTAAATAAATTTTTAGTTCTTCCAAGGTTGTCACAAGGGGTGGTAGAAAACTGCCTTCTTTGACGAAACCTTGAAGAAAAAATTGCAAATCTTGGTGGCCATTGGTGAAAAGCCGAATCCGCTGCTGCACAAAGCCACCAATGTTGCAGAAGGCGTTCTTTTAAAAACGGCAGACGTTCTTGGTGCTAGTGTTCGTGGAGCTCCATCTTGTTGGAAGATAAAAATTGTTCGAATTCTCCTGTAACTGTGGGAATAGTCATCCCTGTAACATTTGAAGGAAGACTGCACCAGCTACCGTAGCTTCATAAAAGAAGAAAGGCCTGTAGTATTAGTCACCTGATACCGTACAGAAAAGTTCACTTTCGGAGAGTCTCTCTGGTGCTTGACAATCTCATGTGGATTCACCCTACTCCATACTCTCTAGTTGTGGCAATTAGGTTAACTAGTTGCCAAGAATATTTTCCAGTGAAAGTGAACGTGGTCCACACTTGGTCTACCCCTCTCCTATGCTTTAATTGAACCTCCTCTTCGCATCTCCCTCTAACTTCTCCTCCACCCTGACCACTCACAACTATAACTTTCCCTTCTCTAAGTCCCAACTTTGTACGTGTTAAGGAAATTATTGAAAAATAATGCATTGCAGTTGTGAACAACAATTTAACAGGAAAGAAAACTCATTTCAATAGCAACATTCAATAGAAACTAGCTTTTCAATAGAAACACTTTTGTTGGAATGTTTTCTTGACCATTGACTTGTTTCACCATTACACTATTATTATTAAACTAGAGGCCTGTTAGGGCTTGGAAAGCCCTAATCTAGTCCGTATAACAGTAGTACCTAACAGGAACTCAGCACATTATAGTAACGAAATATGTTCTACCTATTTGTGGCGTTATGTGACCTAGTGCAAAGCTAAGGCGATATTCTTCACAATTTCAAAGATCGTTCAGAAATAACTCTCCTAGATGTTAGTAACTACACTACGTTTCCTACTTACCGTTGCAACTGTTGTTACGGCCACAGCCTAATAAACAGAGAGTCTCCCTATCAAATTTCAACTTCCTACTTAACAGGAAAGAATTTAGCTCACTCAGCTGATCAGAAAAGACCCCATCACTTCACTCGTCTCTTAATGTCCCAGAGAGTCTCCCTATCAAATTTCTACTTCCTACAGTGAACAGGAAAGGATGTAGCTCACTCAGCTGATCAGAAAAGACCCCATCACTTCACTCGTCTCTTAATGTCCCAGAGAGTCTCCATATCAAATTTCAACTTCCTACAGTGAACAGGAAAGAATTTAGCTCACTCAGCTGATCAGAAAAGACCCCATCAGCCCATCACTACGTTTCTTACTTACCGACACTTTTGCAACAAACTTGGGGCTGTGCTGATTCGGAATTATATATAAATACCGTTCGGAATTATATATAAAGTCCGCTAAGTTCTTCAGTTTCAATTTCTTCGTTCAGAAATAACTCTCCTAGATGTTAGTAACTACACTACGTTTCTTACTTACCGTGAATTGATGGCGTTACCGCCACAGCCTAATAAACAACTCTCGTTGATAAGGACCGCCTAGAACACGATCAAGGCGGGTATAGAGACGAACGGCGACACTTTTGCAACAAACTTGGGGCCGTGCTGATTCGAATGAGCAGTCTAACTATAAAATCTGACCGCGAAGTTCTTCACAATTTTAAAGACCGTTCGGAATTATATATATTGATTACATTATTTACATTACATTACATTTACATACATGTTATTTACAGTATACTTACATTTACAATTTGTAATTTATTTCCTTACATTATAAAAACACTCTATCCTCGTCCTCTTCCTCATCACCAAACAGTTTGCCGTCAAATGCATTATCCTCACCCTCTTCTCTCATATTGATAATCGATCCATTGATGAAACACGGACCTCTCCTTTTAAGAAATCTTCTTCTTGGATATTCTTCGCATGTTGGACGCATTTGTTCCATTCATCTATCGTGACCTTTTCTCGTGATCTTCGTGATGTGTGGCGCTTCACATCTTAGTCCGGTCATTTTAGACATAAAAATAGTGATCAAATAAAGAAAATTCCGACAGAGCCAAATCTTCGTAGAGACCTTAGGTTTACCACAAGGAATAAAGTGTCAAAAGTCCCCATCAGTCCCATGTGAGCTTAGGGACTTATTCGGGGCCAAAGGTCAAAATTTTAGGTTTTTTGGATTTTTCTCTAAAACGGTAAGTTTTATCGAAAAAGTACCTCAGAGCAAAGTTGTAGATCTTAAAATTCTCTATAAAAATGGTCCCCATAATTTTTTCTCTAAGACCCACTATTTCCCAGATATTGCGCTTGTAAGAATCACGTTCTACATAATATGCACACATTTCCACACCACCTGTGGGGTAGTGTACTCGGCGCGTTTTTATCCCCGGTAGGCCTATTCCACGAACCTTTATAACGTTATTTTCAGGAACAATAATTATTTAATAGTATGAAGATTATTGATATGGGTTACTGAGTTTAACTGTCGTTCCAACTTTTTTTTATTACTTTAATCTGACTCATACTCTTCATACTCAACTTCAACAATCATGTTTTCTTCAATTTCTTCTTGTTCTTCTTCTTCTCCTTCCTGTTGATGAACGCTTAGAAATTGTTCAAATGAAGATGAATCAGTTTCTTTCTCTCAGTTCTTTCTTCTTTTCTGCTTCTTCATCCGCTTCATCGCCACAAAATAAGCAGTGGTTTTTAAAACAAAAGCTGGATTCACTTATTCGCGCTCTAGTATGACTGGACTTACTTTTGAAGTACTGGCCTGTTCTTCCTCACGTTGTCTTTTTGATGCAGAGATGGAAGTTTTCCGGGTGTATGATTTTCTGCAATCCACGTGAATTGTAACGGACTTTTGGTTTCTTAAATAATCAGCAAACTCATCACTTCTCGCGACACTTGCATCGATTAAAGTTGGCATTCCACGACTGACCACAACAGTTTCATCTTCAGTCAAAAGTTTATTACAAATAAAGCAAAATTGTGACATTTTTTTAAAAATATTAATCAGCACTAACTTCAATAGTTGACGGTTTAATAGTTGTATTCAATAGTTGTAATAAATACGTATAGTCACTCGAACTGCTCGTTCAACACTAAAAGAAGCAGGTACCTATACGTGAACGACACCACATGGACAAAAGAATAGGCAGATGTTTTTCAAGGCCAGATATTATTCAAGTAGAAGGGATTCGGTATTTCGGTAAGGGGCCGCCCTTATAGGAGACACTCAACATACCTAATACTGGTCGGACTCTTGGCGTCTGGGAATCTCTGGGAAATAGTGGGTCTTAGAGAAAAAATCATGGGGACCATTTTATAGAGAATTTTAAGATCTACAACTTTGCTCTGAGGTACTTTTTCGATAAAACTTACCGTTTTCGAGAAAAATCCAAAAAACCTAAAATTTTGACCTTTGGCCCCGAATAAGTCCCTAAGCTCACATGGGACTGATGGGGACTTTTGACACTTTATTCCTTGTGGTAAACCTAAGGTCGCAACAAATCCCAAATGTAGAATTATGTTCTGCAACATCCCTTTTGACTTGTGCCCAAATCAATTCAATGGTATGTAGGAAGTCTTACCACTGTGTGCCCCATTTCTTCTACCATTGCATCTATTTCATATATCCCGTACTTGGATTTATGCTGCTTTACCACTGAAAGTAATTCAGTGTTGGTCACCAATGGATTATGCTCCATATTTTGTTCTAAATGCCATTTTATGATATCACCATTTTTCGTTTTAGAGGAAACTATTTATTCTAGGAGCATTGAATGGTAAGAAGCATTATTCATTTTAATGACGCAGCTGTTCTGTTTTGTAACGGAGGTATATGATGGAATGGAAACAAATCAATGACTAAATATGAACGTGTAGTTATATTGTTAGTAGCGTACACATGAACAAACATTAAACAGTCGGAACTAGACTGAACTCAAGATGATCACCCAGTAGAGACAAATGACCCCCACAAAGTTCTGCCAATACCACACCACCATTCTTCCAGCCCGCTCAACAACTTAAAAAACCATTCCTTGAAAACTGCACCATTCCTATCCTGGTGATAATCACCACTGTTTTTAACACAGAATGTGTTTTAGTCTTGGCATCTCTAACCAAAAACGAAACTTTTTGTGTTAACGAAAATGTGTTGCGTTTTTGTGTTACCAAAATGTGTTGCAACAATTTACTGATGATTTCCGCTTACAACAGAGTCATTGCTAGAGAAATGGTACTTCGTCATTTTTCATCCCACAAAATTTGTTGACAATTCGTTCAAAAGCTTTCTATTTATCCAACCATATTAAGCCGCGTCCATATTAGCGCTCCCAACACGTTCCGCTCCAACTGCGCTCTGAGTGCGCTCTGAGGGCGATCCATATTTTCGACGATCCTTCCGTGCTCCAGTTTCATTTTGTCTAGCAATGGAGCAGGAAGCAGCTCTGGTTGCCTGCAGCGGTGCTGCAGTTGTGCTCGCATTTATTCTGAGCGTTTATTTTCTCTCTTCTGAAACTGGACGTGATGGTCGTCATTTTTCTTTTCAATTCTTCCACTGCCTGCTCCATGGTTTTCGAAATTTCCGACCACGCATCATGTTTTTTTCATTTCATTATAGTGTGATGGATGTGATGGGTTCCACAGCACTTCAAATAATTTATATGTTTCAATAAATTGAAGCATTTCATCTTCTGACCACTCCATTTCTTACAACTAACAAATGTATTAGAAATCAAAAAACGCTGCAAATTATTTCACAAAGGTTTATTATTTTTTCAATTGAGTATGATCGTAGTTTTAGTTGGCTTGCATACGTCATAAGGCCTGTCCAGACTCCTCGGCGTGTCCTATTTCGAGTTGCCACAACCTGTACTTCTGTAATCATATACGCATGTTTATATGTCTCGATTTGAGCTCCTATTTATTCAAATAGTTATTTCCTTAATAATATCATTATCTAAGTACGTATGAAAAGTCGAGAGGATATGTTATTAAATATGCGTAGGAAAAGCAAATGGTATTAACACACAAATATGACCTAGAAAAAACATATATTCTTGCCTCGAAGGAACGCTGTACCCACCTCATGGTGCCGCGGTGTATTATATGATTATAACACGTAAAAGTAATAAATATCCATTCTCCTACACCCCTCTGCTATGCCCCTGGTCACTCCAGCCACCACAAGGTGCCGCGGCGCCTCCTCTCACTCCACCCCCTGCTCACCCCCCTCACCACCCACCGTGACCCCCTGCCATGCGTGCATCTAACACGTCTAACACTCAAAGCCTCGAAAAAGACACTTTTTCGCCGTTTTTGGCTCATAGCATCTATGCGAGTAAAGCGATTGGGATGGTTAAACATTAGGACCAACTAGACCCCAAATGGAGTCTATGTGCGAAAGAACGGGTTTTTAAAGTAAATTCTTATGCCTTCTATGGCCCGGACGGCGAACGGCGGACGGACATTTCAAATTTGGATTCTACGCACCTTGAAACGTAAAGTGACAAAGTTTGAGGGGGGGGGGGGGGGGGGTTATAAAAATGTTTTGCTACACTATCACATAGGCTTATTATTGGAAATAATTAACCAAAAATAGGAAAACTGAAAAAAAAAACGAATGAGAGGATATGAAGCAGAGTGCATGAAATCCGAGAACGAACTGTGTGCCTTCCCAACTAGCAGGCGTCTCCGCACCCGCTCCCCTTTGATGGATCGCCAAAAAACCGACAAAATGTGGATCACAGTCCGCTCCGAGGCGAGCGCGTTCACTGAGACATCCACATTAGTGCTCCCAGCCCGCTATGCTCGGAGCGCCTTTGGAGTGGAGCATGTTGGGAGCGCTAATATGGACGCGGCTTTATGTTAACTACTGCGAAGTGTGTGGCCAACAAGCTGAGTTATGAGCATGGTTATATGAATAATTGTTTACAAACAGGTGATCATTCTCAATAATTGATATTGTGAACATGATTGCAACCGCTTGTTAATTTCTGATAACTCCTGTTATATGAATGAATGAAAGCTTATGACAAGGAGTTTATATGAGGGAGTAAAATATGCATTTTTTGCGTGAGGGCTCAAATGGAAGCTTATGACGAGGAGGTTTCAAATATGGCGCTGGTGATAAATGAATAAAACGACTTGTCATCTAGTGATAAGATACACCGCAAAATCTGAATCATTCTAATATGCGGGTTCCACGGGTTTATGTGAAACGCACGAGCTAAAACACATTCTGTGTTTCAATAATTCAAAGTTTATAAATAGAGGGGGGTCCGGGGGCTTGCCCCCTAGCGAGGCGCAGAGTGCCGAGTTTTTTTTCTCTTTTCAATTTTTCATTTTGTTTTATTTATTTTATGAAAAACTAGTTTTGCTCCAGGAATGAATCCGTGTTGGGCTGATCCAGCATGAGTTACAATATAGTTAATCTCCCTCCTTTTCCCATGGCCACTTTCAGACCTCCTCTGTTGTGAAAAGAAATGATAACTAGAGCAATGACTGGTGGGACAATGACTGTATTAGGTTAGGACAAATACAGTCCCAGAGTTTGCCTGGTCAGCATGTTGCCAGCCAAAAAGGGTCAGATTATCAAAAGCCTTCTTCCCTCCTTCCTAGGGTTATTGAGAGGGGGCTGCCGGAAAACTGGACAATATTTTTGGCAACTACTACAACTGTGCCATTGATATGAAACAGGACCTTTTCATTGAAAACTAGACGTGAAACGAATTCTTTGGCTACCCTATCAAGAATGAACCCACCGAATTCCACTTGTGTTTTATAATCAGAGGGATGAGAGCTTGCAACAACTGAAGTTGGTAGGGTTTCATTGTTAATCGTTTTCTTAAAACCCTCCAAATTGTCTTCTTTGGAACCCCTTGAATAGCACGACGAACAGATGTTCTTGGGCTACGTGGGAAAGTTGTGCAAACATTTTTAACAGTTTCAGCTGGAGCCCTTGGCAAATCAGGTGATTTTCCCTTGCACAAGCAGCCCGTTTCTACAAATTGTATATGTAATTTTTAAATCTAGGGAGCAGTAGGTGGATTACTTCAAAACCCTCATCTAAATGTACGTTGAATGGTAGTCACTGACTGACTCCTATGAAAAGAACACATAATGCTTTCCGTTGAACGCTCGCCTTGCTACTGAATATTGACTCGAGCCCACGACCCGCCAGCCATACATTGCAAATCCATCAAGCGGCAATGAAATGAAACTAGAGAATCCGCTTTTTCCACTGATGTGTCTTTTTTCCCCACTACAAGCGATTGAGGAAGTATGGCTCTTTGAAATCGGAAAGCTCTTTTTGGGACAGCTCTTTATTTGAAACATTTTACAATTTAGGAATGATTTCGCAATGCTCCAAAACGATTTTTCATGAAACAGTTTTCATTTTCCTACAGATTTGTAGCTATTGCGATAATTTCATTTGTTAAGGAAAATGCATTGTTTGTCTTCATTTTTCAAAGTACTTAGTGGTAAATATATAAAGTCTCAACAAATTTACGTTATCTTGTTTATTTCAGAAAACAATGGTGCTGTATCACAAACAGAAACGAAAATGTATTGCTGTGAATCCTCAGACACAACATTTGTCGCTCTTATCCTGTGACCCCGTCAACTCTTACCAGTTGTGGAAATTTAAGGAAGTCCATCCCAATTGGATGGACTGAGTTTCACACCTATAAAGTGCTCAAATCGAATGGTTCACGTGTTCAATTTTCTTCCGGGCCGCCATATTTTCGTCCCCCTTTCCAAGACTGTCAGAAATAATTGTATTAGTCTACCTTGGTTGATGTGCAATAAATTGTCATTCCTTTGTGATTAAGATATCGAAATTGTACATAGAAGCTCACATATCAACGATAACAAATTTAAATTGATTAATTGCAAAATTATGAGTAGGTAAGGAACTAATAGTTTTGTAGGTGTGGTGCAGTAACGATTCGCCTTAAGTACCTATTCGTGCACCGATTTATTTTGATAATAGAGTGTTATAACTAATTGGTAGGTATCAACGTCACTCCAGTATTAAATTAATTAGGTTATTTCCATTAGTAGAAGAGTAAAATTATATTTTACATACCTTTCGGAGGAGTCCATCGTCACTAGCAAGTTGAGTACAGGAGGCGAGTGCTTTCGATGTAAGAACATCATCATCAGGCCATTGAAACAGTGCTGGAATCAGTCAGTCTGTATGTCACTTTATACAGAGGGATCAGTGAAGGAGAAACTGACAGATTGAATGACTCCAGTAATGTTTCGATGGCCTGATGATGAATTTCTTACATCGAAAGCGCTTGCCCCCTGTACCCGACTTGCTAGTGACGAAGGACTCACTCAAAGATAAGTAAATGATAACGTCACTCCAGTCAGCCTTTTCTTATCCAAAAGTTGGACTTCCAAATTCCTCCCTGCATTAGTAAGTATTGATTACTGTGCACAATCTCGTGTAATTTTGTCTTTCTTAGATATCAGGTTCCGGCACAAACAACATATTATAGACTTATATTTTTTCTGTGTTTGTAAGTGCTTCCTCGTAAGGAAATTAATTCTTAGAAAAAATACTTAAAGGAAGTTAGTCTAACCCAACAGTATAAATTGCACCCAGAAAAATCAAGTGAGGATTAGCTGGATGAAATTGTGAGTTTCACAGAGTTATTAGCTTGTTACAAAATGCAATATTAAAAGGGTATAAGAGCTTGCAAAATTAACTAGTGGACACATTATACATATTTTATATTATACAAATATGTTTTGGTTTTTCAAGTAGGTACCTACTGTGTTTCCTAACATCTACCCGTGTTTGTCTTGTCTTTTACTACTTTAGGCGATTGTTAAGGTTGGGAACGAGTTTTAGGTTTAGCAGTTCTAGAATCTGAAATCCTAAACCATTTGATTGGTTTTTCACAATGTTTTATAATTTTGTCTTAGGTTATTCGCATCGTTTGTCTAACATGAAAACATGTTACTGTGATTTAATTGGTTAATTTTTCGTTTGATGTGTGTCTAGTGCTGCCTGCATTTATTATTTTTTAACAATATTTTCACTTTATTTTTAACACTTAATTTATTTCTTCGTGTTCTATTTATTAAAAATCGTTGACTTGTCAAACTCTAGGACTGTTTTCAAGCATTTCATTTTATTTTACGCATTTTTAAAAGCATCTATTTTATTTGGTATTTATTATGATAGCCCACTTAAATCAGGTTAATTTTTAAAATATAAATTGTAAGCGGAGAATGAACAAATTTATGTTATATACAACTTCCAAGAGTTGATCTTCCATTGATTATAAAATGCTTGGGCCTTTGATAGATTGGCCATTTAATTATCTGATGTTATTTTTAATTTGAAATTATTCGTCCAAGAAAACCTTTTCGCCCTTTGATCAAAAAATGAAATACGTTTATTAGGGAGTTGAAAAGTTGACTAATAATTTTTAATTGATTTGACAATTTTAATAACCTTTTTAAATGTGTAATTTAATATTTCTACTTTTTATTCAGGGATAATGAATGATGTTGTCAGGACGAGGCTAATTATGTTAAAATATTGTGGTTACGAAAGAAACAGACTTTCTTTCAGCTGCAGGAATGTTCAGATACGAGGTCTGTCTGGAAAGTTCGTATAAAAGTGAAATAAAAAGTCTTTTACATTCAATAATGTACGTAACTCTTTCGCTGCTAACCCTATGGGTAGGGAACCTGACCACTACTAACCTTTTCAAGGTCAAATATTTGTCCTGCAGATTCATCGGCTCAGTGGTTGACATGGAACAGAACGTTTCCACGATTGAAAGGTAAACATTGATCTTTAGGTTCGTTCCCACTACTTAAGCATGATACGAGTTTAAATTAACTACTAACATCCTTCCACAGGCTTGGAAAGTCTGCATTAACAATAGGGCAGAGAGCAGATGGATCCGCTCCAGTAGTTGAAAAGGGCCCAAATGCGCGGATGAATCCACTGTAACGGCCCAAAAATATTTGATACCTCGACAGGAGTTCGAACTCGCGTCGTCACAACTACGAGAAATTATTATTAATTTCCCGGAGTTGCGACGCTCTAACGACCAGAGCTAAGAGGCCAGGGTGACCAAACCTCTTCGACTGTGAGAGTTATTTTCCTGGAGCGTAACACCGCGCTAGTAGTGAAAGTGTTAAATCAATGTTCTCTCCTTCAATACTCTCCACCAGACACAATGCACTTGCGCTATCGCCGTTTCCACTGCTTGAAGGCTTTTGGGTTCTTTAGCAGCCTCGTCGTTGCTGATTGATTGCATTCACATCACCCAAATACCGCCCCCAAAGCTCCAGTTTTTTTAAGGAACTGAAGGAAGTCGCTAGGTGCGAAATCTGGTGAATGGTGAGGAGGAGAGGGGGGATTCAGTCACTAATGCTACTAATGCTGCCAGTCCTTACAGCATGCCGCCCTCCTTCCGACATTCTGTAGGTTGTCTAGAGAGGAAAAACCGGTCGGCTGCCCCATCCCCTAGCCTTCAGGCTCCAACAGAAAATATTTATACGAACTTTCCGGACGGACAGACCTCGTACATGTCTTCCTATGTTTCTTAATTCCTAATAAATGAGCAAAAGGTTTCCTCCGTTATTTTTAGGATCAATCATTGGAATCCATCATTGATGCGAAGCGCCTTGATTTTCAGGGATTTGAACATTGATATATTTTTTTATTTTAACAAACTGCAAGTACCTAATGTATGTATATATTAGCAATAAATAATAATTGCTTACCCATGTTAGGATAATTTTGTACATTTACGTTTTAATTTAGGTTGACTGGTACCTAGAATTGGAAGTGTTTTGAATCAATAAACGCAGTTGACATAATACGCACTCAAGTAGTGTCATAAGAGTGTCAAGAGGTGTGTAAGCTTTCAGCTGATGATAGGTGCCTGTGCACTTATCCGATTTCATCAATTCTGTAATTACACAAATCATGTTTCATATGTGAAGAGCTTCTGAAGGATTGTTGGCCATTATCAAAAGAGCTCTAAGAAAAACAAAGAAACCTTGTTGTAACTTTGATTGTTGGAGATAAAAATTTATTAAACTGTTGTGGTATTTTGAAATTTTTGTTGATTTCTATTATAAACCTCGGCAGAGCCCTAACATAGTAAGGTTTATATTTTGACGAACTGAAAAAAGTTCTGCAACGAAAATCTGTAGGTAGGTACATGAAAACGAGAAGAAAAATTAACCCATTCAGGATGGATGATATCATATGATTTCATGAATCCATTGTTTCTGAGAACACCAGTGTATAGTCCGTCTGGGCGCTAGGACCTCTTGGTACTTTTCTGTCATACCCCCTCCCCAGTTAATTGTCTTCAACACGCCCGCCCGATATTTCTTGCTTCTTACGTAAAACATATTACATATTTACGTAAAACTGGTGGCAATTAGTGCTGACAACCCTCCCTACAAACTTTGTGCTGACGCTTCTACTGCACGATTAATTGCCCTTTGACGATCAACAGGGAATTCTCTCTTGATTCTTTCCAATTCTTCTGTTTCGTCTTGTGTTTTTCTCAAAACTGCCTCTTTTTTTCTTATTCTCTGCTCTTTTGTATGTGCTATTAGGCCCAAAGGTATTCCATTTTTTAGTGAGTCTATTACGCATTTGGAACCAGCTAGAGAGGGTTCATAAGACTGGTTTGCTATCTTTGTTGGATCTGACCAACCCAATCCACCTCTCTTAACTGACAACATGAAAAGGTCCTGCTCCTGACGCATTAAGGGCTCTTCTACCACCGAGGGCATGAAGTGGTCTCTGATTCGGCTTCTCAGGGGTACAAACACTTGTTCACCTCCATTGGTGACGCGTTGTATGTAACCCACTGAAAACGAATGGATTTGGTGAATGCTGTGTGGGCAGCATGCGGATAAACTTTGCCTGCATTAGCTAGTTTATCCACCAATTCAATCCAGTGGGCGACCTTTTCCTCCAGATATGCCTCTTTCATTCTCTTCCCCGATGTAACTTCCTAGAAATCTTCTTCCAGTTACAACTGTAATCCCAGTTCCTCGAAACTCATTCTTGGCAGCTTGTTCGTCATTTGGGTGCACTATGATGTATGATTTACTTCCTTGGGGGGAGTATCCATATTCTGGCCCTGATTCTATGAGGCTATTCCACCATCTCCTCAAATTCTGAAGCTTGCCTTGTGCTGAATCTGTAGTGGATTTATATACGTTTTACTTGGTGTAGGTAGACCAAGTGGGGTGTTATGAAAAGTACCCATGCCTTGATTATGAGGGTTAAACCCTAGGTGGTTTCCGGACGGGAAATAAGCAGCATTGTCAAGGTCAACGGGGTTGATCTTAGAATTATAAGGCTCGTTCATTGTCGGGCCGTGAGGAGCGCTAGGCTCGGCTCGAACCTCTTGGGGTTGTCGAGCTGGGTATTGTTTTCCCGTGTAATAATCGGGTTTTAGGCAGATATTTGTCTGCGGAGCCGAGTTGGCTTGATCGGAGTACTGAAAAGTACCGTTTCGATCGTGTGATTTATGCATGACGGGAGTGTATAATGCACTCGTGTCGGCGGAGTAACCGTGCGTTGAATATCGAGGATATTCATGCTTGAAGGTAGAATTACTTTCTGAGAGGGTCTGGAAAATATCCTCGACCTGTTGTACAGGTGAATGCGTAATCACCAAGTCTGTCGCAGAGTTGGTAGGCAACACGTCGATCCCATCACTGAAATTAGCTGTGGATCGTTGTTGGAATGCGGGTGGATCGAGTGTCTCGGGGCATTTGCCGCCCGCTCCGAGATCCTCCGCCCCGGCTCCTCTGAGGAGAGAAGTGCGATTAACTGGCGTGTCCCTGCGGCGACCAAGAGCTTAGGGCTGCGAGGTCCGGGTGGCACGGCTAAGTCACCCCAGCGGGCGTGCAAGGAAGATAAAAATCTTAGCTTGCACCGGGCGATGACCTGATTGTAGAGAGCTTCGTTGGGTAGTGAGTGGAGGAGTCCGAACTCGAAGCTACCAAGAAGTCGTTGAGAATGGGAAGGTTGAAAATCTGGCTCGATGCGTGTAGTCACTTCGTCGGAGATGAGAGATGACATCAGCTTGAGGGTTGAGATTCGAATGAACACGCTGGGCTCCGTGCGTGGTATTTATAGGGGGGTGGCCGCCTCTGATGGGGTGGCCACTTTATGGTTAGTATGCAAATTAGTTTCTCAAATTCTCAGCTCATCCGGGCTGTCCCCTGGTTGGTCCGCTTAATTTCTTTAGCTCACCAGGTGTTTCTTTATTGGCTCGCATAGTTTCTCTCACAATCTGTGCATAAGATTGTCGAGTTGGTTTGCTAGCCTCGCCTTTGAGCTCCATAGGGGTCAATTGATCGTTTCCTTGGGCTGTTGTTCTCAAGGCAACTTTTATGTGTTGTCTGGTCGAGCCTCTCTCCCGCAGTGGGTGTTTGGCTTGTTGATTTCGTGCGGATATTTCGTCCGTGAGAGAGTTTTTCGTGAAAACTCTCGGGCGAAATACTTTGTTTTGCGTGGGCTTAATCCGACGTCTTAAGTGTGTAATTCTACCTTGAGAATTTAAATGTGGTAGCCCTGAAAAGGGCTGATGAAAGTGGGTGGTTAATTCACCACAGAATCATCATCCGCATACCATGCTTGAATTATCGATGGGTCTTCTAAACGTTCAATAAGGGGAAGCGTCGATATACCATATAGACCCTGTGTAACACCCTCTCTGCTGTATAGTTTCTCATTGGAACCTTGTATGACTAACCTTGAATGCCCCCTGTAAGAGTTGAATATGAATCTTGCGCAGCTTGGCCACCGTATCCTTGCTAGCCATAATGCAGATTGCCTGTTCATAGCATTGAAAGCATTACAAGCATCTACTAAGAGCATGCCCCACTGAGACCCGTCTGTTGCATTTTCTTTGTTCATAGCGTGAGCAGCTCCTTCTATCCCACTCTCGAGTCCACCACATAACTTCTTCTCCTTGCACGCTTCAGTCACCTCATCTTTATACTCGTAGTTAGTATGGCCACGCATTTGCTTATTATTCTTCTTAAGCATTCTCCTACACCAATGGGAGGTATTCCTGGGGATTTATCAAGAGCGATTAGTTTGCTTGCCATCAACGCTTGAATATCCTCCCAACCGACCAGTTCGTTACTCATTCGGTTTGGGAGTGTAGCGACAGCTTCCCTGAGCCTTTCGCTGGGTCTCCCAAATCTTAAAAGGAAGTCTACCCAATGATCCGAGTTTGAACCCCCTGGACCTGCTCCTCTATGAAGTTTCCTAGCAACTCTTTCTACAATGTCACTTGTAATTTGAATGTGTAGTAAAGGAGGCAACGGACTTCCATAATAAGGCCGTTTCGCTTCGTGGTTTGACCAACCCCAATCCAGCCAAGACTTGGTATTTGACTCCGGAGAAATGTGACTTATATGGAAAAGTACCTACCGCAGTTGAGGTTTGAGTAAGTTGGCCTTACCTCACTGGAGTACCTACTGTCCCTAAAGAGTAATTTCTCCTTTGTAATGGAGGACATGATTCGAACTCTGTCAAGGTTGGGACCTATATCAGATATTTTTGGGCTGTACCAGTGTTCCAGGGCAGTCCAAATTTTAATGAAACCAAGTTGTTAGGTTCCGTTGTATCCTAATTTAAGTACCTACATTCCTACCTAGACGATCTTAGTTAATGTAGGTATCAATATGCTTGAGTGAGTAGGTAACAAAATGTAAAGAGACAAAGGACGTAATACCTATTGGTTGCAGTACAATAGGTAACACAGCAACAATGTGTTTGCAGCTGCATGTAAATGGAAATATTTACTTCACATCCAAGGGAATGGTTCCCCTGACAATTTGATATTAATATACCTGTAGCAGAATTTTGCAAAACAAGCGCACACCAACAAGTATATTCTCACCTTCAAGCACTGCATAATATACGTTGGGCGTTTATAAGCTCTTCTTTACAAAAACAAGAGATTTTGTATTGCACTTTGCGCATGAAAATATGAAATCGAGCTTTAGCATTTTCGAAATAAATTGACATTTAAACAATAAAAGAAACACGTAAAATGTGATAGAAGGAACATGTAAATCGAAAGAAACAATGTGAACAGTCAGAAATCTCCATGTCAACGAAACCTGATACAGCATTTGGCGCGCCATCATGGGTGTGATCGCAACGCAGCCAACGGTAATCGACAACGCGAATTACAAGGTTTTCTTTCACTTGGGCCCATGGAGCTCTCCTTCCTCCATGTCAGGTTCTGGGGTCGTATAAGGTCCATGCTGAAACAAAGAAAAACGAAAGAAAGCAGAAATGCAATTTCCACCACCACCACCAGACATCTGATTGGACCAGAGATTTGTGTTGGGCCTCCGCAGAAATATTTTGAGTTAGTCAACCACACAGACACGGTTAATAAGGATCTATTGTTTAGAGAGTAACTGAGGTTTGTTTTTTCCACTCGGGTCTACCATTTCTAGATAGTTCTTGATTCCTTTTTCGAATACAATCCCCAGTACATCCTGAAAACTACCGGTAAACCCGTCCCGTGATTATAGTTGATGGTGAATAATTTGTGAAGGAGCTCAACATGAACTCCGTGCTTAACCTTTTGTTGTTTGGTAAGTACCTAAAACTTTCGAAATCTATTTGAGTCTTTATCTGATTGACTGTTGTTTTGGTCATCATGTAAACACGTTTCTGCATCGATCGGAAAGAATTATCAGTGACCTGCTTTGTCCCGATGGCAAGGGGGCGCGATCGCTCAGGATGACTCAGAATATCGTAATCCTTCGTAAGCTTGTTTTCACTGTTGTGCACTTAGCTGGTTTTGCGTGAGCACCTTCGTTTGTCTTTAAGATTTGTTGGAATACATTATTAGGTTGGTAAATCACATGAAATTAAGATCACGCAGTCAGTATATATATGTAGTTAGCAGCGATTTTTATTCTTGAAACAGAGAGTAAAAGTCAACTAGCTAATTAGTCTTTTCATTCGAATTAAGAACAGGAATCGCGCCTGGGTGCTTAATTTATATTATTTGAGTCGTAACTATAAAATCAGGTTTCATTGACGTCTAGTTTTAAAGAAAGAGGAAAATTTGTTTGCTTCATTGAAAACAAAGAAATATACTTTACACAGCGTCCCTACTTATCTAAATACTAGACGCTCCGGCTCGCTTCGCTCGTCTCCACGTCCAGCCGGGGGGGCTTAGCCCCCCTGGACCCCCCTTTGTGGTGTATTACAATTGAAACATTAAGGGGATGTTGCTCGCTTCCCACGCTCGGTGAGAGTGTATATACGTGTATAGATGCGATGGACTTTTATACTTGCTTTTGGAAGAGATATACCTCCATAGGAAGAGGTTTTCAAAGCCATGTCCCAGCAGGATTCTGTTGATATAAGTGGTATCAGCTATATTTAGGTCGGATTCCTCTGCAAACCAAGGTGAAAGATTGGGATCTTTAATATATTCTCTGGCCCAGGATCCAGGTCCTGTTTTGGCAAGGTAATCAGTTTTCGAGAGATTTTGTTGGTTCGCAAAAATGACCTGATGTGCGTCCTGGTGTAGAGTGTAGGAGAGTGGATCTATGTGTCCATTTTCTATGGTGATTGCACACAGTTCATCCGCCAGCTGATTTCCCCGCGATGGACTTTTACTGTCGAGTGGAAATTGTAGAATGATTGGAAACGGTAGATCACAAAGGGTAGGTTTAACGTGTGTCGTGGATGTTGCTCGTTTGAGGTGGGTTGTCTCGCTCCCTTCGCACGCTCTTTATGGAATGCACAGATTGGGATATAGTCCATTGGAAAAACCTCGTTGAAATCCGACGTGTGTAGGGAATGTTGCTCGCTTGGTGTGGGATGTATAGATGCGATGGGATATAGTGGGATACCATCGAGACCTACAGCCCATGTTACCATATGTGAGGAAGTTATACTGCCCACACAACTTGGCAGACTTTTTTTTTCTGTTGGAAATGACTATCAAACGAGACACCTTATGTGGAACCGCGAAAAGTATAGTCAAGAACATTTGAGTACTAACAAACAGTCAGATGTTGAGTGTTTATGTATTTTATTTCCAGTTCTATTTTTCTATAGGTAGGCCATTATTTTATGTGCGTAGAAGGGCAAACGGTTAACTTCCCGAGATCAAGAGGTTTAAGGCAAAGATCAGAATAACTCCGTTTCGATGGAATAAGCTCAAAAACCAAGTTTTCGTCTACATTTTCGTTCATTACAATCGGCAAAAAGAATTTCATGTCTCGAAATCCGCATGGGACCAAATTAAAACTTAACGAAAATTTTAAAACCAATCCGAGCAAAAACCGTCGGGATTTACTGACGGATTCGTTTCGTCATTTCCCGCATATTCTCGCTGATTACCCCAGGAAGACGGCATCTTGACATTTCAATTCTACAACTAGTTCTATACGTCCATGTTACAATATGATGTGAGGAAGTTATACTGCCCACCCAACTTGGCAGACTTTTTTTCTTTTGGAAATTACTTACAAACAAGTTGAATCTTATAAAACTATGTGGAACCACGAAAAGTTTATTAGGTTTAATAAGGGTAGGCCATTATTTTATCTGCGTAGAAGGACTATCTATCGTTTTCTCCGTCTATTATTCTGTTGGTGTCTTTCAAACGCGAGAGGTTCCTTCCTTCAAGGACCTACTCGCCGGTAGGAGGGCACGTTCAATTTCTCATTTTAATCGCTTCGCCTCCCTTCCCCTCGCATTTTGCCCAACTTCCCGTCACTTTTTTCGATATCCGATTTCGGATTCAGATTCGCTGGAATCAAAACTGTATTTCGCATGCGAACACCGTCCCGAAAACCGTCTTTTTATGGGGTTAACTTGAAATTGGGGTTAACGAAGTTTATCGTCGGTATTTTTCGAAAAAACGGATCCTTACTCTTTCATTTTTTTGACGCGTTTCCCCATACTTTTTTCGCGATCCGATCGCGCTGTCCACTTCCTCGTACAACAACCTACGAAACCGGTATTTTTCTGAAATTTTCGACGGCCGTTTAGAGGGGTAGGGGAAGCGGGGAAGTCGAAAAGAACGGGGAAAAGCGCCCGAGAAAAACGTCAATAAGATAAAAAACGGAACTTTAAGGTTGAAAGAGTGGGGGAAAACGAATAAAACATAGCCTATATTCTGACCGGGAGATTTCTGGTCACGATATAAAAACCCCGTTTGGATCCCTTAGTCCGTTCGGCCGTGAAAGCGACACTCGCTCACAGACAGTTTCATTCTCATAAATAATAGAGATGTAGCCTGTATGTACATGTACAGGTACAGTGTTAAAATACTTCAGTTTTGTTGTTTTTCCTCAGTTCGCTTTGTTTTCGAGTGTTTCGGTTTATTATTTTCAATATGTAGTGAATCTTTGTGATCGACCAAGAATGAAACACCCCCCCCCCCCCTCTCAAAATTTGTATGGTTTACTTTTCAAGGTGTACTTGCCTAATTTCTACTTACCTAATTCATACATTCCGAAAATCGGCCGGGTATGTGCCTAAGTAATAATCTAGGCCTCACTTCCGATCTACCCCAAGGGATAACATAACAACCTTTCGGCCATTATTACATTCCAAACAAAGTGGAAACGTGAAAATTAGTACGGATTACAGGAAGGAGAAACCCTCGAGGGACCTCTTGACCACCCTCACGTTTGGAGGGCAACCCTTAAAATCTCGATACGTGATTGGCGGAAATTCGGAGGGGCTCCCTTGAACTGTGTTTGCATTGAACGGAGGTTTGAGGGTCGGTAGAGGGGCGATCCTCCAGAGCAAGGGTGCCCCTCCATCGTTTGAACTAAAGATCGTGTTTACATTAGAACTTATACTTGAGGGAGGCTCTCAAACGTTCTATGGGCCTCAGGAGATTGAGGGTCGTTCTAGCACACCACCCTTAAGGGATGAATTATTTATTTTAAAATCGAGATCTCAAAAGGGTTCTAAATAAAAGGGAAGTAATTTTTTAAATTGATTTGATTTTTAAAGAAATCGATTTAAAATGATGCAAATGGAAGGGTTTAGAAGGGATAAACAAAATCGTCAACACAACTGTGAATTGCAAAGCGACTTAGGCGTGCATGAGTAGGCTGAATTTCTGCTAGTTTCGCTCGTTCAACATCTGCAAACTGCATATACGTATTAATGGGTCCTGACTATGTATAACATATATATACGACATTAACATCTAGGATTATGTTGTTTGATGTATGAAACGGATTTGTAGGGGGTCCCCGACCCTTCAAACCCGCTTTTAAAATGTCGAAGCCGTCTAAATTCAGCTCATTTTTTCTTTGAATATACGCTAAAAGGTGCTGTCCGAGTTCTAAGCAATGCCTCTACTAGCCTTATGACCCTGCTTCCTCTACGTGCTGGCTTTGCTTACTCGGATGAAGAGAGAGTCACTCATTCCCATGCCGAGGGGACTGTCATCAATATGGAACTCGCGGTCGAGATTGTATTTTAACAACTAGCTAGCTAGACGGCCTGACTCTTCCCCAGGATGTTATCTCTGACTTCTATGGATCATAAATCTTTATTGCCCTACCTAACAGGTAGAAGGATCTCTCCAACGTTATCTTCACGAAAACGATTAAGGATAGATTGGTCGCATTGTCACCAATGACATCATACTCTCTCAATGAAATTATTGACTAAATATGTAATAGAGATAATGCTACTGTTATATTTATTTTATTCTCAATTCCTTGTTATTTCTGGTTGACATTTTCTATTTATACTTTATGTATGATTGCAGTGAAACATATTCTATTCTATACATATACAGATATACTCCAATGTAGGTATATCATTTAAGAGAGCAAATACGACGGACAATTTTTGGGTTTTCATGTCATTTACAACAAAAGCCCCGTTTGCAATTTTTGTTTAAATCTTTAGTTTACGAGATATTTGAATTTTAAGATTATCCAAGTTGTATCCCCCTTATAACAATAAAATTGGCAATAACTCCCTCAAATCGCACGATAAAATAAAAAAACAGTCATGCCGCATGATCATATGAGCGAATTCTCGTAAATAATAGTAGGTATATTGTTTTGGCTTTTGTTGGCCGTTTTTAAAGATTTTTAAGCAAATATTAATGAAATTTAAGTACTTTCCAGCATGATTTTAGCGAATTTTCGAAGAAAATTAAGCTATTGCTCTCGCCTCAAAATTTGTAGAATGTGAATTTTTGAAAAAAAATTATGCAGAAATCCGTTTTAGGCTATTCTGAATCATATTCTGAAGTTTAACGCATTTTTTTATGTATGTATATATGTATGTATGTATGTATGTATATATGTATGTATGTATGTATGTATGTGTCATTCCAGACGATAACTGTCCGTAGAATTGTGCTAGAAACTTCAAACAATTTTTAAAATGTTAAGGACACAAAACGAAAGTTCAAGTTCGTTGGCCAGCATGATCGGATTACATCTTCGGGTTGAAATTTTCAAAAATGTAGTCAAAAATTTCAAAATAGCCTGTTTTTGCGATTTGTTGTGCGAAATAATTTTTTCAGCATACTAACATGTGGTATATTCGGAATCAGCGTAAAATTTCCTATAAGAATATGTATCAAGTTTTCAAAAATTTCAAAGTTGAAAAATCAGTCAAAAATCGAAATAATGCCGTTCGCTAGTTGTAAAAATCGGTAATATTTGCATTAAACATTGTCCAAATTCAGATTGAACTACTCTTTTGGAAGTATCCCTGTATAACCAATCCTAGAACCATGCTGTTTAAAACGTAGGTAGTAGGTGCTTGTTAAAAAAAAAAAAAAAAAAGTAATCACAACTGATGAGTTTACTCTTCAAAAATTCGCTCATGAGGTCATGCTGCATGACTGGACTCTTTTGTGCATAAAATTTTTAATATTCTAGTTCATCGTTGATAAACTTCTTTTGACTAAAACTCTGTTTGTGGCTAATCGATTTTTCTTAATCTAAACTTCTAGTAATAATAATGACAACATAATGAAGGCATTTCGCAGCTCGACACAAACCCAACAGAAATTTATCCAAACTACGGGACTATTTTTTTTCTAGGCGTAAAACGCTTTAAAGGAAAACTTCATTGTTTTTGATGATGGGGTAGGCCCGAGGAATAATACCAAAGTGCGAAGCTCGTATGATGACTGCTAGTGGATTCAAGAGTCTCCGTCACCAAGATAGTGAAGCTGATTATTTATTAAAAAAACCAGAAACACGACAAACCAACAAGAAACTCCGGCTGGCCAGTGGGAGAGTTATTGAGGCACATCCGTTCTAAATTATCATAGGTCACCCCCCTCCATTCCCTACATTCTCTTGAAGGTTTTAATGTGAAAACTTGTTTTATTGCTTCCGAGTCTACGTAAAGTAGCGGAAGCTTTGTTTTAACTTACGGGAGCAAAACTATTTTGGTTTATTATTTCCAATAATAAGCCTATATGATCGTATAGCGAAAAATTTTTATAACCCCCCCTCAAACTTTGTCACTTTACGTTTCAAGGTGCGTAGAATCCAAATTTGAAATGTCCGTCCGCCGTTCGCCGTCCGGGCCATAAAAGGCCTTAGAATTGACTTATAAAATCTGTTCTTTCGCACATAGACTCCACTTGGGGTCTAGTTGGTCCTAACTTCTCGCCAGCTCGATCGCTCCACACCCATGGGTGCTATGAGCCAAAAATAGGTGAAAAAGTGTCTTTTTTGTGTGTATATTTCAAGTTGTATGGAAATTGGAGATTTATGAGTGAAAAGAAAATTTTAGCTATTAATTTTATGGAAAAAAAGTATTCTAAATGATACTCTTCTATTCAAAAAGAGATTTTGGATTTTAGGCTATTTTTTTGCAATTTTATAGATTTTTTAAAACAAAATTTAAGTTCAAGTTAATAAAAGTTCAAGTTTTTAGCATAATTTCGTACATAAATTGTTGAATGTTCTATTTCATAGTTGATAAACTTTATTTGACCAATCTTATGCTAAAAAATATCAATTTGTAGATTCTCAGCCGTTTTCAGTGATTTTGTCAGCACGTTTTTTGAAATTTGACCAATTAAATGATATCAATATACAGTACCTATAGGTAACACTTTTATGTGTTGGAAAGATGGCTTGGTAATAAATTGTTATGTTTATCAACTATATGAAAAAGCGTAAAATTGTGAGATTCCGCTGCTGTAATGGATTGAACCCATTTGTGAGGTCCGAAGCTCCGAGTTCGATACTAAATATCCTATAAGCGGCATTTAATAATTATGGACCAGAGATCTACGTAGAAGGGCTGTCTAATACATAAATAATAAACCTTTGTGTAATAATTTTGCAGCGTTTTTGGTTTTTATATTCAAAATTTCCACTCGCATTCTATGTTTTAGACAATTTTGAACAACTTTGGTTCCGTGTCTGTGTGTTTGTTTGTGCGTGTGTGTCTGTCGTGTGTCCGCAAATCCTTGTAACAAACTTATTTTCCACAATATCCATCCGATTCGGATGACATTTTCTGGGAATGTGCGGACTAGGGGGTAGACGGTCCCCTATCAGTTTCATTGTTCTTGACTCAATACCTCACTCTGTGCATGCGCAAACGTTAATTCTACCAAGCATCATTTTCTCACGCCCTAGTCGTTCGACTTTGCTCAAATTTGGATGAAAGTTGGGGGATGACAATTTGATCATCTTATATAAATTTCAACATGATTGTGTCATTAATAACTACTGCGCATGCGCCAATATGAAATCCTTGTAACGCTTATTTTCCACAGTTTTCATCCGATTTCGATTAAATTGTCAGGGAATGAGCGGGTTAGGTTATAGATAGTCCCCTATCAGTTTCATTGTTGCCAAATCGATACTTCATTCTTCGCATGCGCAAATGTATTCCATCTTTTCACTCTCTAGTCGTTCGAGGTCGCTTAAATTTGGATGATATTTGGAAGAAGATGATAGGTAAATGAGGAAGCTATTTGCCACACCCAACTTGGCAGACGTTTTTCATTATTTTGAATTAGTAATAGAAGTTTTAAGCGGACAAGCAGACAGACACAACCTAAAATGACAGACAGACGGAGTTTCATTTTTATATTATAATAGAGATTCGCTCAATAGAAAGATCTGTGCGAACTTCCAAAAAGGTGCTATATGATTGGTATGTGACCAGCGAAACGGTCTCTTGAGATTTATTTGCACAATGACGTCGCGGACCCGCCCGTCTGGAGGGAACCCTCAGCCCTCTTGCAACACTACATCACGCGTGATCTTCCTACTCTTATATTGGCCAAAGTTGTGCGCTGAAAATTCATACTTGGGTGTTTCCAAGTGCGCTGAATTCTGAGGCCGAAAGTTCTCCATTTACCCAATTTACCCAAGTTTCTTCTTAAACTTTGTTCTAATACCGTCCGAATCCCCTCGCCTCTTCTTAGTCAGTAGTCACCGATCTGTCATCTGGTTATCATGTGTGCCGATAAAATGAGCGCGTCAACCTGACGTCCGTTTTTACGTCGCGTTATGAGCGTTTCAGAAAAGTGAGAGATATTGAAAGCGTATGACAAGTTGCCCGAAAACCTGAGTCAACGTAAGGCAGCTGCTTCATTCGAAGAGCAGTAGTTCACTATGACAGCTCATTAAATTTATTCTACAGATTCGAGGCATCAGTGAAGGATATGATGAGAGATAATATCTATGAAACAAACGAAAATAGACGATTATTTCAATAAAAAAATGATCTAACGGGTTGGGAGTGGGAGTACATTGTGATACATACGTACATATAGCATTTCCGAATTGAGTTAAACTTTTTCCATTTAGGTTTAGTTCTTTTCCATTTAGGTTTAAACCTTTTCCACTTAGGTTTAGACCTTTTCCATTTAGATTTAAACCTTTTCCATTTGGATTTAGACCTTTTTCATTTAGATTTAAACCTTTTCCATTTAGATTTAAACCTTTTCCATTTAGAAATAAACCTTTTCCATTTGGATTTAAACTCCATCAAAACGTCAGTAGTTAGCCCCATCATAGTAAGTAAGTGCCTACCTACTAAAATTTCATTAGGCTAGAAGTAAAAAAATAGGAAACGGATAGTTATAACTTAATTTATAACTTCCGTTCATGAGAAATTCTTGTGTTCAAAAAACATTTGTTCATTATTATATATATTACATTTCTGTGTATAAAAAAACACTTGCATGATTTAATTTTCAAGTTGTGGCATAATAACGTCGGGTTAGAGGTAAAAGTACCGAAGAGGTAAATTCATATTGTGCAAAAAATCAAATTAAAATTTCAAAAGTTAGTTTGGTAAATATGATTATTTTCTTAGGTTGGATACATAGTTTGATGATATTGATCACCAATAATAACAACAGTTAAATAATCATAATATTCTGCATTTGATTTTCCCACGTGTTGAATTTGTGACTTGGGTACTTTTACCTCTAACTCCACGATAATTTCCTGAGTTTAAATCCAAATGGAAAAGGTTTAAATCCAAATGGAAAAGATTTAAATCTAAGTGGAAAAGGTCTAAATCTAAATGGAAAAGGTTTAAATCTAAATGGAAAAGGTCTAAACCTAAATGGAAAAGGTTTAAACCCAAAATGAAAAAGGACTAAACCTAAATGGAAAAGGACTAAACCTAAATGGAAAAAGTTTAACTCAATTGGGAAATGCTATATATCATGATTAATTAAACGTTTTCATCGATAATATTAGTTTTCTGCCTTTATTTTCAACCACCTGTATGTAAGAATTACCCGCTTGTAGTGATCAAAACCGCCTGGACGGATGAGATTATACTATATGCGGGACCTACTGTGGTAAGGCGGAAGAGCTTGGAATTTGTTTTTCTTGGTCAGTTGCCAAGGCTCATTATTAACCAATACGGCGTTTACTAGAATGATCGATCATAACTCCATTTCACATTCATTCTGTCCGTTGAATAACGTCCCTCTTGTGTGTTGCACGTTGTTGCGAAGCGCAATTGAACCGCATCCGCCTTGGGGGCCGGCGGATTCTCGCCGTAGGAACTCCGATCAGATCAGAACCTTGCGAGCTCCCCCTCCTGACTCGAGGCTTTGACGACACGGGCTGAGTCATCTGAAACCGGCAACCTGATGATCGGCCGACTCTCCCGTTGATTCCTGGGAATGCGATAAGTTGTTCTTCCAGTCACTGCCCACGGCCCAGTATATATCAGTTATACGAACTGGGTCTCAGCTACTTTTTAAAACGAGGTTCATCGAGATTTCCGAGAAGTTTTTCCATTGAAAACCGTTATAGGGGACGCTAAATAAATGGAACTCTAAATTTAATTTGTCCATTTACGTAGGTACCTACCACCTATTTATGATGTACCATCCATGACTGCTTCATTTCAGACTACGTACATTCGTGTACCAAAGAAATTCATTCTTGTATGAATTCATAGACAGGGTGGCCCCCAACTGGGAAAGTCCGGGAAAACCTGGAATTGTCAACAAAAGTAACAACGCTGAACGCACATATATTACGTATATCTCTTATAGAGAGTTCCTGGTAGATCCGTAAAACACAGTACGACGTGCGGCATTGACAATCCGGCGCCGTAACTCTGACGCAATGAGTTACGGTGACGCATCCTTCTGTACAGATACGTTAACGGATCGCAATCCGGAAAAAACGTAATCGTCTAAAATAACTCCCTTCCATGGATTTAGCGTTACAACTAGATCCGTTAAGGACTTGACGTGACTTTAAGGCTGATTTCACACTACCCGCGATGCGATGCGATGCGAAGCGAAGCGAATGGAGGCGCGAACTTCCAAGCGATGCGATGCGATGATGTGTTCACACTGCTAGCGATTACAGGCGAGCGAGTTTATTTAAAACAAGATAATTTACAATGCACAACAAACTGGAGAGCGCAAAATCTATTACTCGCACGAATCGCTCGCTTCAAATCGCAACGTTCCTTGCGATTGCGAGAGGCCACTCGCACGAAATCGCTCGCACGAACCGCCCTCTACCGCTCGCAACCGCCCTCTACCGCTCGCAGTGTGAACACCCGTCGCCTCCTCCCATTTAAAAACCTTACTCGCGCGGCGTTTTGTCTTTTTCGCGCGTAATCGCATCGCTTCGCTTCGCTCAAATCGCGGGCAGTGTGAAAGCCGCCTAAGGTGCGGTAAATGTTTCTCGTTACCGCAAGCCGTATTGAGACCGACGGATCTCTAGGAACTCTCGAAAAAGGGAATGGATATGCCATTGGATTCCCTGGTAGCTACATCACCTAGAGTTAACCTTTTGTGAGAAAAATCATCTGAGTATTGAACTAAGGAGAAAAATTCAGCCGATTGATCCAGTAAGAGTCCAAAAACTAGTTTGTATACATACATTAACTAGGACTTCTCAGGAGGGTTAAGGAGGGGGAAATTGGCCCATTGGAATGTGAGGTCTTGTGTTATAAATTCACAGAGCAACTTTCCAACGAACGATTTTTGTGGGATGGGAAATCAGGAAGTTATACTCTCTCTGGCAACGATTGGTAGTAGGTGAAAAAAAGTGTGACATTTTTTGCTGTCGGACGAAAATTTTGAATTATCCCCAGAGCTAAGAAATCCATGTAAGGAAAAATGTACTTCAGCAAATAGCGTCAGATCACAAATTGATAAAATATTAAATAAAAAATCATGCAGCAAATATCGTATGGGTGAATTTTCGTAAATTATCGTATTACTTTTAGGTTAAATTGTTGTGATATTTGAGCACTTCGAGGGCAATGAAATTGTTAAATATAAGTAGACTACATATAAGTAGTCTGTTTTTTCTTTAAATCATACGAGTTTAGTTTTAGAAGGATCAAAGGTACAATAAAATGACGAGAAAACAAAAAAATTTGAATTTGATATTTTTTGTAAGGTAAATCTGAAGTTCAGTCAGGGAAATGTTAGGGAAATTAAACATTTATTTTATTATTAAAATAATTTTATACTCTGATAGAGGAGGACCGAGTACTCACACGTTTTTGTACAAGGATATGGTGTACAATCGTTTTATATAAATCGTAAAATTTCAACTACAGGATGGATTTGCTCCTTGAGCCAGGTGCACGTATCGTAATACTTAGTCCAAGCCGGTAGAAAACGCTGTAAATCATCACGAAAAAGGTCTATAATTCCTTTATTAGTCAGTCCTTCATCGCAGTTCACTGTTATTGTAATAAATCGTAGTTTATAAGGCGATTTACACATACTTTCTTTACGTTTACACATATGCAATACGCATGCGCAAACCTGAATTTCTCATATAGTCGATTTCTTATCATCTGTTGGTCCAATGTCGTTCAAACTCGGTAGGTAGTATAAATGGCAGGTCCGGGTTTGGGATCGTGAGCCGAATCCGTCACGGGTTTGGGATCACGCCGCATCGGTTTTGGGATCATTGAATAGTTAAGTAGCAACGGGTTCGGGATCATAACAGACGTTCGTTTATTGAGATGTAGGTACATACCTGGTTAATATCACATAGAATATTCTATTGAATCTTATCATTGTCGTCAAAAATTTTTCACGTCGTCGTCATTCCTCGTCTTCATTCGACGGACCGTACCTGGTGCTCACGCTCGACAGATACTTATCCTGGTCGTTGGCTTACTTCTCCCACAGATCCTCCAAGTAACGGAGCATGTCTGCTGACTCTTTTCTTGGCTTGTTGACAGTTTCCTATGAAATAATGAATTCAGCATTATATTATATTACCAGATCTTTGTTTCCGTGTATAAAATTGACCTTTCTTCGCGCTCGATATTTTCAACTCGCTTTCCACTTGAACTTCTTGAAGTTCAAGATATGAAAACATGTATGTTGGGGTGGCGCGTGTAGAATTGGTTGTTGTAATCCCTGTGGTCGTTTCTGCACCATTCGTCGTTCTCAATGTGCTTTCATGAGGAGCGTAGGCCCAAAGGGCTGGGGGGAATAAGCTGTCGTCTTCTACGTAGGATGTGTAGTAACTGCGTAGGATGTAGTAACTGAATTCCATACCCTCAGTGGTAGCATTTTGCATCAAGGTTGTGAAGGAATTGTAAACTTGACGGAAAAACTTAACGCAAAAAAATTTCTAAGCCAATGCCCCACCTCAGTTTTCCGTTTATAGTGCTTAAGCAGGATCTTATTTTAGCGAATTTTTGAAGAAAATTAAGCTATTGCTCTCGCCTCAAAATTTGTAGAATGTGAATTTTTGAAAACATTTTATGCAGAAATCCGTTTCAGGCTATTCTGAATCATATTCTGAAGTTTAACGCATTTTTTTATGTATGTATGTATGTATGTATGTATGTATGTATATATGTATGTATGTATGTATGTATGTATGTATGTATATATGTGTCATTCCAGACGATAACTGTCCGTAGAATTGTGCTAGAAACTTCAAACAAATTTTAAAATGTTAAGGACACAAAACGAAAGTTCAAGTTCGTTGGCCAGCATGATCGGATTACATCTTCGGGTTGAAATTTTCAAAAATGTAGTCAAAAATTTCAAAATAGCCTGTTTTTTGCGATTTGTTGTGCGAAATAAATTTTTCAGCATACTAATATGTGGTATATTCGGAATCAGCGTAAAATTTCCTATAAGAATATGTATCAAGTTTTCAAAAATTTCAAAGTTGAAAAATCAGTCAAAAATCGAAATAATGCCGTTCGCTAGTTGTAAAAATCGGTAATATTTGCATGAAACATTGTCCAAATTCAGATTGAACTACTCTTATGGAAGTATCCCTGTATAACCAATCCTAGAACCATGCTGTTTAAAACGTAGGTAGTAGGTGCTTGTTTAAAATTTCATTCCATGTTTGTCTATCAAAATCATAAACTAAAATTTCTCTACACGATCAATAGCGACTGAAATGTCGAAGATTTCTTCAAAAATTCGCTCATGGGGTCATGCTGCATGACTGGACTTTTTTTTAATGCGGCGGAACCACGCTCGTGACAGGTGGAAGGTACACCCATAAAGCATACAACCCGGAAAAGTTTCCGTAATAGCTTGATGGGCAGCTTTTTCGAAGTCAACAATGCATAGCTTCGAAATGAAAATCTTCCTTGATGAGCGATAGTCACAGTGTCTTAACTCCCATCCAAAATCTCAAGTACTTTTGTCTTCGTCCGCAAAAGACAGTACACACCACAGGAATTTGACCCATTATTATAAACGTAGAGACTGTATATAACTGGGTAAAGTACTTGGGGCAATGTCAAAACTTACCATCTGCGAGTACGTGATCTGATCGCATGAGCATCCTTACATTTGAACGTGTGGTAAATATAGGTATCTCGCATGTTTTCAAATAGTTCCACTATTTGAATAAAATATCTGATTTTTGTAGTTGCGAAATGCTTTCTTCAAATGACTTGGGGTGCTGCTGGTAAAACCTTCCGTCTCGCTTCGTATACGCCCTTAGCCCTATAAAATCGGAATTCAGAAGAAATTTTCAGTTATTGTGTGGGTTAACCTTTAGGCAATTTCCGCTCATGCAAACATGAATTTCCATGCCCTATTTTGCATTCCAGCATGTACATTCACATGTATTGGATACTCTTATATTTTGCGTTCAATCATTTCGACTCGTACTTTTGTTCTTCAATTATTTCTATATGTCCATGTTAAATATGTGAGGAAGCTACACGGCCCATTCAACTTGGCAGACGTTTTTTTCTTCAGAAATTCAAATTCAAGCTTGAAAAGTAAAGACGTGACAAAGTCGAAATCAAATTCCTTTGTGGGATGTATTAAGGTGTCCCAGGAAAGAGTTGTCAATGCGCAATAAGATCACGAAGATCCCCGAAGCCCCTGTACCCAAAACAAACAAACATTTCTCCACTCGGTTATATTTAGCCACCCTGTATTGGAACGGATTCAAGTCGCATAGTATGGAACTGTTCCAAGAATCGAAAGGGAGTTGTTTTGTAAACAGAAATCGTACTTGGACGAAAATGTCTTTCTTCGTTAGGTTCACAATATATTCAGCCTTGCTTTAGGTCACTCACCAGGTCTTTTAACGGAGAAAAAGTTTGAAGCTGCTAATTCTCTGCATACTAATTTGTATCTCTCTACTGATTACCTACCTAAATGTTACTTTTCCCGATGGCGAAATCATTTGGCAACAATTCTAAAAACTTGGAATTAATTATTCAGCAATTCGAACCTCAAATCCTTCCAAATGTTGTTCCATCTCTCTGTTTTGCTCTCGTGATTCCTATAATTACACATACTCAATAGGGAGTACTGAGCTTGGACGTAAAGCTGAATCATGATCTGGGAGATACATTGATCAACAGCTGCAATTTTTCTCCCATATATCGTGATATAGACGTGATTTCATGCAAAGCAATGAGGATGCTCGGTTATATTAAGAAAACCACGGAGGAATTGTCGGAAGAAGTGAAATCGTCAACACGACTGTGAATTGCAAAGCGAAGTTGGCATGCAGGAGTAGGCCGAACGTCTGCTAATTCGACTAGATCTTTCGGTTTTCTAGTTATAACTATCTATGCAGCTGCGATGGATGTCCGACAGCATAAACGGTCGTATAACGAACCACTGATCTGCGCAGAAGGGTTATCTAGTCGAGAAATACTAAAACTTTGTGTAATTATTTTCAGTTATTTGTTTTGCATTGGGCAGTAAATTAAACTAAGTTTCGCGAAAGGATTTCTGAATATTGATCAATTCTTTCTGAAACTAATCATAATCTCTGTAAAACTAGAGCTTATTAATCCGGAAACCTAACTACCGCATTTCTCGTGAAACGGATAACAGGCATCCTATCTCTCCTTGTATCTTAGCCTTGAAATAATAGGCAAACATCATACGTTCCAACTGATTCACAAAGTAAACCTGTTGTATAACAATTGAATTATCGCCTATATATACTCCGTTCATATCCATCGATGGCGGTTGGAAGTAAATAACTCGCGACGAAGTTGTTGACGCATTCCAAAATGGAAGTTGGGGAGAACGTTGTCCATTTCCTGTAACTTCAGTTCTGAAAGGTGATCGTTAGCTTTCCCTTACAATGTATTACCTACTGTATCAGCGCTGTATCATGAGGACACCTTGGGTAACGTTTAACCAAACAAAAATGAGCATTAAGAATTCTCTACGTGTGTAAGTTCTCGAATCTGTAAAGCCGGGTTTACACGAGGCCAGTGGACGGACCAGCTGACTGGCACCTGAGCTGTTGCGTTTTGGTCGATTAGATCCTTCATGTCCAATTTGATCTAAAAATAGCTAAGGGGATATCTTAATCATGAGTCATTTTTTAACTCTTTTTTTTAACTTCGATTCTCTTCTTGAGCTCTTGCTTTCTTTCTTGAGACAAAATTTCAGATCGATTTTTAACCCACTTCCCGATTTCCAATCGACCTGAAATTTTGCACACGAGTTCATGCTGGCGTACATTTTAATTTATCAAATTTTGGCGAAGAAAAAGTTAGTTATACTATAAATTTTCGAAAATTTGAAATTTAATATATTTAATATATATTGATATTTTGATATATTTTAATATCAATATATTGATGTATTGATATATAATATATATATATATATATATATATATATATATATATATATATATATATATATATGTCCAACTAAATATACTATATATACTAAATATACGAACTCTCCACTCAATGTTCAAATTACCTGTTCAACGTGATGGTAAATTAAAAAGACTACCAAATTTGAATGTTCAACAATGAATACATGTCTTATCTTATATCCCACTAAAATATACTATATACTACTAGCCGCTCCGGCTCGCTTCGCTCGCCTCCACGTCCAGCCGGGGGAACTCGCTTGGAACGGCTGTATATAGGAAGAACCGTTGACCCCCCCCCCATTAAGTTGCTTGCTTCGCTCGCAAGGTGTGGCGGTATACATGCGATGTACTACAATTGAAACATGTAGGGGATGTTGCTCGCTTCGCTCACAAACGGTAGATCTCTGAGGGTAGGTTTAACTTCTGTAGACATCTGGCGGGGATAACTAATTAAATGACGATTGATCAGTTTTCGACCGGAGAGGAAAAATGATTAAATTACTAAAATGGCTATTACAAAATAAGGGTTGATCGAAGAAGGGTGAAAATTGAGGATTGTATGTATTTGTGTATGTTGTATAATAAAAAATAGAAATTAAAAATTTTGTCTAAAAAATAAAAAAAAAATTTAGGGGTGGACTACCCCTAACATTTAGGGGGATGAAAAATAGATGTTGGCCGATTCTCATAGATACCGGATAAGCACAAAAAATTTCATCAAAATCGGTCAAGCCGTTTCGGAGGAGTATGGCAACGAAAACTGTGACACGAGAATTTTATATATTAGATTGAACGTCTGCATAAAATGACAACGAATCCAGGGTTAATAAAATATTAAATGATTTTCCTTGTCAATTTAATTTAAGTTATTATCAATGTGATTTTGTTTCAATTTACTGTTGCTAAGAAACTAACAAATATTGAAACAACAATAAAATTAACCGAGAACATGAGAAAAAGAAAGAGTTACATTAAACTCGGCGCTCCGCGCCTCGCCAGGGGGCAAGCCCCCTGGACCCCCGGTTACCTCTATTTACATACTTCGGACGAAATTATTGAAACACAGAATGTGTTTGCGTTGTCGCGCAACCAAGTGACAACCAAACAAGCGTCATTGTTTACTATTCATTTATAACATCAATTTATATAGTTATAGTATGAAACTACGAAAAAAAATACGAAATACATTCGTGATAAATCAAGAGCGATTTATCAAGTAAATGTCCTAAAGAGGCTACATACGAAATTACAGCTTCCTAGAGTGTAAAGTATAGAAATTAGCTTTAAAAGCCACTCATCTGATCCGGACCCTGGACATCGTCAAGTAAATGTCCTAAAGAGGCTACATACGAAATTACAGCTTCCTAGAGTGTAAAGCATAGAAATTAGCTTTAAGAGCCACACATCTGATCCGGACCCTGAGCATCGTCAAGTAAATGTCCTAAATAGGCTACAAACGAAATTACAGCTTCCTAGAGTGTAAAGTATAGAAATTACCTATTCAAATTATTTAACCTCCGCTTCACAAATCAAACCGTTTTCGTAATACTCAGATCACCTGCTATGAATCAAATCATCGAAACACAAGCTCAATGAAATCATCAGAAATTAACAAGCGGTTGCAATCATGTTCACAATATCAATTATTGAGAATGATCACCTGTGTGTAAACAATTATTTATATAACCATGCTCATAACTCAGTTTGTTGGACACGCACTTCGCAGTAGTTAACATAATATTGTTGGATAAATCGAGAGCTTTCGAACGAATGGTCAACGAATTTTGTGGGATGAAAAACGACGAAGTACCATTTCCCTAGCAACGACTCGGTTGTACGTGAAAATCATCCGTCACACATTTCGTTACCATCCCGCGTTCCATTTTCGGCTAGTTAGTCCATGGCTAAAACACATTCTGTGTTAAAACTTGTTTGTATGGGTTCCTTTTTTTTACAAGGTGAGATGAAGTCTAAATTTAAAATTTTCCAAAAATTTGAATACAACTTTTTTTTTGGGGGGGATTTAGAGAAAAAAAACTCTTTATACCAACACCCAAATATTAAATGTAGAGTTATTCCCAAAATTTGATCATGACTGGCTCCAGCTATTGGCCTCATGTAAACACTACTGGCTCCAGTTGACTCTTCAGTCCAGTGGAAAAAATCCTATCCAGTGCACTGGCTTGAGGAGTAGATTTTGCGCCATTCCAGTTCCCACAACTCAGCAGTTAAGTACAGTAATTTATATATATATATCAATTGCTGTTCGTTAGTCTCGCTAAAACTCGAGAACGGATGGACCGATTTGGCTAATTTTGGTCTTAAATTATTTGTGGAAGTCCAGAGAAGGTTTAAAAGGTTTAAAAGTTCAAATCTGCCCCATAGGGGGTATTTTAGGGGTGGAGGGGGGAATGGGGTATCTTTGTCATCACTGGACAAACTGGGGATTTGATTGTCGAATATGTTTGGATTACCTCAATTCAAGTCAGACTACTTTTTTTCAAAATTTTCAAATCTGACCCACATTGAAGGGGGGGGGGGGGGGGGGGGGGGAGTTAAAGCATTTTGAACGGCACTAAACGAACTGGGGATCTGAGTTTTCGAATATGTTTGGAGTATTCTAACTTAAATCACAGGCTACTTGAAAATTTTCAAATCCAACCCATAGAAGGGGGTGTTTTAGGGGAGGGGGGGGGGGGGTATCTTTGTCATCACTGAACGAACTGGGGATTTGATTGTCGAATATGTTTGGATTATTCTAATTCAAGTCAAAGACTACTTTTTTCAAATGTTTGAAATCTGACCGAGGGGTGGGGGGGTTTAAACCGTTTTGAACGGCACTGAACCAACTGGGGATCTGAGTGGGCGAATCTATCAGAATTACTCTAACTTGGGTCACAGGCTATTTGATAATGTTCAAGTCAACCTGTGCAACGCACGGGTGAACCAGCTAGTTGAATAGCTAGTTGTCACATTGTCCTCCGTAGCTGAACCGTAAACGTAGCTGCCTACGGTGAAGGAGATCCCGCGTTCGAACTCCATTCAGAACCAAAATTTGCGTCGTATGCGTTGTTGTAGACGAGATTACACTAGTATATGACTATTTACAACTAGTTTTGGCGAATTTTGGGTCTTTTCGGTAACATAGTACTGTTTTTCTGCAAGGTAACAATTAGTTACGTGCCTACATTGAATAGTGAAAATTTGAATGGTGATGGAATGATAACGGATAGCCAGGGGCCAAGCGGGAGATAACGGAAAAAAGTCCAGTCATGCAGCATGACCCCATGAGCGAATTTTTGAAGAAATCTTCGACATTTCAGTCGCCATTGATCGTGTTGAGAAATTTTAGTTTATGATTTTGATAGACAAACATGGAATCAAATTATTAACACATGCACAGAGTAAACTCATCAGTTGTGATTACATTTTTTTTTTTTAAAGCACCTACTACCTACGTTTTAAACAGCATGGTTCTAAAATTGGTTATACAGGGATACTTCCATAAGAGTAGTTCAATCTGAACTTGGACATTGTTTCATGCAAATATTACCGATTTTTACAACTAGCGAACGGCATTATTTCGATTTTTGACTGATTTTTCAACTTTGAAATTTTTGAAAACTTGATACATATTCTTATAGGAAATTTTACGCTGATTCCGAATATACCACATGTTAGTATGCTGAAAAAATAATTTCGCACAACAAATCGCAAAAAACAGGCTATTTTGAAATTTTTGACTACATTTTTGAAAATTTCAACCCGAAGATGTAATCCGATCATGCTGGCCAACGAACTTAAACTTTCGTTTTGTGTTCTCAACATTTTAAAATTTGTTTGAAGTTTCTAGCACAATTCTACGGACAGTTATCGTCTGGAATGACACATACATACATACATACATATATACATACATATATACATACATATATACATACATACATATATACATACATAAAAAAATGCGTTAAACTTCAGAATATGATTCAGAATAGCCTGAAACGGATTTCTGCATAATTTTTTTTCAAAAATTCACATTCTACAAATTTTGAGGCGAGAGCAATAGCTTAATTTTCTTCAAAAATTCGCTAAAAGGTCTTCTATATTTTACATTAAGAATTGATTCCCGAGGCCCATTCAACGGAACGACCATGGGTACCTATCGACTTGATTTGATTCTACCTAGAATAAACAGTCAAATTTAGAATAAAATCGGCGAGGGGAGTACCGCTACCTTCCCGTGCCAGTTGACAGTGCAAGGAAAAGATGCTGACGAGTCCTGTGAAGTAATTTACAACACTCTCAAGAGAATGCGCTGGCGGCGTTTCTCAGTCTCGGTTTCGGGACGCTCCTCTAATCACTGTATTTCGAACTATGGGCATCATGAGAAAACAAATATGAATCGTTGAGGTTTTGTTAAATTAAAGGTTTTAAATTGTGCGTCAACATGCGTTAAATCAATCATATAATATTTAGGTACCTACCTACGTTAATTTATCAATTTGGATAAAATTATATATTCATTAAGTAATTCGCAATTGTAAAAAATCTGTAATTTTTGTTCAAGTTGAAGCCTTGTGATGAATACCATCATTAGCGTAGTTCGAATTGGTCGTAAATAAAACGAGTTGTTCTAATTGGGAGGGTAAACAGAAAACAATGGGGTTATGAACATTTAAAATGTAAAGTATTTTAATATCAATTAAAAGTTTAATATCAATTTTTGAAGATCTGTCTTTACGAATAAAAACTGCTCGGCTCAACCCACCAAAATCATTTTGGTATATTTGAGTTTGTTATCGAAAGTTATTTATGCGTGAACCCAGTCCAATCACATTTGAAGTGAAAATTTCGAAGCATGTCCAATTTTTCCTTAATTGCAAAGTACACTCAGGTGCAAAAAATTTGGCCCACTCTCCAAAATGGAAGGTTTTATGAAGTTGCGACTAATATTCTCTTGTTTCCGAATGGGTTACTGTCTGAACTCATTCAAAGGCATTGTTTGTTGTTTTCTAGCGGGGCGGATGAAATTTTTTTGATCTCTCAACGATAGGGAATCGTGTAGAGACGTGATCATGTTTCATTGCCTCCTACTTTAACGTTATCTTCCAAACTGCGATTATGTTGTTCATCTCTTGCACGGTTGTCCTCAGCCGAGAGTTGAGTGTTTTTCTATACATTGAGTGCATTCCATCCAAAATAATCACTTTAAGAGAAAAAAAAGTCTTTCCCACCGGAAATGGTCGCACAAGCTATAGCTCTCATTGATGATGGAAGGTCACTGAGATATGCCGCTCGAATGCTTGGACGGCGGGCTAGCTTCCAGTCATTGTGGCAGGAACAAACCTTTCTCCAGGCCGTCTCCACTCTCTTTCACGACCATCTGAACCCCGCAGGCTGAACCTAGACTCCTCGCTGAAAATGATCCCTCCACTCTTCAAGTTTCCAAGCACTGCGATTTCGAGGAAACTGAAGGCGCAACATCCTGTGCTAACGGGTTAAACTTGGAACGCGGGCGGGTCTTCTGGCAGACAAATACCGATCCCACCATCGTCTCCAAACTGTCCAAACACCTAAATTCACCCCCGTTGCATTTTCAAGTCAGTTGCGACCTTGTGAAGCAGTTAATAGTCGATTTCTTAAATCCTAGTTGTACAAGTACCTGTCTTGAGCGGCTCATGTTTTTCATGGGCGCCTAGAACCCTGCCTTCTAGAGTACGATCCCGTCTCCCAAAAACGTCTTACAATGGCACGGGCGGTTTTATAAGGCCGTCCTAGCATTTGAGCGACATATCTCAGTGACCTTCCATCATTAATGAGAGCTACAGCTTGCGTGACCATTTCCGGTGAGAAAACATTTTTTCTCTTAAATTATTATTATTATTTTTTTTTCTTTGAATGCACTCAACGTTTACCCGGGCGACGTCGTTAGGGAAAGCTGAGTTCTCGATTAAGGAGTAAGTTTAGAGTAAGGCATTAGTGCAACCGTTTGGACATTTCTAGCAGTTTTTAGTGTTTAAGGTTAGAATGCTTTGTGAAAACCAGTTTCCGAGTACTTCAAAGCATGGTTGCGCTTCAGTGTGCCCACTTTCCCATGTATCACCAGTCAGGAAATGTGAGGTATCATCTGCAAACATATAGACTTTGTGATTAGGTGAATTTAGGGGTAATTCCTCAATATAATTAGAAATAGAATTGCGCTCAAAGTCCCTCCTTGAATCACCCCAAAAACAGTCTCCTTTGCGTGGCTGGAAAACTCCCAATTGACCCACAACCCAGGTTTTAGCGAATTTTTGAAGAAAATTAAGCTATTGCTCTCGCCTCAAAATTTGTAGAATGTGAATTTTTGAAAAAATTTTATGCAGAAATCCGTTTCAGGCTATTCTGAATCATATTCTGAAGTTTAACGCATTTTTTAATGTATGTATGTATGTATGTATATATGTATGTGTCATTCCAGACGACAACTGTCCGTAGAATTGTGCTAGAAACTTCAAACAAATTTTAAAATGTTAAGGACACAAAACGAAAGTTCAATTTCGTTGGCCAGCATGATCGGATTACATCTTCGGGTTGAGATTTTCAAAAATGTAGTCAAAAATTTCAAAATAGCCTGTTTTTTGCGATTTGTTGTTCGAAATAATTTTTTCAGCATACTAACATGTGGTATATTCGGAATCAGCGTAAAATTCCCTATAAGAATATGTATCAAGTTTTCAAAAATGTCAAAGTTGAAAAATCAGTCAAAAATCGAAATAATGCGCCGTTCGCTTGTTGTAAAAATCGGTACCTAATATATGCATGAAACATTGTCCAAATTCAGATTGAACTACTCTTATGGAAGTATCCCTGTATAATCAATCCTAGAACCATGCTGTTTAAAACGTAGGTAGTAGGTGCTTGTTAAAAAAAATAAAAAATAAATAATAATTAATCACAACTGATGAGTTTACTCTGTGAAATATTCCGTCCTCCGATTCTCTCGGTCGCTCTCTTTAATGTTTTACGCTCAACTGTTTTAGGACTTGATGTAGCTTTAATACTGACTGTGGCTTAGAAAATATCATCCATGAAATTATGAAGAAGTTCTATTTATGTACGTACTAGCACGCAGACCCAAAGTCGAAGATTTCTTCAAAAATTCGCTCATGGGGTCATGCTGCAGGACTGGACTTTTTGATTACCAAAACGTTCTGTCAAAATGGGCCTGTAATCGATTTTTATAACCTTTATCAATTTTCAGTTTTTACTGATTTCTAATTAGTTGTTCTCTTTTCAGGGTTCTTCGCTTGCCTTGCCCCTGCTCTTGTGCAGTCGAAGCATGTGATTTGCTACCAGGGGCAATCCTACTGGTGTCGCAACATAACGTAAGTTGCTATTGCTGTAACGATCTACCTTATCACTAATATTTCAAACTTCAGGGTACCAAAATATACAAAATATTCACTTTTAATCAGCAAATCATATTTTTAATTTAGTTTATTAGCAAACTTTCGTTGAAAATGAAGCTATTGCAATGGCTCAGAAATCTTAAAACTCAAAATTTTTGAAAAATGTCTTCATTAAAATCCGTTTTGAGGCATTCTGGAAAGATTCCTGAAGTTTGCGCTTTTTCATATATATATGAAATATGAAATATATGAATAATAATGAATGAAATATATGAAATATAATATATGAAAACCGTTTGTAGTGTGTGTGTGTGTGTGTGTGTGTGTGTGTGTGTGTGTGTGTGTGTGTGTGTGTGTGTGTGTGCGCGCGTGCGTGCGTGCGTTTGTGTGTGTCATTCTAGACGATAACTTTCCTTAGGATTGAGATTAAAATTCCGTTCTTGTGCCAAAAAAAAACAAGCTTTCTAAACGAAAGGATGAGTTCGTTGACCATCGCTTTTTGAGCACATTAAATTGGTCAAATTTACAAAAATTTGCTGGAAAAATCACTATAAATGGCTAAACCGGCTAAAAATCGTCAAATTTATAATTTTTAGCAGAATATTGCTTAAATAAAGTTAATAAAATTTAAGTTGCTGGGGTAGGGTAACTGTTGGTGTTTTCATCTCTTCGGAGCTCCTTCATATCCCTACCCAAGTCATGGTCATACGTCCCCGTCGTGCAACCCGGGCACCTTCTGGTTTACCAGAAGGTGGCAGAATGACCCTCTGGCGCTTAGGGGGGAGGCTCATGTCAATGGGTCTCCCGACCCTTAATCACCGTCTCCCTCGTTATGGATAGCAATGAAATAGAGCCTCATAACCCCCCCGGGCCCATTGGCTCGCGGGGTTCTAGGGGAGGCGCTCGGGGGCGCCCCAGGCAGGGGCGTCGGCCATCCTCTCCCTCTTCTTCATCCTCGTCTTCCTATCCCTCATCCTCTTCCACGACCCCTGTAAATGTCCACCAGTGTGCCCACTGTGAGAGAGCCTTCAGCACCAAGCGTGGCCTCAGTGCCCACGTCTGGCAGAAGCATCCTGTACAGGCCAACGCTGCAATAGATATAGAGCGAGAGCGGCCCAGGTATGCTTCTGAGGATTTGCGGCGAATGGCAGCAGAGGAGGCAGAGGCTGTGCGTAATGGGGTACGAAACATAAATGTTTTCTTGCAAGCACGTTTTCCCATGCGCACGCTTTCTGCCATTCAATCTCTTCGCCTGAGGCCCCACTATAAGCAGCTTGTCCAGGATGCCATCCTGGCAAATAGCCGTGGGGCCTCTCCCGCATCTCCGACAGGCGTGGGACAACAGCCCGCCATTCAGCAATCCTCCCCCGGGACCTCCGGTCTTCTTGAAGACTGAAGTATTGAGGCTCGGGGAGCAGGTAGGCAACATTGTTGGTTATGAGAGTGCCTACCTGCAGGGTCTGGCGAGGCGGGCTGTTGAGGGGCCAAATAGCTTGGAGGACGAGGTCGCGGCCTATGTGCAGAGGATCTTCCCGCAGGTTGAGGAAGCGACCGTGGCGAGGCACCAGGGAGGAGTTCCTCCTAACGTGGTGCCTCGTGGAGGTCGCAGAGCAGCTAAGCAAGCGAGAAGGCGGGAATACCAGCGTGTCCAGAGACTGTGGAGGAAGCATCCGGCTCGTGCAGCTGCGGAGGTACTGGAGGGAGCTGGGGATGAACAAGTCATGCCCCCTCTCCAGGAGTTTGTGGATTACTGGGAGCCACTTATGAGTGCTCCCAGCCACAACCCTGGTGAGCCAGTGGTACCCCCAGCTTCCACCAGGGATTCCTTGCGCAGCATCATGTGCACACCGGTGCTTTATGACGAGGCACATAAGTGCCGTGTCAAAAACTCCACTTCTGCTGGACCCGATGGTGTTTCCGCCCGACGCTGGAATAAAGCTCCAAAAAATGTCAGGCTGCTCATCCTCAACCTGTTACTTCTATCGGGAAGGCCCCCGAAAGCGTTGACCCGTGCCCGAACCATTTTCATCCCAAAGAAAGGGGGAAGTGGGCCTGGAGGCTACCGTCCGATTTCAATATCATCAGTAGTTTTCCGCCACTTTCAAAAGATTCTGGCATCTCGCTTCCAAGTGGCTGGTGTCATAGGTGACGTCCAGAGAGCATTTCGGCCAGCGGATGGCACAGCGGAGAATCTAACAATTCTCCAAACTGTCATTTCGCTGGCCCGTACCAAGAAACGGCAGCTCCATCTTGCCGCTCTGGACGTCGCTAAGGCCTTTGACACAGTTAGCCACTCTGCCCTGACCGATTGTCTTCGTGGTGTCGGGGCACCTGCTCGTTTGATTGAGTATGTTGCCTGCCTGTACCACGAAGGCGTGACGGTCTTCGAGGCACGAGGTGAGATGTCAGGGGATGTTGTTATTGGGCGCGGGGTACGCCAGGGGGATCCTCTGTCGCCACTCCTCTTTAACCTGGTCGTGGATACGGCCTTGGGTAAGCTGCCAGCTGAAATAGGGTTTGATCTCGCCCCTGGGGTGCGAGTAGGTGCATTAGCTTTTGCTGATGATGTCATCCTACTCGCAGAAACCCGTGAGGGCTTGCAGATCTCCCTCAACGCATTTGCTGAGCAGCTAGCCAGGTGTGGTTTGGTGGTAAACCCAGCTAAGTGTGGGTCGGTCTCCTTGGTCCCGTCCGGTCGCCAGCATAAGGTGAAGGTGGTGGATGAGGAGTGTTTTGTCTTAGGACAAACTTCCATCCCTGCCCGATCCGTGCTGGAGGTCTGGCGGTACCTTGGAGTCGACTTCATGGGTGTTGCAACCATTGCCGCAAGCCGTGTGGACCTTAGTGGAGCATTAGCTCGTGTCACTAAGGCTCCATTGAAGCCACAGCAGAAGCTGCGCCTCCTTCGCACGTACTTACTGCCAAAGCTAACCTATGGGTTAGTCTTTGGCAGGCTTACTGCGGGGAGGCTGCTTGAGTTAGATCGTGAAGTTCGCTCTGCTGTGCGCTCTTGGCTAGGCTTTCCACCTGGTGTCCCAAGTGCTTACATCCACGCACCGGTCAAGGCCGGTGGGCTCGGTATTGTCTCTCTTTCTGCCAGCATCCCATCATTACGCCGCCAGCGCCTGCTTGCCCTTAGGGGCTCGAGCTGGGAGGTCGCCCGCACTGCTGCTGACCTGGACTTTGTCCGGCAGCAGTTGTTGTGGTGCGATCGAGCAACACCAACTGCTCCAAAACCCAGCTCATCTGCTGAGTTCGCTGCTGCACTGCATGAATCAGTAGATGGTAAAGAACTCCGACAGTGCTCTGAATCCCCCATTTCTACTCAGTGGGTGGAATGGGCTTCAGAGGGCATTGGGGCCCGCGACTATCGCCATTTTCACGCCGTCCGGGTGGCTACGTTAGCCACCTCGGTGAGGTGTTCGAGGAGTAGTCGCGGGACAGTTGACACCCTTTGCCGTGCCTGTCGGGGTAAAAATGAGAATCTATATCATGTGGTGCAGCAGTGTCCTCGTACTCACGGTGGCCGCATTTTACGTCACGATGCGGTTGCCAAGCAGATAGCAGGTGCTTTGTCATCTAGCGGTTGGGATGTCGAAAGGGAGAGACTATACCACATGCCGAGTGACCGGGGCAAGAAGCCAGATATCGTCGCGATCAAGCCCGATGGGTCTGCCATAATCCTGGATGTCCAGGTTGTCAGTGGCAGCGTGGACATGGAGCAGACCTGGCGGGCTAAGAAAAGTAAATATGATAGAAATGATCTGCGCCATGCGATATCTGAGCTAAAAGGAGTGGCACCTAATAACATCAAGGTCATTGCCGCGACCGTGTCATGGCGCGGGGTGTGGTGCGGGAAAAGCGCCACGGAGTTACTCGAGTTGGGCATCTCGGCAGGAGTACTCCGTGGTATCACCACCCGCGTCCTGAGGGGTTCTTACTTGAACTGGTGGTCATTTTATAGGGGCACATCCTTTCATCCCATTCTTCCTCCTCGTCCTACAACTTCCCTTATCCCTAGAGCCGGCGTCGGGTAAACCTGGGCGTCCTCCCCACTTTTTTATTTTATTTGTTTATTTTTCAATTTAATGGCGTGCCCCCTCCGTCTTTGAGGGGAGGTTTCTTAAAAAAAAAAAAAAAAAAAAAAGTGTGTGTGTGTGTGTGTGTGCGCGCGTGCGTGCGTGCGTTTGTGTGTGTCATTCTAGACGATAACTTTCCTTAGGATTGAGATTAAAATTCCGTTCTTGTGCCAAAAAAAACAAGCTTTCTAAACGAAAGGATGAGTTCGTTGACCATCGCTTTTTGAGCACATTAAATTGGTCAAATTTACAAAAATTTGCTGGAAAAATCACTATAAATGGCTAAACCGGCTAAAAATCGTCAAATTTATAATTTTTAGCAGAATATTGCTTAAATAAAGTTAATAAAATTTAAAATAGAACATTACAAACATTCATGTACGAAATTAGGCCGGAAATTTTATTTAAATTTCATTAAAATTTGCTATAAAATCGATCACAACTGCAAAAAAATCTAAAAATCCAAAATCTTTTTCTGAGTAACAGATTACTATACAGGGTGTCCCATCTAAACGGGCCCATCGGGAAATTACAGCCTTACGGTGCGAGCTATCGAAAAATTGAACTGGACCTTTTTTATAGTATTTTAACTCAGCTTCACAATTCGGAAGTCCGATTTTTATTTGTCCATGTTTTAGGGTCTCAAATCATTGATTGAAACTTACAGTTTCCTCTTGACCCCTCTTTTTTATTGCTTTTTTCGATTCTAGGTTGAATTTGTAACAGAAAATGCCTCAGTGAGATTTTCTTTTTGGGGCTTCGTTTCTCAGTTATTCCACTTTTGAAATACAGAAAATCGCCGATTCCTTTTAGACATTACCAACACTTTCTTACTATTTTTATCTTCAATTTTTGAGATGTTCACACATTTTGAAATCAGCATTAAACTGTCTATCATCAGACCCCAGCGTCCATAATCAACAATCACCATCAGGGGGATGACATTACAGTTCTTGCGTCAAGTGGAGGGTAGGTAGGTAGTTAGTACACTATGAATTTTGACTAGTTAGACAACTTTAATTGCCACATTTTATTGCAAAAATTATACCTTCCCATCATGTTTCGAACAGCCCCCCTTGCTTTTGTAAGCACATTGCGAGACGATCTCCCACTGAAGAAGTTGCACTTCGGATCACATCTGGTGGAATACTTAAGCAAGCTTGTACCAGATCACCTTTCAATACTTGCGGTGTAGTGGGTTCACTGGCGTAGATTTTTATCTTTGAGATAACCCCAAAGGAAAAAATCTAATGGGGTGAGATCGGGAGATCTCGCAGGCGCCAATTGACCGGGCCTTGACTGCCAATCCATCGATTGTTAAATTGGTTGTTCAATTCTCTCCGAGCAGCGTAGATTTTATCTGAGATAACCCCAAAGGAAAAAATCTAATGGGGCGAGATCGGGAGATCTTGCAGGCCAATTGACCGGGCCTTGACTGCCAATCCATCGATTGTTAAATTGGTTGTTCAATTCTTTCCGAGCAGCGTAGATTTTATCTTTAAGATAACCCCAAAGGAAAAAATCTAATGGGGTGAGATCGGGAGATCTCGCAGGCCAATTGACCGGGCCTTGACTGCCAATCCATCGATTGCTAAATTGGTTGTTCAATTCTCTCCGAGCAGCTAGAGAATAATGAGCGGGGCAACCATCTTGCTGGTACCACATGTTGCATCTCAGATCGAGTGGTATGTCTTTCAGCAGCTCTCCCGTATGAAATCAGCATACACTTCCCCATTTAACCCTCTGACCGGAACATCCGTCATTTTCACGAATATGGTTTACTTAATCACCGCTCAGGGCGCTAGTATCGTTACCAGCGAGCTGGCCTTCTGTGACAGCTTCAGCTGGTTCATTGTGTCCACGCAGGTAGCTTCGGTGGGGTGCTGTCACTCTTCATTCAGCGGTGAGTAATTTTTCTTTGAAACCTAGCGGGTCATTATGACCGATATTCCATCTGGAACATAATTCAGATACAGGTCAAAATGACGGGTGTTCCGTCTGCACCATGATTTTCATATTGGTCATAATGACGGATGTTCTGTCTGCACCATGAAGTCGCATTCGGATTGATTCCTAATTTCGTTTAGCAGAAATTGCTAATACCTATTTTACCCCAAGACCTGAGGGTTATTATCTCAGAAGCAGGTGAAGAGGCAAATAAATTGAAAGAAAAATCAGAAAGACGTCTGCGAACAAAAAATAATGACAGTGGTGCTTCAAACCCACGTCGGGAAACATCTTCCATCGCACCACGAGCAGATAAACTTCAACGCCGAGTAAATTGCCGATTTTGCCCTTACCAAACGAATAGGAAGGCAGAATATAAATGCATAAAGTGTAACCAACCTGAATGAGCTGAATGTACAAGAAAAATTTGCAAAAACTGTGTGTGAAGGTACCAAAAACAAAAAACATTCTTTGAGATTTATTTCCTTTCTACATTTTTTATTGGTGTGATTTTTGGTGATTGATATGATTTTGTTGAGAAACAAGGTTCATTCCCTTTTTATTTTTTTATTGAGATGACTTTTGTTTTTTTATAAGTTTTTTTCCGTACCAACCTACCTAAGTGATTTCATTGTTTTACTGTTTTTTTTTTCTTGATGTTTTGTCGATGTTATGATTGTTTTGTCGAAACGAAATGTAAGACTTTAACTACTAGTCACGTAGGTAACTAGAAAGATGCCTACTTTTGTAAGAAAGGTTCTTTTTTTTCGAATGAAGTGACTTTTGTTCATCAGACAATAATATTTATTGTTCAAGTTTTATAGGAGATAATAAGTCTGCTCACGTTTTATTAGTCTATTTTTTTTATAATTTGACATATGAATTCGTTTTGACGCTCAATTTTTGTGCTAAATTAATATTCCAAGTAGTTACTGAAGAGGAAGCATTGATTGACAAAGATTAAAATTTCCAGAAGAAGAAAACAATTCATAATAAATCGTCTTTTCCGAAATAGCGTTCATTATGACTCATGTTCCGTGTAACAGGGTACAAAATGATGTTCCGGTCAGAGGGTTAACGTGCCCTCGAAAAAGTGGGGACCAATAATGACATAACCAATGATACCACACCATACGTTCACGGACCACCGGTGTTGATGATCGACCTCTCTCACCCAATGTGGATTAACCAGTAGTGGCTGTTGTGCCGGTTCAAAGAACCGTCACTACAAAATGTGGCTTCGTCGGAAAAAAGGACTCAGTTGAAGAACTGAGGATCACTTCTGAGTTGGCGAGCTCTATACACCCTACAAAATATCCGTCGACGGGCTTTGTCTTGAACACTCAGTGCTTGATGAAGGCTTACATGGTAAGGGTGAAATTTTGAAATCTTCAAATATTGCTGTATCGTTGACTTCGGGATACCTGTTATACGAGCTAGGCGGCTGAGCGAAGCATGAGGATTATCTCGAATAACACCCATGGCGTCACCCCTGGTCGCGACTGAAGGATGTCTCTTGCCTTTAGCAGTGAACCGGCCATGTCTTAGGTTTCTAGAAATCTAGGAATTACCTTTCTTGACGGGTGCCTTCTTCCTGGGTAAGTCTGAGCGTAGGCTGATGCAGCTTGACGGAAATTTCCATTACACTTCCCCAAAATCAAAATAATGTCCACTATCTCAGAGGGAGTATAAGGAGCAGGTGGCATTTTCGATTTGTCACAACACAACTGACTGGAAGTCTCCTCGTGGTACATTTTTTAAACTGCATTCAAGGGTCAAGAAAACAACAGCATCTTGATACTTATTGTTCAGTCTGCACTCTGCTCTATATTATTTAAATAACCTTACATTAGTCCAGAAGACGACGTCTCATACGTTCTTCTAATAAATGAGTAATAGTACTGAACAATTTGAGATTTTTTTTTTTTTTTTTTTTTTTCAAACGACGATTTGGAAAACTTTTTTAAAATCGTAAGCGGTTCAAGTGTAATTTCATCCCCCTGATGGTGATTGTTGATTATGGACGCTGGGGTCTGATGATAGATAGTTTAATGCTGATTTCAAAAGTGTGGTGAACATCTCAAAAATTGAAGATAAAAATAGTAAGAAAGTGTTGGTAATGTCTAAAAGGAATCGGCGATTTTCTGTATTTCGCAAAAAGTGGAATAACTCAGAAACGAAGCCACAAAAAGAAAATTTCACTGAGGCATTGTCTGTTCCAAATTCAACCTAGAATCGAAAAAATCAATAAAAAAGAGGGGTCAAGAGGAAACCGTAAGTTTCAATCAATGATTTGAGACCCTTAAAACATGGAAAAATAAAAATCGGACTTCCGCATCGTGAAGCTGAGTTAAAATACTATAAAAAAGGTCCAGTTCAATTTTTCCCAGGCTGTAATTTCCCGATGGGCCCGTTTAGATGGGACACCCTGTATAGTGTATAGAATAAGTTTTTGTCATAAAGATGACCAAGAATTACTTTGCACTCAAAAATCTAAAATTTAAAAACAATTCAACATAATATAGTACGATAACTTACGAAAATTCGCTTATACGATCACGCTGCATGACTGGAACTTTTATGATCAACTTTTGTAATCGAAAAAGAAGAGTACGTTTTATTCATTCATTTATTAACAAGCACGGCTTTCGCCAAATACATAATATGCAAGTACAAATAAGTAATGAAGTTAATGAAGTGATAATATGTTAAGAAGTGATGGAATTACAACTCCAAGGTTAGAATAAAAAGTTTCAGTCATGCAGCATGATTTTGTACATGAATTTTTAAACGTTCTATTTTATAGTTAATAAACTTAATTTGAGCAATATTCTGCCAAAAAATATAAATTTAACGATTTTTAGCAGTTTTTAGCCATTTTTAGTGAAATTTTTTTTTAGTACTTACATTTTTTGAAATTTGACAAAACCAAAATAAAAAAGTCCAGTCATGCAGCATGACCCCATGAGCGAATTTTTGAAGAAATCTTCGACATTTCAGTCGCTATTGATCGTATTGAGAAATTTTAGTTTATGATTTTGATAGACAAACATGGAATCAAATTATTAACACATTCACAGAGTAAACTCATCAGTTGTGATAACATTTTTTTTTTTTTTTTTTTTGAAGCACCTACTACCAACGTTTTAAACAGCATGGTTCTAGGATTGGTTATACAGGGATACTTCCATAAGAGTAGTTCAATCTGAATTTGGACAATGTTTCATGCAAATATTACCGATTTTTACAACTAGCGAACGGCATTATTTCCATTTTTGACTGATTTTTCAACTTTGAAATTTGCGAAAACTTGATACATATTCTTATAGGAAATTTTACGCTGATTCCGAATATACCACATGTTAGTATGCTGAAAAAATTATTTCGCACAACAAATCGCAAAAAACAGGCTATTTTGAAATTTTTGACCACATTTTTGAAAATTTCAACCCGAAGATGTAATCCGATCATGCTGGCCAACGAACTTGAACTTTCGTTTTGTGTCCTTAACATTTTAAAATTTGTTTGAAGTTTCTAGCACAATTCTACGGACAGTTATCGTCTGGAATGACACATACATACATATATACATACATATATACATACATATATACATACATATATACATACATACATACATACATACATAAAAAAATGCGTTAAACTTCAGAATATGATTCAGAATAGCCTGAAACGGATTTCTGCATAAAAATTTTTCAAAAATTCACATTCTACAAATTTTGAGGCGGGAGTAATAACTTAATTTTCTTCACAAATTCGCTAAAAGAATTAAAAAATTTCCGAGCCATTGCAATAGTTTATTTTCTACGAAAATTGGCTAAAAGAAAAAATGCATGATATTCTCCAGATGAAAAGAATAATTAATTAAATGGCATAGGTAGCAGTTAAATTGAAAAGGAAAAGTGAGAAAAATTATATGTACCTAATTATAAGTAATTAAAAAAAGTCCAGTCATGCAGCATGACCCCATGAGCGAATTTTTGAAGATGTTTCATGAAAATATTACCGATTTTTACAACTAGCGAACAGCATTATTTTGATTTTTGACTGATTTTTCAACTTTGAAATTTTTGAAAACTTGATACATATTCTTATAGGAAATTTTACGCTGATTCCGAATATACCACATGGTAGTATGCTGAAAAAATTATTTCGCACAACAAATCGCAAAAAACAGGCTATTTTGAAATTTTTGACTACATTTTTGGAAATTTCAACCCGAAGATGTAATCCGATCATGCTGGCCAACGAACTTGAACTTTCGTTTTGTGTCCTTAACATTTTAAAATTTGTTTGAAGTTTCTATCACAATTCTACGGACAGTTATCGTCTGGAATGACACATACATATATACATACATACATACATACATACATACATACATACATACATAAAAAAATGCGTTAAACTTCAGAATATGATTCAGAATAGCCTGAAACGGATTTCTGCATAAATTGTTTTCAAATATTCACATTCTACAAATTTTGAGGCGAGAGCAATAGCTTAATTTTCTTCAAAAATTCGCTAATAATTAATTAAATGGCATAGGTAGCAGTTAAATTGAAAAGGAAAAGTGAGAAAAATTATATGTACCTAATTATAAGTAATTAAAAAAAGTCCAGTCATGCAGCATGACCCCATGAGCGAATTTTTGAAGATGTTTCATGAAAATATTACCGATTTTTACAACTAGCGAACAGCATTATTTTGATTTTTGACTGATTTTTCAACTTTGAAATTTTTGAAAACTTGATACATATTCTTATAGGAAATTTTACGCTGATTCCGAATATACCACATGGTAGTATGCTGAAAAAATTATTTCGCACAACAAATCGCAAAAAACAGGCTATTTTGAAATTTTTGACTACATTTTTGGAAATTTCAACCCGAAGATGTAATCCGATCATGCTGGCCAACGAACTTGAACTTTCGTTTTGTGTCCTTAACATTTTAAAATTTGTTTGAAGTTTCTATCACAATTCTACGGACAGTTATCGTCTGGAATGACACATACATATATACATACATACATACATACATATATACATACATACATACATACATACATACATAAAAAAATGCGTTAAACTTCAGAATATGATTCAGAATAGCCTGAAACGGATTTCTGCATAATTTTTTTTTCAAAATTCACATTCTACAAATTTTGAGGCGAGAGCAATAGCTTAATTTTCTTCAAAAATTCGCTAATAATTTTCTTCAAAAATTCGCTAAAAAGCTGGTAATACCATGTCATTGTGGCTGGAGATAAGACAATTGGCTCCTCTTGAGATGTGACAGATTGCCCAAGAAAAAACAAATCGCACCCATCCTAGAAAAAGGGTACAACTCAAAAATTGTCATTTTCGGCAAATCGCATTCAAAGTTTTCCTTCCACACCATTGGCTACCCGTTCTTTGGAGCACGATGAAGATAATTTATCTTTGCGAAACTTGTTTCCTACATTATTACTCTAACGCCCCACGGTGAATAACTAGTTTTTTTGCCAGTTGGAAGGGAGTGGGGGGAACGTTTTTGTTGATTTTTAAAGAATTTTTGAGTTGTTCCAACTCAAACACTGAAATCTCACCAGTCTGGATCCAAAATGTTCAGAAAAGAAAGACACAAGTTAAAATTGTCCACACAAAAAGGAAACAACTCAAAAGGAGACACAGACTGCGTGAACTCAACTGAGTTGTGTCTTTCTTCCTAGGACGTGAATTGGTTACTCCCTCCATAGAAGAAAGACACACGTACTCTCTAGCGGAATTAGAGTATTTCTGAAAGCCCGAAAAAGAGTGCAGAGTCGCTCGTAACCATGAAAAAATAATTTAAAAATACAAAACATCGACCGGATGGTCCTACAATAACCTACTCCCAAAATATGCCTGTCAATGCTTTCCATATTCTTTGAATCTGGAACGAGTGATGATATTATTGATAAAGTTTCATCGCCTTATTTTGCTTCCTCACTATCGAACGTAGGGAAGCTTTGAGTTCGTAATTAGTAGGGCTCGGATCAACATGCAAAAATTTGAGGCCAAACATGCACTAAAACTGCAAAAACATGTATTTTTGAAATAATTCAAAGAAGACTTACTTTTTTGCCATGAATGCTTGTGAAACCCCCTTTTAACGAATATATACGTAAAATGTTGAGCTTATTTGAACGAAAAAAACCTTGAAAAAAAAAAGTAGTTGATGAAATTTATTAATAGATAAATGAATTTAAAAAATTGAAATTTTTAATATTATGCGTATATATAGATTTGCAATAATCAATTGCTGTTCATCAAGCAAAGTAATGGATTGTAAGGAAAGAACAGTGTTTCACAAATTAGTTTACTAGTTTTAGGTTTTATTGCCAAACTATTCAAAAATTAATAACGTAATGAAAGATTAAAAAAAAAAAAAAAAAACGTTGCCGGTGGGGGTGTCTAGCCGCCAGTGGTTTGTGTTCATGATGGTATATTTATTGTAAAATGAAATCTGGGGGACACCCCCAGACCCCCGAATTGTTGATGTTAGGATCAAGGATCAAACCAATGAAACACAGAATGTGTATTTCGGGGATTCCCCGGAGGGCTGGTGGCATTCTGGTAAGTTCGGCCGAAGTTCATTCCGCGTTCTTGGAATCCAGCGCCTTGGATTGTAGACCTATGTGACGTAGACCTTTCCCGGGGATATTAACGTTTTATAAGGTGGCAACCCTGTGACCTATTGTGGTGTGAACTTATGAGTTCCAAAGACGAATAGAAGCATGGAGGCTCAGGTAAGTCGTTAAACAATCCAACTATCGTCTGTTTACTAATTTTCAATAAAATGGGAGCAGTAAGTTAAAAAAGTCGTTAAGCATGTTAGGCATGGACCTATGTTTCACAACTCAATGTCCACATATTGCAACGCATTATACTTCTCAGTAACGAAATCTCCCTTCTTCCTTCAATGATTTTTACTGCAAGGGAATGGGAGTGAAGGAAGGCGAAGGAAGTAGGTGGTGGAGCGGACGCGCGGTGGGGGTAGCAGCTCGTACGTGAGAGGTGGGGTTGGGGGGGGGGGGGGATCTTACGGGACGGACGCCTTCAAACCAAATAACCCTCTGTAAAAACACATTCTGTGTTAAAAATGTTCGCATTATATTTACAGTTGCATTATTCTTCTGGCTCACTCACAACTTGCTGATTGAAATTACAATTTACAACTAATACCTTCTCTAGGTTGCCAACCTTGAAACTACGCCTGTTCTCACTTAAAAATGTCTTTAGTGTAGAAAATGACCTTTCCATATCACAGGAGACAATGGGTAGAAATCGGTAATTTGCAACCACTTCAGCCGAAACATTCTCCGTCAATTCGCATTCCAGACAGCCTGGTTTCCTGCATTCTTTTGCATTTGAATCTTGAGTGAGACCAATCACCCCATTTCGGTTTGAAAAATTCTATAGAAAACAAACTACCACTAGTTTTAGTTAGTTATTTAAAAAAAAGTTTGGTTTGTACCTAAAAATTTGCTAAAAAATCCATTTTTTGTCAATTTTTTTAAATTGCTGGGAAAAACATGAAACATGCGCAAAACATGCAAAAATCTGGAAAAAACCCAAAACATGCACAATAAATTTCGTTTTTTTGGGGTTGAAAACACTCAAAACGAACTTCTATGAAGGAATTAGAGTAGAAAAAATTTGTGTCCTCCAAAATCAAAATTTCTTCTTGTTTTTTGCGGTTCGGAGCTTGGTGATCAATTTTGGTTCCGTGTCTGTCTGTGGTAAATCTTTGTCACGCCCAAAACTATCCCAAGTTCCAGTCCGATTCAGATGAAATTTTCAGGGAGTGTGCGGGTTAGCTCCTAGACGGTCTCCTATAGTTTTCAATGCCGTCGAATCAACAGTAGCCTGTACTCTCGCGCAAACGTGAATTTCTCATAACGTCGATTTCTGATCATCTGTTGGTCGGATTTCGTTCAAACTCTGTAGGAAATTGGGTATATGTTCTAGAAAAATGCCATATGAATTATATCGCGATTGGTTGAGTAATAACCATTGCGCGTCGCGAAACTAACATCGATTGACACAGGCAAAACTCCGAGTCTAATTGAACGATTTTGATGAAATTTTCAGGGATTTTGAGGAAAAGCTTATACCCAATCCCCTATAACTTTCTTTGACGTCACATGAATAGTAGTCTGTACGCATGCGCAAACGTGAATTTCTCATAACGTCGATTTGTCATCATCTGTTGGTCCGATTTCGTTCAAACTCTGTAGGTAATTAGGTATAATATGTTTCAGGAAAATTCCCTATGAATTATATCGCGATTAGTGGAGTAAGCTATAGCGCATGCGCAAAACTAAAATTGATTGACACAGACAAAACTCCGAGACTAATGGACCGATTTTTTGAAATTTTCAAGGATTGTTGTTCCTGGACGTTCCCCTATAAATTTCATTTCCGTTAGATTAAGAGTAGTCTGTGCGCGTATGCAAACATTAATTTTTTTATAACGTCGACTTATGTCTATCATTTCGACTCGTTCTTTGTTTTTCAACTAATTCTATACGTCCATTTTACAATATGTGAGGAAGGTATACTGCCCACCCAACTTGGTTGACGGTTTTTAGCGAATTTTTGAAGAAAATGAAGGTATTGCTCTCGCCTCAAAATTTGTAGAATGTGATTTTTTGAAAAAGTTTTATGCAGAAATCCGTTTCAGGCTATTCTGAATCATATTCTGAAGTTTAACGCATTTTTTTATGTATGTATGTATATATGTATGTATATATGTATGTATGTATATATGTATGTATGTGTCATTCCAGACAATAACTGTCAGTAGAATTGTGCTAGAAACTTCAAACAAATTTTAAAATGTTAAGGACACAAAACGAAAGTTCAAGTTCGTTGGCCAGCATGATTGGATTACATCTTCGGGTTGAAATTTTCAAAAATGTAGTCAAAAATTTCAAAATAGCCTGTTTTTTGCGATTTGTTGTGCGAAATAATTTCTTCAGCATACTAACATGTGGTATATTCGGAATCAGCGTAAAATTTCCTATAAGAATATGTATCAAGTTTTTAAAAATTTCAAAGTTGAAAAATCAGTCAAAAATCGAAATAATCGAAGATTTCTTCAAAAATTCGCTCATGGGGTCATGCTGCATGCTGGACTTTTTAATTCGGCTTCACAGAACTTTTCCAACTGAAGAGGGTTATGGCTCAGATTAGGTTGAACAATAATAGTAGAGCCAAATTAAGTAGGTAGGTGTTCTGACGAGTTAATGTCAAGAGACCAGTTTATTCAATTTTTAACTACTACGGACACAAAGGAGATAAAAAAAATATTTAGCTTTATTGTAACGGCGATAAAAACGCGAATTTTCTTCTTAAACGAAGGGTTTTTGCGTTAATGTTACATTAGCTATTCACGGAAATATGTTTAAACAATTTATGTACTCATTATGTTAATCATGTAAATCAGAACAATATTTCTTCATTAAATACCAACATGTTGTAACTTCTACTTCTTTCTCATTTTCAATTATAATATTCGTAGTACTCATGTAATTAATATTTTTTGTTTTTATTCTCTAGAATATGCTTAATTCTTTTCTCTATCTCACTTTTCATATAAATTGCTAGCAGACTGTTTATTTCTTAATGTAAATTGACTGTTTTATGTCAACCTTGTGATACCCATCCGGGTTTTTTACGCAAATGAACATTCATTCATTCATTCATACAGAACTTTTCCTACTAGTTTTTCAACTTGTTATTGATAATTTCCTGCCTAAAACCATGGAAGTTGGTCGTCTTAACTATATTTTAATGTTTCCTGGAGAACAACAATGGCTCCTGCAAAAAATGTTCCATGCTCCAAATTTGATGAACCTCTGGTTGGCTAGTAAAGGTCTTTCATTGAAAGAAGGTTTTCTATAATGATGGGAATCTGTTTTGTGCTAAAATGATAAACTCGCGTAAGCTGTCAATTTGTTGAAGTAAATTTGGGGGTGGGGTTAGTATAATGTTTATTTTAGCTTATTCTGTTTTTGAGTCAAGTCCCGTATTTCGAGGGAGTCCCGGAGAATTTTTCCCAGTCCGATTACGTAACTTCCTCTTATCCTTCGGGACGCTGGGAAAGTCTAAAGAATAGGAATTGATAGGTCAAAGATAAGTATATCGTCCATTCTCAGTTGTCCCTGAAAAAAACATCATAACACACGTCATCGTTATCGTCTGTTGTTTCACATTCTCTGATACAATCAAACAAAAGTTATTTAGTGCTGGAACTCGCAGATTAGCTGCAAAGAATAATATCTTGAGTTCAGTGGAATCTACGAGCTGAATATCATAAAAAGTCATGTTTAAATGTTGAATTTTTATACTCAAATGTCATATCAATTCCGTCTTCACGTTTAATTTAATTTGCTATTCTCAACAGTTGAAAATGTTGAGTTTGAGGAGAATCAAAACAAAAGGACCGTTTGATTGTACCTACTGTAAGGGGCAGCGAACATCCTATCGTATCGTAAAATCGCCAACGGATCTTTCGTGTCCTTAATCTCTTGGTCTTGTCTTATATGTGAAACAGTGAAGGGTATGAAATAAAAGTATGAAGTAAAAGTTCCAGTCATGCAACATGATCGTATGAGCGAATTTTCGTATATTATCACATTATATTATGTTACATTGTTTTGAAATTTAAAAGCATTCAAGTTCAAAGACAATTTTAATTACCAATTTAATGGTGAAAAACTCCTTCTAAATAATATCATGGGATTAAAAAAGATTTCAACTTTTTTGCTTTCATTTCAGCGAATTTTCGTAAAAAAATGGAGCTACTGCAATGGCCCCAACAATTTTACAATCAAAATTTTCGAAAAATTTGCTTTATTGAAATCCGTTTTGAGACATTCTGAAACGAATCCTAGAGTTTAAAGATTTTTCAAATTTAAGTGTGACATTTCCAGACCGTAACTCTCCTTAGTATTGAGATAAAAATGCCGTTCTTGCGCCAAAAAATCATGCTTTCCAAACGATAGGATGAGTTCGTTGGCCAACACATTTTGATCATATTAAATTAGTAAAATTTCAATATATATGAGCTCACACAATTACTAAAAACGCCTAAAAATCGTTAAATTTATATTTTTATCCGAATTGTAGCCAAACGAAGTTTATCAACGATGAACTAGAACTTTGAAAAATTTATTCACAAAATTATATTGAAGAACGTACTTGAATGTTATTAATATTTGCTGTGACACATCTAATTAAAAACCTGAAAAATTGCTAAACATCAAAAATCTGTTTTTAATCGTAGAATATGATTTAGAACGAGTTCATTTTTCCATAAAATTGGTGTTGAAAAATTCTTTACACTCAAAGTGCCCAAATTTAAAAAAAGTAACATACCATAGTACCACAATCTACGTAAATCCGCACATACGATCTGCTGCATGAGTGGAACTTTTTCAGTTTTTATCGATTTTTCAGAAAATATTAACGAAACATAAGTTCATTTTTCCGTTTGTAGATTTCTAGATTTTTGAAATTAGAGCAATTTATGATGTGCTCTAAAAGTTCTGACAATGAACTCATCAGCTTTTCTTTGGGTAGGTTGATTTTTGGCACAAGAACAGAATTTTTATCACAATCCTATTGTGAGAGTTATTTCCTACAGTGGCTCGCTCTACCTAATTATTCTTCATATCATAATATTATGTTTGATATTTAGGCGAACAAATTTGGAAAGTTCTACTTTATATTCAAATGTTTCAACACGTTTGAAAGTACTCGTAAGTGCGTAATTCACTAATAATAACTAATTTGATAACTCTCCAAACGCTCATAACTAATTCAATAATTCTTTGTCAACAGAACATTATATAGATACGTAATCTGTTTGTTTATGCACATGGTGTCCCATGGTTTTCCTTTTTCGGCGATTCGAATAAATACCGAATAGTAGTAGCGTTTTGCTTACAGCTCTGTAGTTATTATTTCAAGTAATACTCGTAGCTACAGTGGCTTTTCAAAAAGGAGCTTGCGTCTAGTTATTAAGTTAAATCCGCTAGTAGTAATTGTAAAATTATCATTTACGTACCTTTCGGAGGAATCTGTCATCACTAGCAAGCCCCTCCCATCCTTCCCGGTACTACAAGTAGTGTGGTTGTATGCTGTAGCTAAGTTGCTTTTTTTTCGAATCCAGCTGTCAGTTACTTGTTGCTGTCATTGTAGCTAGCTAAATAAAGCTAGCTAACTAAATTAGCTAGCTACTGCTCAACTCTGCTGCTGTGCTCATTACATCTCCCCAAAGTCAGGTATCAGCTATCTACGGCTAAATTGTGATTCGAACAATAACGAGGTTTAACTATGGACTCGGCAGTTGTTCGTCGAAAAAACTTGGATCGCGTGAGGTCGTTAGCTGTCCGTACACGGACGTTAATTTATCCTGAAATTGTCAACCCTTTCGAATCATTTGGAAAATTACGTGTGTTAGTGGAATCCCAGTTCACGCCATGAAAATACGGGGAATAGTTTAGCACTGTATTCCTCCAAGGATTCTTCTGGGAAACCTCTGAGACCTTGTTGTTTGAGAGGAAGGAAGGAAGAGATTTGGCCCGTTCCTGTTGACGATTCCACATTTAAATTGTTTTAGCGGATTTGTCATAAAAATTGCAGCTATTGCTGCTTCTAGATATTCGAAAATTGGATTTTCGAGATAAAAATTGCGATGTCTTCGAACATCCTAAAATGATGTAAAAAAGATGAGAAAAAGTAGCAAAACAGGATTTCAGTAATGTAAACAAAGAAGGCGAAAAGAACTACCTACCAAGTAAATCGTTGATTTGAACGCTTATCACCCAAATTCAGCTGGTTAGTTTTGATCGATTTTTACCGCAGTTGATCGTTGATTTATCTGAACCGGAGTTGGTGAAACCGAATATCGTCGTTTAACAGCTGTGATCTTCGGTTTAATGAGTAAACGTTGAAGAAAAACTTAGGCGGACCCCCTACAAATCTGTTTCATTCATCAAAGAACACAATCCTAGATTTTAACGTCGTATGTGTATATATATATATATATATAGGGTATATTTATATATAACTATATTGATAACGGCGTAAAAAATATATCCATAGGGTGTATTTCCAGACGAAAAACACCCATAACGGCGTAAAAAATTCCAATTCTAACGCAGAAGAATCAGTCTTGGTTAAAGACAGGTTAAGTTTGTTGGCCAACCCGATCGCTTCAGATTTTCAGGCTAAAATTTACAATTTAATGGCCCGCTTAAATGCTCAAAAATCGGGTTTTCAAAACTTTTTCACGAAAAGGCATGTGGGGTGTCACAGTCGAAGTATTTTTCAGTATCTTGAGTCGATTGCGACCACTCTCAGATCTCTAAGATTCATAATAAGTGAGAAGAATGATTTTTAGATTAAAAATGTCCTTAATTGACCAATCTTTCGAGTTCGGCTGCGTGATCCAAAATTTGCTCTGCGCTCTCGTCACACGACTGTCCCCTCAGTTTTATTCAGAACTTGGTTGGCCTCAATGATCAGAATTTAAGTGCTTAATTTAAAAAAAACCAACTGTTATCCACAAATTTTCTTTGAAAATTAGCTCATTAGTCATGCTGCATGACTGAGTACTTCCCCTGTCCCGATAGATTTCGTGGTTGTCGTTTCAAACATTTTCAAGAATTTTCGAAGAGTTACTGTTCAATAATGAATGAGAAGAAATAGTGTCTCAGAGCCATAAAATTGATCTTTGCTCTCAAAGGGCTTACATTTCAAAACGATTTAACAGTATAATACTATACAATTTACGAAAATTCGCTCATACGATCATGCTGTATGATAGGAACTCTTTTTTTGTATCTTGAAATCTTGTTACATGTACCTGCTGCGAGGGGTTTCTCTACTTTCCTGGTGTACAAGAAATTGGCGCGAGGCTTCACACTCTAGATAATGGCTTCGTCAATGATGTAATTCTGCTAATATTTTATCGTTACCCTATGAAATATTTAACATCCTCCGTTTTTCCTTCCAGAACTGCAGCAGAATGCAACGCTGTCAAGCATTGCATCCACAGCGTTTGGGAAAAAGAGATCCCAATTGAAGAAGACAAATCGTCCGTTTGTCAAACATGTATGGACATGGTCAAGATGGCACGCGATCAGCTGGAGAGCAACGAGACTCAGGTCCGTACAATGATTATATCCATTTTTAATCAAAGAATTTGTTAAAAGATAATTTCCCAGATAGGTTAAGTATTAAACTAATCAAGTGCAATTTCAAGTGGAAATTGCTCATTAATTCATTGCTATGTAACAATCTGTATATTGTTTGTTAGAAAGTTAAGATTGATTGTATTTCTCATATGAGGAGGAGCCATGCAAAACGCCACAAGTCACAAAAAAAAAAAAAAAAAAATTATTTTAGTTAGCATTGGTTTCTTGTTCTTTGTGAACAGCTGTACCATTTTCTTCACTCAATGTCGAGCAAAACCTCATGGATCTCCTCAAAACAATACAGTAGATTCTTTTACTTCGTCCAAAGCCACACATGTCCAGACCTGTGAATCACGCAGAACCAAACTAGTCCTAGCAACCAATGGGAAGCCAGATACCTAGCCTCACGTGACCATTCAACGGTAGCCGTACACCGGCGCGTGGTTCCCTCCTCCGCCGCGCAGCGGCGCTAGTCTCCTCTTATATCAGTCTGGGCTTGTATGATCGCTCCGACCTGAAAATCTACGGATTTATCCGTATGCCAAGAAAAAATATATTTATTGGTGAGGAGATTGTGTACCAGTCAATCCCTTAATAAAAATGAAGATTAGTTGGGCATGTAGATCAGAATGATGTGTATAGTTTGGTGGTCTGGATGCTCGCAAGCTCGCATCTCAAAAAGACATCACATCAAGTAGTCAATCCCTTAGTAAAATTGAAGATAAGTTGAGCATGTAGATCAGAATGATGTGTATAGTTTGGTGGTCTGGGATGCTCGCAAGCTCGCATCTCAAAAAGACATAACATCAAGTAGTCAATCCCTTAGTAAAAATGCAGATTAGTTGGGCATGTAGATCAGAATGATGTGTATAGTTTGGTGGTCTGGGATGCTCACAAGCTCGCATCTCAAAAATACATAACATCAAGTAGTCAATCCCTTAGTAAAAATGCAGATTAGTTGGGCATGTAGATCAGAATGATGTGTATAGTTAGGTGGTCTGGATGCTCGCAAGCTCGCATCTCAAAAATACATAACATCAAGTAGTCAATCCCTTAGTAAAAATGCAGATTAGTTGGGCATGTAGGTCAGAATGATGTGTATAGTTTGGTGGTCTGGATGCTCGCAAGCTCGCATCTCAAAAAGACATAACATCAAAAAGTCAATCCCTTAGTAAAAATGCAGATTAGTTGGGCATGTAGATCAGAATGATGTGTATAGTTTGGTGGTCTGGATGCTCGCAAGCTCGCATCTCAAAAAGACATCACATCAAGTAGTCAATCCCTTAGTAAAAATGCAGATTAGTTGGGCATGTAGATCAGAATGATGTGTATAGTTTGGTGGTCTGGATGCTCGCAAGCTCGCATCTCAAAAATACATAACATCAAGTAGTCAATCCCTTAGTAAAAATGCAGATTAGTTGGGCATGTAGGTCAGAATGATGTGTATAGTTTGGTGGTCTGGATGCTCGCAAGCTCGCATCTCAAAAATAGATAACATTAACTAGTCAACCCCTTAATAAAAATTCAAATTAGTTGTACATGCAGGTCAGAATGGCGTTTTAGAAGTACATTTCGGGAGTTGTACGAGCAAAAAAAATGAGCCTGTCAATTGGAATTGAACATTCGACATTCGTCTCACGAGACCGTAATCATAACTATAGAGGTACCCCTCAACTATGGAGCCTGGAGACAATCACATACTTCACTATTCAGTAGGAGGGAGATAAAAGTGGGAGACTAGCGCCACTGTGCGGCGGAGGAGGGAACCATGCGCCGGTGTTCGGCTACCGTCGAGTCAAGTGACCCTCCTGTTGCTTCTTGTCTAGCTATCTGTGAAGTTCGGCTACCTGTACGTCAATCACTGAGTTTTTATATTATTTCAAGTGATCATTTATGTGAATCGAAATGGGTGATAGTGAAATGGATGGTGCAGTGACAGTGAGAGACGGTAATCAAGGTACGAGGAGAAAGGCAAAAACCAGCGTGAAATGGCTAAAAAATTAAGGCATTCGTTTCCATCTGGTTCAAACGTATTCATACCATGTAAGCAGTACAGTAAAGCTTACCAGTGCTTCAAAATTCGGCCAGGGATGCTTTAAATTTCCGCCAGATTTTTTTTTGCTAGGTAATCACTACCTATTCACAATTATTTGTTTTAATTTTGGTTTATTATTTCCAATAATAAGCCTATGTGATCGTATAGATAAACATTTTTACAACCCCCCCCCCCCCCCCCCTCAAACATTTGTCACTTTACGTTTCAAGGTACGTAGAATCCAAATTTGAAATGTCCGTCCGCCGTCCGGGCCATAAAAGGCCTAAGAATTGACTTAAAAAACCCGTTCTTTAGCACATAGACTCCATTTAGGGTCTAGTTGGTCCTAACGTTTAACCATCCCGATCGCTTTACTCGCATAGATGCTATGGGCCAAAAACGGGCGAAAAAGTGTCTTTTTCGAGGCTTTGAGTGTTAGACTGACGTGTTAAAACTCCAACCTGCTCAACCACAACTGCGCAAGCTAATATTCCACGGTTAGGATAACAATGGGCAGTAGGACTTCGCAACAGAACACTTTAGGACCAGATCATGCACGACCACAACAGCACGACCTAATAATTATTATTCTCATGATAAGACAAAATTCACTCATCTCAAAATGCACAACTTTCAAATGAATGTTGATGGAAAAATATGAGTGATATGATAGTGTAAGCGTAATAGGGCGGTGAACCTCCGGTTGTGAGGTAACGAGACCTAGGGAGTACCTCCAGGGTGGCGTGGAAAACTTCCTACACTTGTATTGCTTTCGAATTTCATGTTCCTTCGAGGCATGAATATACGTTTTTTCTAGGTCATATTTGTGTGTTAATACCAATGCTTTGCCTACACATATTTAATAACAAATCCTCTCGACTTTTCGTACGTACTTAGATAATGATATTATTAAGGCAATGATTATTTGAATAGATAGGAGCTCAAATCGAGAAATATAAACATACGTATATAATTATAGAAATATAGGTTGTGGCAACTCGAAATAGTCTGGACGGGCCTTATGACGTACGCAAGCCAACTAAAACTATGATCATACTCAATTGAAAAAATAATAAACCTTTGTGAAATAATTTGCAGCGTTTTTCCTTTCACGTCTGATTTACTCAAGTTTTATATTCAAGCATTAACCCAAATTGAATTTTATTCCTTAACAGTTAAATAATTTTGTTCAGGATAAAACGTTGAAAATGACATATTATGTTTACCCTAGTTTCCATTTTTCCTCCGAATGAGTAAGACCGAAACCTCCTCAAGTCCTCCCTATGTTTTCACCAAAATCCCACTAGTAAGAAAAAAATCAATCAAAACCCCACTCGCCCAAACTAAAATTAGGATTTTTTCAACTTTAGTGGCAGTATGATTTGAATCGAGTATACTACTTAGTTTCTAAAGTCTCCTACAGGACATTGAAGTAAAAATACGCAAGTTTTCAGCTGTAGAACAATGTGAAACAATTATACCTTAATTATGAAAATTTTGATTTGACGGACTACTGGGGTTTTGCATGGCTCCTCTTAATATTGTTTAATTAGATAAATGAATTAAGTATGTCTTCGCGAGCAAAAACGATCCTTTCGAAACAAAAGTGAAACGGTCTCGGGACTCGTCATTAGTTGGCTGTCGTAAAATCCGTTCGTGTTCAACGCTAATATGTATAATTTATGATTTTGCCGTCCGTATAGGAGCGCTAGTTGCGTCATCTTTGCCGTTCTTTGTTTCTAAATTAGGACAAGTGATTTGCTGAGAATGTGTGATAAAACAATCTTTAACCTTTCGGAGGTTATGTTCTCTGGTCGACGAGTACTTCGAATATTGATATCTCGTATCGTTTCATTTGACTGAATGCTGATAATGAAAGAAACAAAAATAAATAGCTGAAAAACACAAACAAAATAAATGATATGTCGTTATTTGCGCGATTCATATGAGATAATAATTTACCATACGTGGTTCATGTGACCCGCTATGGACAAAATTTATGTCTTTGGGTTAATAAATGTTTTATTATTATTATTATAAAGGAATAGCAAATTATTGCGCTCCTACAGTTTTTTCTGGGGCTACAATAAAACTTTCAATTGGGTTATTGCTCATCCCTGTAGTTACTTCTTGCGAAACATACTTTCTGTTTAGGAAACATAATTATATGAATTTGTGACAATGTGCTCTATCCTGTTTCTATCTTAGTTGAATTAGTTCGTGGCATTGTCTTCTTATGAGTAACAACGCAGTTTTCACCCTCTTTTAGCAATTTTGAGCAATTTGTAATCTACATTGAAATACTCATAATATTATGAGACATTCTGGAACTAATCTTTGAGTTTAAACGCTTTTCATGTATATATTTATCCTTCCAGACGATAACTCTCCTCATTCGCCAAACAAATCAAGCTTTCTAAATGAAATGATGAGTTTGTTCGTTGGCCAGCACTTTTTGAGTAGGTACACTAAATTGATCACTAAAAACGGCTGACAATCGGTAATTTTATACGTTTCAGCAAAATTTTAGTCAAAAGAAGTTTATCAGAAATGAACTAGAACATTAAAAATGTATGCAAAAATTTATGCTAAAAAGTGTACTTAAATTTCAATAATCATTAATATATGCCGAAAAATTTGTTAAAACTACAAAAAAGCTAAAAATCCAAAATTTTACTTGGATTGCAGAATATTATTTAGAACGAGGTTTTTTTTTTTTTTTTTTTTTTTTTTTTTTTTTTTTTTTTTTTTTGTTCATAAAATTGTTACTTTGTTAACATTTTCTTCTCAAAGTTCTCAATTACCAAAACAATGTACTTAACCGAATATTGTAGGTAGGTACCTACAATTATTTACGAAAATTCGCTCATACGATCATGCTGCATGACTGAAACTTTTTGCTATCGAAGGTTCGTGTTTGAATTCGAAAAACATTTTTGTCCTCTAAAATTAAAATTTCTGTCTATTTTTTGCGATTCAGGGCTTGCTGATCAGTTTTGGTTGCGTGTCTGTCTGTCTATCTGTGGTAAATCCTTGTCACGCTCAAAACTATCCCAAGTTCCAGTCCGATTCAGATGCAATTTTCAGGGATTGTGCGGGTTAGTTCCTAGACGGTTCTCTATAATTTTCAATAGCTGTGTTCCAAGCACCACGAGTTCTTGAACTTTTTGGAACTGGTTCGGCGCACGTGAATCGTGTTCCAAGCGTTTTGAGTTCAGGAACTCAACACTCGCTATGGTGTTCCCACCGCAGTTCAATGAGTTCATGAACTTTTCAGACCTGCTCGGGGATAGGGTTGAGAACTCGAACTGAAGGAAACCTTTCTGAACCTCCTAAAAATCTTATTTCACCGCGAACCCTCTCGCTAAATACTTAATAGAGACTTTTTGTAGTCTTCCCATGAACGAAACCGTCCGAGCCGTTGTCCCCGAGATAAGGCGAGCACATGGATGCTAACTGGATCTTTTGTTTTTTTGCACGGTTTTGTGACAACCGCGACGACCGTAGAAGTGACGTTTAGCGTGACTTAAAGCTTGAAGTTTATGAAAATTGAATGGCTGAACCATTGAAGTCATAGGCAGCCAGTCTTTTAGTGTTTTGTTACTCTTTGCTGTCCAACTGACATTCCGATTATACCTTGGTTCCACAATCGGACAACCAAGGTAACAAATAAATCAGCCAATTAAAATCAGAACAAATGCAGTTGAGTATAGCTGAAAATATTTTTTAACATTCGCTAAAAATGAGAAGTTGTTTGTGAGCGGTACCTACCTATAGTTTCTTCATACCCGTCAACTGAACATATTCTTCATTCAAACTGAAATATTCAGTAGGCAGTATGATTTCCATCTTATTTCCAATAAATTTAGCAATAGAGGTAGGTGCTCCCATTGAGATCTTAACATTAAAACGATCCCTTCGTCCGTCAGTTGCTCTGAGCTGAACTCGCCAAACCTCTCACGCCGGAACCCTCCTCTCCAAATATAACTGTGATTTGTCTATCAAAAGCTTCGTACATAATATCCCCTCCATTAATCAACCCTTTCATTGAAAAGCCGAAGCAGGCGATTGAGGTTCATCCATTATCGAAAAATGGTAGGATGATATACCTATTTGATGCAGTAATTACATGATACGGACTACTATGTGACGATTTATTTTATTTTTTATTCAATAGTTTGAGCCGCACCTCAACCAGAACGGTCATATGTATAGGTATGATGTTATATTATATATATGATAAGGTAAGATCATATGAATATGAATGAAAAAGTAAATCGAAAATGTAACACTGAGGACTGAGACACCGACAAAAAGTAAATAAGTAATGGTACTGTTCATAAAGTGTCAGGTTAGGTAGCTCAACACGGTGTGAACTCATCGTGGAGAAGCCGTCATGGAAGAACGTAGGATTGCTGTTTTACACGGCGTGTGATGACGAGACGCCAGCTATTTTTACGTCGCTCATGCGCATTAACTATTTCGCTGAATACGGTACCGTGGTAGGCCGCCTCTTGGTGGCAGCAAAAAGTCTCTGATTTGTCATTCGCCTGCTTGATGGTCGTATCGTTATCATTTTTCACATCTCTTTAGTTCCTCGCTTGCGTTGCACTTTATTTACGTCCTGAATCTTAATAGAATAGCGGGGCTCTTTCTAGAAGGTTCTGATTCGGAAGTGTATGTTTCCATTGCCGATTGGAAGTGGGTCCTTAGTGTTGATGAGGAGGAGGGGTTAGATGAGCAGGGCTTTGACGTGGATAGAGTCGTGCCTTTCGATGAAGCAGGATGGATGCACACTTTTATTTTGACTCTTCTAATCTTGAAGTAACAATGAATAAACGTACAAATGGGGGAATGTCGCTCACATAAATAACCGTGACGAGGTTTTCACGTTACTAAAGACGACGCTAGCGCTGCTTTGTGCATTGAGTGTCAGGTGAACTATAGTGTTCCCACCTAATGCCGTCGAATGAACAGTAGCCTGTGCGCATGCGCAACCGTGAATATCTGATAACGTCGATTTCTCATCATCTGTTCGTCGGATTCCGTTCAAACTCGGTAGGTAATTGGGTATATGTTCTAGAAAAGTGCCCTGTAAATCATATCGCTATTGGTGGAGTAATAACCATTGCGCACGTGCGAAACTAATATCGATTGACACAGGCAAAACTGCGAGTCTAATGGAACGATTTTGATGACATTTTCAGGGATTTTGTGGAATAGCTTCTAGATGATCCCCTGTAACTTTCATTGCCGTCACATAAATAGTAGTCTGTGCGCATGCGCAAACGTGAATTTCTCATAACGTCGATTTCTCATCATCTGTTGGTCCGATTTCGTTCAAACTCGGTTGGTGATTGGGTATATGTTCTAGAAAAATGCCGTATAAATTATATCGCGATTGGTGGAGTAATTACTACAGCGCATGTCCGAAACTAACGTTGATTGACGCAGACAAAACTCCGAGACTGATGGACCGATTTTTATGAAATTTTAAAGAATTCTGCGGGTTAGCTTCTAGACGATCTCCTATAATTTTCAATGCCACCGAATCAACAGTAGCGTGTGCGCATGCGCAAACGTGATCTTCTCATAACGTCGATTTATCATCAACTGTTCATCCGATTTCGTTCAAACATGGTGGGTAATTTGGTATGTGTTTTAGAACATTGCCGTATAAATTATATCGTGACTGGTGGAGTAATAGATATAGCGCATGCGCGAAACTAATATCAGTTGTCTTATGCAAAACTCCGAGTCTAATAGAACGATTTTGATAAACATTTCTGGGATTGTGCGGGATAGCTTCTAGATGATACCCTATAACTTTCATTGCCATCATATACATAGTCTGTGCGCATGCGTAACGTTAATTGATTATAACAAAGATTTTTTGGTACTTTTCCGTTATCCCCCCCCCCCCCCAGTCAATTTGTCTTCAACACGCCCGCCCGATGTTACTAGGCATTCCTTCTTACTTAGATTACATATTTTACGTAAAGTTGGTGACGATTTCAAGCTGTGGGAAGAAATTATATTATTAAAAATAGAAGGAAAAAAAGAATTACCGTTTTTTTCAGAAATTGCCGATGTCGGTGAGGATTTCTTGAAACGAATTGGCGTGGTTGTGGTTTGATTGCCTCCTCATGAATTCTCACAAGTAGTTTGCACATGAATTCGCACAGATAGATCAGAATGCTGTGTTTAGGTTGGTAGTCTGGGTGCTCGCAAGCTCGCATCTCAAAAATACATAACATCAAGTAGTCAATCCCTTAGTAAAAATATAGATTAGTTGGACATGTAGGTCGGAATGATGTGTATACCTTTGGCTGTCTGGATGCTCGTAAGCTCGCATCTCAAAAATATACATAACCTAACATAACATAATCTAAGTAAGATGTAATGCCTAGAAACATCGGGCGGGCGTGTTGAAGAAAAATTGGCTGGGGGGGGGGGGGGGGGGGGAGTACCGATTTCTTATCATCTAATGATCCGACTTCGTTCAAACTCGGGGATTAGATGGGCATAATATGTTTCTGGAATATTCCCTATGAATTATATCGCGATTGGTGGGATTAAAACTATAGCGCATGCACAAAACTATAATTGATAGACACAGACAAAAATCCGAGATTAATGGACCGATTTTAATGACATTTTCAAGAATTGTACGGTCCTAGACGTTCCTCTATAAATTTCATTGCCGTTGGGGCAATAGTAGTCTAGTCTGTGCGCATGCGCAAACATTAATTTCCTATATCATCGACTTATCAATCATTTCGACTCGTACTTTGTTCTTTAACTAATTCTATTCAACCATGTTTTTCACTATGTAAGAAAGATATACTGCCCACCCAACTTGGCAGACTTTTCCCCCCCTCTCAATAAATCACATTAAAACACCAAAAGTGCCTAAGCGAATAAGATGCTTGTGGGGAATGTGTTTTGAAGCCTCTCTAAGAAGCTGTGTATCAATAATATAGCCGTCAATTTGGTTTCTCAAATAACTTCGTTTTGTTCTGCTAATCTTTATGCTAAATTGTAATTTGTTATGTTAATATTTGTCTAACCGAAAACCTAATCTAATGAAACAGGAAGAGCTACGTCAAGTTCTTGAAGGAACGTGTTTGGTCATCCCCGAAAAGCACCTCCGAAGGGACTGTGACAAGCTGATGGACGATTTCGGGTCCTACATAGTCGACACGCTGGCTTCCGAAATGAACCCCAGTGTCGTCTGCTCGGTCGCTGGTCTCTGCTACAGCGAGAAATTCAAAAACGTCAAGGTATAAGCTTTTCTCAATTCTGAGTAATATAAATCTGCATGACTCCGAATGAGTTAAATAATAATCAAATCTTGTCAAAACTGGTACAGAAGCATTTAGAAGCTTTTCCCACTTACTTTAGAATATAATAGAATAATCTTTATTGTACATAGGACAATCAGTCCCTCATAGCGTACAGAGAATGACATGGGTTACAAACTTAAAGCATTCATAAACATAAAGCGTATTATGTCAACATATTGTCATATTATGACCACAGTAAAACAAAGTATACTTATAACTAAACTAAAAACAGGTAATATAACCAAGTGTATATTATAATAATTTTTTTTTTGAAAAATAAAACGAAACAGATTAATGAAAAATAAAGAGGGGTAAAAAAAACTTAAGTAAAAGGGGATCTGGTTTGACATAAGATTTCATATTACGTTTTCATGTATTTGATAACTGCGCTCCTGAATCGGCCGAGAAGAGGGATGGATCTAATCTTGACGGGGAGGCTATTCCATAGCCTCGCGCCCACGACCGAAAACGATTGGCTAAAAGACTTACTTGCGTGAGTGGGTATCCGGAGTGCACACGATCTTTGGGAAATAGCTTTACAATGCCCGGGTAAAAAGCTCTCGTAGGTAGACGGGGGATAAATCATGCATGATTTTGAAAATTAGGGAAATCTGACGAAATTTAAAATAGCTAAATAGGTCAAGACCCACCAGATTGGTTTCAAAAGGTGTTATATGGTCACATTTCTTGAGACTGAAGGCATATCTGATGCAGGAATTGCAACTTCCAAGCGTCTGGAGCAGGCACTATCCATGGAGGTGCCATAAACTGAATCACAGTAGGTGATTTAGTAGGTGACTTATGTATACTCTACTAAATTATCGCAGAAAAATTTGGCAGTATTCACTGCCACTGTGAAAAATCAGTGAAAGTTGCGATTTTCCGATCTTGTAAGTCCTTATAATTTGTAATTCCTACAATTTTTTGCGAACGTTTCCGTGGGTATTTCAACATTCAGGGTGTCTACAGGACACTGATTCCCGTAAAGTCCCGGAAAAGTCACGGATTTAATAGTTGGGCACGGATATTTCCGAAAGTCACGGATTTTAATTATAGAAGTCACAGATTTTCATGGCGTCGGTAACCAAATAATCATAATATAATTCCAGTCCCGGGATTCACAAAGCATACGACCTTTAGACGTATATAGACCTATAAATATATTGAACATTCGCATATATTCTGTAAATACATTTTGCTACAGACTTCCATAACTTATTCTTAGTAGTAAGTTGTAATAAAAACAGAATATGCTGATGTGGGCCTAATTGCACCAATCACTGTTGCAGAATTTCAAAACTAAGTTAAGAATTCTTTTTTAAAGCTATAATATTAGATATTTTGACAGTTTTTTGGGGTTCTTGAGAGTCGGTCAGGCAATAATAAAATTCAAATCTTCAGGGCCAACGTTTCGATGTATTTATACATCATCATCAGCGCTCGGAGAATTTATGCAGCTGTTTACACGGTCATCTAGTATTTTGTAACACATTCATGAGTATGCACATATATTGACGAGTGACAAATGAAGATATTGAAAAAATGAAACAACACATGAAAACATGTGAACATCAGCAATTACACTTAATGAAACAACAAAAAAAAAAACTTGTTTCATTAAGAGAAATTGCTGATGTTAACATGTTTTCATGTGTTGTTTCATTTTTTCAATATGTTTTTTCAATATCTTCATGTTTCACTCGTCAGTATATCGCACCTCGGCAAGAAAAGTGACACTTTTAAAAAACCTCACTTTTCAGGAAAGCCAATGTGTCACTTTTCTTGCCGGAATAGTTCAAAAGGTGCTAGTAAATTGAATTGTAACTAGCTATGCAAAACGACACTTCCATTTTTAAAATTGAAAAAAAGGGTGTGAAACAACAAAAAGCTTGTTGTAACAGCAACATTTTAATAGAGCAGAAGGAACAGTGAACCTTAATAACAGCACTTGAAAAGGTTAGGCACTTTTGGGTGGCAATTGAGTACCTAGGTACGTATTCTTAAAATTTCCCAGATAAATGTCATTATTCTCAAACTAAATTAATTATTTAAAGAACTAGAGGACGCAACACAATACTAACTTATACATCCATTTAAAAAACAACTTCAGTCTGCAAAGAAGTACACGCATTAAAGAAAAAATGGTTCATAAAACACATTTAATAAAATAAAAAGTTTTTTTCTAAAGAGATTCCAATGGTTTATTAAAGAATAATAAACCAAAAGAGATAGGTAGGACCAACAACTGGCACTGTAGAAACTAATTAAAAAGAGTTTGGCACGAAGTAGTGTTGTGCCTTTAGAGCTAAGACTAGGAAATTCGGAGTCACATATAAGTCATTTGCAGTCAGTTAAATAAGGCGCGATAGTACGATTCATAAAATTGAGGAATCAGGTTGTTAGCAATCAAATCATTAATATCTGATTTCTTACCATCTGCTAGTAGTATCTTGCTTGAGTAAGCAGGGGAAAGACTGAGCTCGCAAGGATGGGACGAAGAAGCACGCCTTTAAGAGGCTCGAGTATTTTTGACAACCACTTCCGAAAATTCATCTTTGGAACCAGATTTAAGAAACAGAACCCCTTGAGTCGATTTTTGAGCCTTCATAACCCTTACGTCTGTGGTTTTAATTGACTTTCCATCAACGGTTTCACTATAATTAGTTCCAGTTTGCTGCGCCAAACCCTTGAGATCATAAAACTGGGAAAATTTTTCTCGAAGTGTCACTTTTCTTGCTGGGAGTTGGCCCAAAACAGGTGCGAGGAAAACTGACACTAGCGACTTCTCACGGCCAGTGTTGTTACTACAGCCAAAACAACTTTTTCCTCTTGTAGATATCAGTTTGGAGCACGCAATGAAAGTGCTAACCTAAAACCGGATTTTTTGAGAAGTGTCACTTTTCTTGCCGGGGTGCGATATGTGCATACATGAATGTGTTACCAAATACTAGATGACCGTGTAAACAGCTGCATAAATTCTCCGAGCCCTGATGATGACGTATAAATACATCTTCGGCCCTGAAGATTTGAATTTTATTATTGCCTGACCGACTCTCAAGAAACCCAAAAAACCTGTCATAATTATCACCTAGCGGTCAATAAACTAAACCATATTATTAGATATTTTGTACATTGTATTTTACTAATGTTCTGTAAGTAATCTTAGACTTCTGTACTTTATAAGTAGGCTAGAATCAATAAAAAAGTTATGAAGATCCAATTTTATATAGGCTACTCAGGATTACAGTAAGTCTACTGGTAAGTATTTCGGCGCCTACGCTATTCCTAAAGAAATTAAAGCCTGAAAAAGTTCACCGAATTTTAAAATTTAGATCCCAAATCCCAAATGTCTCCAAAAAGTCCCCGATTTTTATTTTACAGATCTAGTAGACACCCTGATATTCTAATACATTTTCTTTAAATATTGTGGCTTTTCGACATTTTTCCGTATTCCATGCGGAAATTTTATAACTATTTTCGCATTTGTATTCGCTCCATAGATACCAATTTTTTCGTATTTATGACAAAATAGGGCGACACTAAATTCGGATTAGTAACGCTAATTTCGTGTATAATATAATTTCTGAATTACAACCCGAAATTTCTCCGTAGTAACTAAATTACTTTTCGTATTCATGATGGAACGTGGCCACTAGGGTCATTTGAGAAAGGTGGAATTTTGATGACCTCCACCCGAAATTTGGTATAAAATGTCAAAAAAATGACCCCTGAATTTTTTCAGATTTTTCGCATAACAAAAACCTACGCCGGTAGCTCGATTTTGGTTTTTGAAATACGCTTTTTTTTTTGCCAATATCAGACTTCTGAATATAACTTTTACAAAATTCTTTGTAAAATAGTGAAACATCGTATACTTAAGTTTTTGGGGTTGTTGAACTTGAGTATGCAGTCAAAACAAGTCGACAGCAACAACTTTTGACAGTTTGGAATCTCTAAATCATGCCAAAAAATGACAATTTTTCAAAATTTATTGAAAATTATGATAATTAGTATTCTTATGTTTTTTGAGTTGCTGAACTCGAATTTGCTGTCAAAAAAATCAAAAATGTAACAGAAATACGTAAAAATACAAATTTTCATAATTTTACAATGAATTTTGAAAAATTGTCATTTTTTGACATGATTTTGACGATTTTGAGATTCCAAACTATCAAAAGTTGTTGCTGTCGACTTGTTTTGACTGCATATTCGAGTTCAGCGACCCCAAAAACATAAAAATACGAAGTTTCACAATTTCACAAGTTCTACAAAGAAGTTTGTAAAAGTTATATTCAAAAGTCTGATATTGGAAAAAAAAGCGTATTTCAAAAACCAAAATCGAGCTGCAAAAAATCTGAAAAATTCAGGGGTCATTTTTTTTACATTTTAAACCAAATTTCGGGTGGAGGTCATCAAAATTCCACCTTCCTCGAAATAGCAGGCACCCTAGTGGCCAGCATTCACCTAAAATTAGATTCATTTAACTGGAATCAAAATGTGAAAGTAGTGCGTTCTATAATCCATTTATTCATAAACGTTGTAAGGCAAAAGTGACCCGATTTCCAATACCAACTGATTCCGATTGAGTATCTCGGAATGTTCTGAGTCACCTCGCTAAGTGTGAGGAAACCGGTCATGCACCTGTCAGATTGCCGATTGTCAAATTACTCAATTGAGTCCGATGTACCAAGAAAAAAGTATCATTTTGGTGTTTGCACCTGTCTATGAGTCAGGACATAAATGATAAGACAGGAAGTTTGCTGTTTATAGCAAATCGTTGGTACGATTGGTTCATTTCAAGGATTTGTCACTTACCAGTCGGGAAGCACGTGTGCTGTAATGTACGCGTAATATGTTTTATAGTTCCATTGATACGTGATTTGGCTTAATTTCTTGTTTACATTTACCTATCTAAAATGAGTGTAGACTCTATTTCAATTAGACTCTATTTGGCGTGGAATACGCTTTTTCCGGGACCTAAAAATGAAAAATGTTACACAATATGGTCACAAAATATTGTCACGAAAAAAACGAGACCAAAGCAGCGACGGATCTCATTTCTTTGCTATTCAACCTAAAGCTGAAATTTGAAATGGAGAACCCTTGGGACGTCTAGAAACTGATCATGACGTCTAGAGCCCCCTTTCGATCAGCTGATTGAGATCTCTTAGCACGTATGGTATAGAATAGGAATTATTGGAGGGGAAAAACACGAAAATGTGCAATTTTGGCTATTTTTGCGATGTATAACCATTTTGTATTGCATCTGTTTTGAGATGGCGGATGAATATTTTCTCACTTAGAAAATACCAAATTTTCAAAATGTAATATCAAACCTTCCCCCGAAATGAACACCCATTTTAAGCCTCGGCTCCCAGGACTATTTGGTTACATATTTCATATTTACGAGATGGGCGACACTTTGAAATTCATTCATGAAAGTCATTAATTGTTAAGACTATAAATAATATAATATAAAACGTTTAAGTCTCTGGAATAGTAACAAAGCCTCTAGATAATTTAAGAAAAAATCTGCTGGTAGTAAATCTACGTATCTGTACATAATTGAAACGTTTTATTAGGAAGTATTTAGAATGTATAGGAATTCGAAAAGGTGGGAGGAAGGGGTGGTTAGAGGTTGATTTATGGAAACATGTAAACCAAGATTTATTTCCAGAAAATCGTAATCTTAACAAATTGTAATAGATATTCAAAGGTTGATTTGGTTTGATGTCGAAATACCAGCCAAGACAAAAGTTAAATTTAGTCCCCGATTCTCGTTAATGCTTTGAGGACGGCTGCTTTGCAGTATGATGTCCAAATACCTTCAGACTATTCATTCATGGCCAGACTATTTTGCGTCGAAGAAAATTTCATAGAAGCTTGATCTTTATTTTGTTTGCTTGAAGATTCTGCAATGTGGAGATTACAATCTTGTTTCTATTCGGTTATATTCTTTTAGGTTGTCAGGCAGCTCGATTGCAACAGCTGCAACAGTTTGATGAAACGAATCGAAGGAAACATTGAAACTGCCTCAACTAATGACCTTCAAGATGTCCTCAACAACGTGAGTTTTGTCTTGCTGGAATACACAATTATTAGGATTTATATTGAATCATGGATCATTGTCTGATGAGCATGATTTAATTGTCGTCTTTTCATGCTGTAGTGAGGATATTTATTCTCCTTGTTTAGGTTTGCAGAGGTTTGGGTTCGTTTTCTGACGTTTGCGTTTCTCTTCTTGCTGAGCACATGGAAAGTGTGGATGCCCTGATCAGGAACAACGTGAAAGCTCGCCCCGTCTGCGATCTCGCGGGTGTCTGTGCTGAAAAGTACCATTCACATCCTGAGCGTGTCAAGGTAATGTACCTAGTTCTTTTGTTTCATTTACATTTTTGAAACTAGGTATTAATATTGTGTGCCACATACCTATACAAAGTGTCTACACTAAGGATGGGGCCAAAATCAAGGGATCGATTCTAGATCTCATTTCTAATCGAGAGTTCCTCAGAGATTTTTTCAACGCCTTGTTTTCGAGCTATTCGATTTTTTGTACTTTTTTCGTGTTTTGTACCTTATGACATTAAAAAATTTCAAAAATTTCTCTGAATTCTACTTTTTTCCATTTGATTTTCTGCCCTTAATACAGACTATTTTGGAAAGGCACTACATGGTGAAAACTTCTCCAGAATATCAGCTTTTCAACGGTATAGTCAATTTTACTTTCACTTTGCTAATTAGTGGAGAAATTTATGCTTTCTATCAAAAAATATAGTTTTTTTTTTTTCTCCAATGAAATCAATGGTGTTCGTGAAAAATTACCCTCGATGAAAATACGAGATGGGGGCGTGTTCCTACGTATTTTCTCACGCTGAATCAAATGGTAACACTTGCAGATCTCCCCAATTTCGTTATAATTGAGTTTTACTATTAAAAACACATAATATTGTGCTTAAAGAATAAACTAAAAATTCTTGAGCACTTGCTGAGGTTCCGAGGACGTTTTCCCCGTGGAGAGTGCATTTCCGAAATAGTTTGTATTAAGAGAAAAAAGACAAATGAAACAAGGTCTGCCAAGTTGGGTGTGGCACACAGCTTCCTCGTTAACCTATCATGAATGTATAGATCATTGGAAAGTTTTAAATGGTCTTGAAAAATTCCATAGCGGAAAAGAGTAAATCAAGAAGTGGCGTGAAATGTCATAATTGGTCAATTAAGAAACAAACAAATTATATTCAATATAGTTTAGATTTTTATATGCATAGAATGAACTGATGAGTTGAAAACAATGAAATAGACACGGGACCATTTACAACCTTTATCATTTACAAGCTAATTGGAATTCGCTGACATTTTCATCGAAATCGAATGAAAACTGTTTAAATTAATTCATTACAAGTATTTCACATTGGTGCATGCGCAGTAGGTAGCTATTATTGATACAATCGTGTTGAAATTGATATGAGGTAATCAAGTCATCTTCTTCCAACTATCATCCAAATTTAAGCGAAATCGAACGGCTAGAGTGTGAAAAAATGGAGCATAATGGAATTTACGTTTACGCATGCCCAGAATGAAGTATTGATTTGGCAACAATGAAACTGATAGGGGACCATCTACAACCTAACCCGCTCATTCTCTGGCAATTTCATCGAAATATGATGAAAACATTGAACATTAAGGTCATGTTATGATAAGATTTGCACTGCGGGGGAGTCTTATGTAGGGGATGGTTCTTGAGGTAGTTGGTATGCCGTTTTAATGTCATAAAGTACAAATCACGAAAAAAATCTTAAAAATTGAATAGCTCGAAAACAGTGTTAAAAAGAAATCTCCATGGGGAACTTGCGATCAGAAAAGCCCATCCTTTGTGTAGAAACCCTATTTACTATATGCCCAACTGGTTCTCTGTTTTCTTTAATAATTATAATAATAATAATGGCGATGAAAATTAAATAAATTGATAAGTAAAATAAAGTAAGGGAATTGTAGCCTTTACACTTGGGAATGGTAGAGAGATCAAATAGTTCTGAGTGAAGAGAATCAAATTTCAACAGAGGGGTCCTTTCTTCCAAACTGGATATCTTGTTATAAATTCTTAGTTTTTCGATTTTAAATTCATTATGATGATAGCTAGGAGACCAGCTTACAACGTTATTCTGATTTTAGGTGCCATTTGCTAGAGGCGCAATGGACAAGGATGTACAAGTTTTCAGCGAAACCCCCTTGAATGACGACTTGGAATGTGAGTTCTGCGAACAGCTGGTCAAACATTTGCGGGATGTTCTCATCGCAAATACCACTGAAGAGGAATTTAAGATGGTTCTCGAAGGCCTTTGCAAAATGAGCAAATTCAAGGACGAAGTGAGTCGAACGAAATTATGAAATATAATTAGAGAGATGCCTGCATACAGATCATGTGTCTCCACACCTCATCTGCCTTCACGTTACAAAATGCAGGGAAATAGGAAATAGACCCTATTGAAAATACATTCAATAATTTATTTAAGAAAAATTATTGATTCGTCATTGACTGAGTTTTATGTCGTAACCTAACTGTTTGTTGTTCTAGTGTGCTGCCTTCATCGAACAATACTACGCAGCTGTATACAACTTCCTCACCAATGAATTGGATGGAAAAGTCTTGTGCACACAAATCAAAATTTGTAATGGTTCTTCCCAGGTAATATACCGTAACTGTTAACTATTGTGGTATTTACTGTTCCTAATTCACAAAAACTGCAGCCTTAGCTGTTTCTGTCGGTAATGCATGTGTCACACAACCAATCAAACTTCTTTCTTTCGATGTGCTAATGAGGTTTACTTTATTTGCAGAAAGCAGTTATTCAGGCACAACATGCTATTGAAGAAATGCAACGTATGTACAATTTTGTTGTTTATAATTTGCATGTTACACCATGATTTTGTGTAAATCTGTAGATGCTACTCGCGATGCTAGGATTACTAAGCTAATCATAAACAGCATTTTTATGGATACAGCATACTATGGCCAGTATTTGATGGAATAAGTCTTAAAAGGTCTCTTATGGTTTTCATATCCAGTTTTCAGGCTGGTGGCAAGATTTTTGAATACACAAAGTATTCAAAAATCTACTAATTTTGATAATTTACTTACTACTTTTTATTTAAAAAGAATATGATATGCCTTTCTCAATCTAGGCCTTTGAGATGAAGCTTTGTGCTAAAGCAATCATCTCGTCCAAATTGGAAGATACCAATGAAAGGTAGTTCTAGTCTTCTCATTGATACGTTGTAAAATCGATGTAAACAGTAAACAACCACCTACTCTTTTGCCATTGGCTGACAGAAATTTGCCATGCAGGCAGCTACATTGGCAGATCTGTATTGTTACCTCCATGCCGACCACAAGACATGGAGGAAGGGAGGAGGTCGAAGTTGGAAAAGATGATGACAAGATAAGGTATTTCTTCTTGGTGGGGTGACTTCACTGATTGAGGTTTACAAATAATCCGATGGTTCCCATGGAGAGAGGACAATTCAAGCGTGTCAAAATATGGATGAACGAGGGGAATGTCTGATGATGGGAATAATTGTAGCGCGATGTGGAGATTCCAATTCCAAGAATGTGAATATACAGATCCCCCGATTTTACCTGTGAAACTTGTAGGGGAAATTCCGGTAATATGGAGAGCACAATTTCAATTGCCTACTATTTCTGCTGTATCATAGCTATGAATGTCATTTTTCGTTTGAATATTTTAAATATTATACGAAAGAATGTTTGTTATAACAATCAATTCGAGACACGCGACTCTAGATCCCTGACCAACTAATCTAAATGTCAACTTTTCTATTATTTCTTCACTAGTAAGTTCGAGCTTTCTGCTGGTAAGGTTTTTTTTTTCTTTTGGAAATAACAGAAATAACAATATTATTCGTAGGTTTCTCTCCTTTATGAACACAGGATACCTTTCTTCTTTACTCTATCTTTTTCAGCTTATCTTGCTTGAGCTTCTCTGAATCGTTTCTTGCACAGTGACTCAGTAAGAACCACTTCCTCTTTCACGAAGTTTTCTTCCTTTCACAATTTTTTAAAAGCTTAGGAGGAATGTGCAACTTCCTGAATAAACAGAGGTTCTGCTGATTTGAACTGCACACGTTGAAGACTGCAAATCTGCTCCATAATTTGAAATTAAAGCTAGAGCAAGTGTTCTAAAAACAAATTATACCTGTAAGCCGAGTATTAGGGAGGTAATAGTAGATTGGTTTAGCTAATAAGAACTCAGACACTACGTTACTATGGACATAATATTGAATTGGCAATATCAAGATGTTACCAATTAGTACGTTACCTTTGAGGGGGTTTTGCGTCATTCTCACCAGCGTCCGATGTAGTAGTGCTGCCGCCAAAAGCAAGTCAGAGCCCTGGGTATATATAGCGGGATTGCAAAGAGAACGAACCTGAACGTTCACTTGAACGTTATTGCAAATGTTACTATCAAATGAAAACTCGAACTGAAGGTTCGTTACCGTCTGTAATATCGTGCCTGAAGGGCTTTCAATAAAGTTTACTCTGGAACTGAAGGTTCCTTATACTTGTTACTACAAATGTGTCTGTAACAGGAGAGAGTCAAGGAAACACGAGAATTCGTGTCCAACGTGTGGTATAGTTATGTGTCAACTGTTCAGAAATAAATCAAATATGCTAATAGTAACAAAAGTTAAAATGCGTTATCATCAACAAAATAGGAACTGTAGTCGTTATACTTGACTAAAAGAGTGATTATTGCGCGTTACGATTGTTGCGATCCAAACAAAATATAAAGAAGAACGTGTTATGGTAATGTCGTATACTCTTACTGAGCTTATGTATGTATATTAACATTGCTTAGGTATGTTACGATTCAATTCAATGTTAGGATCAACTTCAACGTTTCGGTCAACTTCAGTGTTACGATAGCTTCAACGTTACAATATACTAATCACAAATATTCTTACTCGTTACTCTTATTACTATAGCGTTACACTTTATGCCTTATCACTGTCTTACTGAAATTATAATTGTTATTATTATTTATGTGTCCTTTCACAACTTGTTGCCACGTCCTACCTATACCTATTGGCCAATAGAGTAGAATGATGGTAACGTTACCTCTATCCGGTCCGGACCCTCAGGAAATCCTCCGGTCGTGAGTGTCGATGATGCCAAAAGTGTAGATACCAAGCCGTATTCCAATAAGAAGTCAATTAGAAAAGCCCTGTTTAAACAGAAGTTAACACTCATGAGACATAATTTCCATGCCTCCCCACATCACCCGAACTCCCGTATTACCCGACTTTCCCCTAGTTGGTCTGTTGTGAACCTAATTCCAATCCGAGGTATTGTTCTATGCCGTTGACTTTCCGGTGTAGCACATCACAGTATCTGCAGATGAACGTATGAACTGTTTTATTGGTGCAATAATTATTTTTGTTTACAGCCATGCAGCTGCCAGTTGAACGAATGAAACTGACTTTTACTCCTCACAACCTCGATGAAACTAAGAAGAGCCCCGCACTCTGCTCTTTCTGCGAATATTTCCTCCACTTCATTCAACAGGTTCGTGTACAAATGAATCTTCTCCCATGCGGTTCTTGGTACCAGTTGTATATATGCGATCTCAGTTCGACCTGCGATCGACGCAACACGTTGTCTGGACTCAGTATGCGATCTCACTTGGAAAATCGATAACTTGCTTAACGAAATGGGGGAAAAGGGACAATCTTACCTTTCTCTCCGAAAATTAAGATCGTCGTAGAGATTAGTGAAGATCGTGTCGGGTGCAGCGATCGCCACCAATCTTCGATCAACTCATCGATCATGTACATCATCGTCATGGGGTGTGTCTGAATCGGATGTGGCATGCTTCTTGGTATATAATTTGTGGAGGAGCATTTCACTGAATGACCGGACACTGGTTACTGACTTGACACTTACTGGCCATATGAAAAGAGGAGGATCCGAGAGATAAGGAAGGTGAAAGGTCGAAGTTTGGCGTGTGTTGAGATTGCATCCAGATCTTTGAGATCGCATATTGGAGGTTGAAAGTGCGCTGAGATCGCATGTACAACTGGTACCCTGCTCTTATATTTTTCATCTCGGTTCTGTTAAATTTTTTCATGATGACGTTTGGTGTTTAGGAAATTACGTTGCCTAGCTCTGAAAGGAAAATTACTGAACTGGTCGAAGGTGCTTGTACGAGACTCCCGGCAACTGTAAAAGAGAGTTGCGAATCTTTCCTTGACACTTACATGGATCAATTCATCGCTATCTTGGCCAACAGAATCGATCCTTCTCAAGTAAGTTATTGATAATCCAAATAGACATGCATTCTTCCCATTTACATAATATGTACAAATATTTATTTGTAAGGTAGAGATATAGTAGTGGTCTACTGTTCCTTATATGGCTCGTATCTTAGTCCTGCTTCAATCTGAATCATTCGTTGACACTTGCATGGATCAATTCATCGCCATCTTAGTTAATAGATCGATCCTTTTCAAGTAAGTTAATGATAATCCAAATGGGCTTGCATTCTTCCCATTTACATATATGTATACATATTTATTTGCAAGGAGATGTAGTAGTGGTCTAGTGCTCCTTATATGGCTCATATCTTACAAGGGGAGGCTACAGTATGTTGCGGACGCCGTTCTTGACTAAATTTTTTCTGGCGATTCTAGTTTGAAAAAAATTGACCCGTGTCCGAACGTTTCGTCCAATAGGTCTTTGGAACCAAGAAAAAAGCCTTCAATTTCACGAATGTTGAAATTTGACAACTCCTAAATTTTAGTAGATCCCTTCAGATTTTTTTTTAAAGCGAATTATCAAAGAAAAACTGAGCAGTTTAGATGGCTTTGATATTAAAAGTGGGTTTGAAGGGTCGGGGGCCCCCTAAAAATCTGTGTCATACATAAAAATCACAATCCTAGATTTTAACGGCGTATAGGGTGTATTTCCAGACGATAACTTCCTTTATAAACTGCGTAAAAAATTGCTTTTTTGACAAAAAGGCGTGTGGGGTGTCACAGTCGAAATTTTTCAGTACTGAATCCATTGCGACCATTCCCAAATCGCCAAAATGAATAATAAGTGAGAAAAATCTATTTTTAGGTAAAAAATGCGCATAATTGACCAAATTTTTTAGTTCAGCTGCGTGTTCTAGAATTTTCTTTGCGATTCCGTCACACGGCTGTCCCCGCAGTTTAATTCAGGATATGGTTGGCCTGAATGATCAGAATTTAGGTGCATAATTTAATTTTATCCACAACTTTTCTTTGAAAATTCGCTCTATTGTCATGCTGCTTGACTGAGTACTTTTTTATGATAGAATTCGAAAAAAAATTCTTTTCAAGACAATGAAATTAAAATTCAGTACTTAAAAAAATAATAATAATAAAAAAAATTAGAAAATTAAAAAAAGAAGAATTTAGTCTATTGCGTTCTTATTTCCAAAGGGTTAGAGGTCTACTAAAAATTTAGCGGAGTAGTAAAATTTCAACATCCTGGAAAGTTTTTTTTTTGGTTCCAAAGGCCCATTGGACGAAATACTTGGACACGGGTCAACTTTTTTTCGAAGTAGAATCCTCAGAAAAAATTGATCGCCGACCCCAACACTATAGCCTTCCCTTGTAAGTCCTGCTGCAATTGATATAAAGTTTTGAAAAATAGGGATTTCGAAAAAATTTCCTAATAAGAAAGAGTTAGAGTATTCTCCTTTCAATGGTAAAATTAATTTCAAAAGAACATATTCATATCTCGAAGTTTCTCCGTTACAAAACGCATGTAGGGTTTTGGTTGACTGGCGAGAATTTTATATACTTATAATATAATTATTATATATTATTGCTTATTATGCTGTAGTTGAATACTCATGCTTAGATTGTCAGTGATAGGCTGTTGGCCTTACTGTTTAATAATTTAATACATAATCATGGAAGTAGAAGCTAGATGGACAAAAGCATTAACAAGCATATATTTGCATCATCTCATGGTTCCTCTACGTTGATACATTATTGCTCACATTAATAAGAAAATCCTCTTGATTTATGTCCTATAACTATTTTGGACTAGTTTTGATTTAGTCGCCAATTGTCATTTGTCAGTGTCTACTTGATGCTGCTTATGGATACTTGTAGTTATGCGTATTATTGATGATTTTTCGTCATTAAATTCGGCGACAATAGTTTTAATTGTTAAATTTTGAAACTCTTTTTTGCAATTTGAAGAATATATTTCAGTACCTCAATAATGGATTTTTGTCTGATAATATTTTTCGGATGTGGATTTTGGACTGTTGAATGATCTAAGGACTGCAGTATTCGAGCTACACTCTTCTAAGTCATTGAATTTGAACTCCATAATATTCCGCAATATAAAATTCTCTGAGTTACATTTCAGGTCTGCCCCAGTCTTGGAGTTTGCCCTGGAAGACTCTTGGCTGTCGAATACAAAGACAAGCCCACTTGCGGCCTTTGTCTTTTGGCTATGGACGAAGCTCTGCGCAAGGTCCAAAACCGTTCAGAGGTACCTACTTTGGCCATTATTATGTGTTGCGTCTACTTCCCAGTACATTGATATAGTGAACTTACGAAAAGAATGACATCTATGAAATTCGTTTAATTAACTCACTTTGATAAACTGTGCCAGTGCTAATTTTTTCAGTACATTTTGCCCACATACAAAAACCAATGATAGAATCAGTGAGCCTTTTCCCCACACGACTCCAAATATTTCGACTAAATTTGCTGTAATTCATTATTCAGGTTTACTTTTTGGATGAGTAAAAATGGTGTTCAATAATTCCTGTCAAAATCAGCAAAATCTTCCTAGAGGCTAATTAAGCAATGAAATGTTATTAAAATAATCATTTTTATGGTTTTAAACTGGAAGGAAAACATATAGGGATTACACTTCTTATAATAAGCTGAAAAATACAAAGAAATAAATATACAGGGTGCGGCAGAGAGGACAGACGGTTTTAAAAATTCATAAAATAGTTAATTTTTACTCAAAAACAAATTTATTGATGCAATCAGGTTCACAAGGAAATGGCATTTGAGACAGTCAAGTGTGAAAAATCACATCAGGCATGTGGTGGCCGAAATTGTTGATGCAGTGCTGGAGGTGTTCTTGGAAGTTCGTGTAGACTCTCTCCAACATAGCGCTACTTTGAAATGATCACCAACTTCTTTTTCCCTGAATTACGACGGTGACGTGATCTACCCCAACGTGTGTGGTTCCAGCAGGATGGGGCGACCACCCACACAGCCAGAGCATCAATGGACGTTATTCACCCTCTCTTCCCTGGTCGCCTTATTTCCAGGTTTGGCGATGTTCATTGGCCTCCTCGATTTATCCATATTCGATTTTTTCTTATGGGGACACCTCAAGGCTAGAGTATACGAGAACAAGCCCCGAACTCTGGACGAATTGAAGGACGCAATTCGCGTGGAAGTCGCCCAAGTTGAGAGAGCTATGTTGGAGAGAACGCCCAAGAACGCCTCCAGCACTGCATCAAAAATTTCGGCCACCACATGCCTGATGTGATTTTTCACACTTGACTGTCTCAAATGCTATTTCCTTGCGAACCTGATTGCATCAATAAATTTGTTTTTGAGTAAAAATTCACTATGATTTTTTTTAAACCGTCTGTCCTCTCTGCCACACCCTGTATATTGGGGCTATAATGACAATATTATTTGCTAAAATGCTCCTACTTTTTTTGATAATGCATCTTATAATTTTATACACGTTTGCTTCAGAGCGCCATTGGAGATGTTTTGGACGATCTCTGCATGAGAGATGAGTTTCCCACTTCAGTGCTGGTCGAATGCGCCCAATTTGTTACGGGATTCAAAGGCCCCATCACGGATATGATCATTGCTGACTTCACGTCTCAGGAATCCTGTGTGTACATCGATATCTGCTCCCCTCCCAAGGACTCTATTATTCCAGCACCTGTCCTCGAACACGCGATGATCACCCACGTCGGCAATGTTGGTGAGTTGATGAGTGCACACTTGTGTGTAATATTAAGGTTGGGAAGGGTGGGTGGAGGCAAGTATGTCTGCTCTTTTCAACAATTACTGGAAGAAATTAGGGGGAAGTCAATAAAGTTAGATCAGCTATGTGAGCAATACTGCTAACTTATCTCCTATTCATCCTATTGTGCTGAAATTTCGTACATAGCCTCTTGGGGACAACTGGAAATGATAGGAGGAAGTCACGGTAGTCAGATCAGCTGTGTGGATACATAAATCATTAGTGAATGTTTTGACTGCTTCTCGCTTGCCGACTTATTTACAACTTTGATTTATTGCAGCAACAAACGAAATTAACGAGTTTGGAAGCCCAGATGTTTGCGTCCTTTGTGAGTTAGTCATGAAGAAATTGGCGAAATTGATTGCAGACAAGAAAACTGAGGTGAGTTATGTACTTTATCTACTAACCATGGAAACAGTTTAAGTTTTATGCATCTACAATAGTCGCTCGCTAGTTCAGCACTTTCAGGATATTGCTGGTGCCGGATTACCGAAAATGCCAGATTATCGGGTGTCATCTTAAAATATAGTCAATTTTACCACGGTAAGGAAAATCGAGCGGGAAATTGGCATTTAAGCACTTTCATTGCTACATGCTGAGATTTTCAATAATCTTACAATGATTTTTTATTCATTTATTTTTATTATTATTTTTTATTTATTTATTTTTGAATATGGATATGTCTTTGCTCTGGGGGGTCAACCAAAAATTTTCGTCACGAAATTTTGTCACAATTTCTAATGATGTTCACGTACAACCGATCCGTTGCTAGGGGAATGGAACTTCCGTAGTTTTCATCACACAGAAATCGTTCGCCACTCGTTGGAAAGCGCTTGATTTATGTGATAAATGTTCACATCTCAAGCTACCAATTTCCCCTTCCTTACGTACATCCCCCTACATTCCTAAACTAAGTTGATTGGACTATAAACAATTTTAATAAGCCGGTTACAATATTCTTAACGTAAAGCGATAGCATAATTTACTCCACTCCATAGGAAACATTTTCATCCTCTGGTCAACAGTCGACTGTTAACAACAACTCATTGTAGTGGCTTTCATTTATTTTATGGGCCTGGGCCGAATCCCGACTAATTCCAACAAAACAACGGTTTACTTGTAGAAATGTTGAAAATAACTGTGGAGAGAAGACGAGACCCTCTCGAATGATCAAGTTTGTCCCCCACCCTGGCAACTACTTGGAGCCGTTCCCTACAAGAAGAACTGTGAGTTCTTCAATTCCGTTCAACTCGGATCAGCTCATGAGTCACAAATGAAAAGTCACATTTATGTTTCTAAACTGTTATGTGATCGTGTTATGAGACCACGAAACTATACACTTTGATCATTCTGATCTACATATCCAACTAATCTGAATTTTTACTAAGGGATTGACTACTAGATGTTATGTATTTTTGAGATTCGAGCTTGCGAGCATCCAGACCACCAAACTATACACTTCATTCTGACCAACATGTCCACTAAACAGGTTGAACGCAATTGAAGAACTCACAGTTCTTCTTGTAGGGAACGGTTCCAAGTAGTTGCCGGGGTGGGGGACAAACTGTCCTCAGTAAGAGAACAAAACGTTATCAAATAAAACAATAAATGATATAATTTCATTTATTAATGAAAAATCAGGCTATCATGAACATAAAAATGATAGCGCCTGTATTGGAGAAATAACTTTAATAGTATGTATAGTATGCTTATTGTGTCTCCAAGAATAATATAATAAATTCTTTATCCTACATTTCATCGCCTACAGTCCAAAGTTTAAGGATTTTTTTACAACTCTCGAGGACAACCGTTATGAAATCCCCAATCAAAGACATATCCATGTAACATGGTATCGGCTTGTAAAGCAGATAGTGGAACTCGTTTCGAGTTTATAAGTAGGTTTCAATTTATTTTACTTTTTCTTAATTTTAACTTTACTTTTTATTTTACTTATTTTACTTTACCAGTGCGAGAAAGATCCGCTATCATATCAGATAAGTTCGCTTCGCCTTCGATTGGTCATAGTAGCCCTAATTCTGAACATAAAATAACTAGATTTTGAGGAAGTATTACTAACATAATAGGCGATCCGGTCCGAATAGGTGTCCGGTTTTGGCCTGGACAGTCCTGTTTTTTTATCAAGGTGTCTGGGCGAAAATTGCTCTGTAAGCTAAATGCCCAGTTTTCATTGAAAGAACGCAAAATGACCGGTTATTTGGTTTTTTAACCAGACTCCTTCTCAAGTAGGACGTTGCGTCGACTATTCGTAAACCTGGAAATGATTCCGATCGTACTAACACTTCTTTCACCGCCCTTGTCACAACTGTGACTACGTTTTTTAAAAATCCAACTACAATGTATCTGCCGAATTAAAACTATATCACAATATTGATCAAACCGTTCAAAAGGGTTTTACTTCAGGCAGTTGAGATTCGGCAATCTTCAAAATTTTTTTTATTGAAGTTTCATGGATTTTCATAAATATTTATTTTTCAAAACAGTTCATGTTTCAGCTGGTGGTATGCTATTTAGATGGTATTTTTCAAGAATCAAAAGACACAATTTATAAAACTCAGCGCTAAAAAATGCTCGAAAATCAAATTTGGTTAAGTTGAAGTGGAGAATCATGATTTTAATGCAAAACAAAAGTGGTTTCTCTGAAAAACTCTTTCAAAAATCATATATCTCGAATATTATTGAGGATTGAAGTAGAAAATGACGGGGTTTTTTAGCTACATTTTTGAAGTAGTTCAACTCGAAATTCCTAAACTTAACTGAATCTACCCATCATAGACGGCAAGAGATATTTATTAGAGTGTATGATATTTAAGGAGTGTTTTATGTCTGCTGATCGTAGTGTCCGGTTTTTAGCCCTTTTCACCTGGCAACCCTGCCTGTATGATCAGTTTCTTCACTGCATCCACGTGAAACCTGTAACCATTACTTTCTTGACTTTAGGTACACATAGTGCCTTTACTGAGCAAGTTAGTATTGAAGTCGCCGAGTATTACGATATGTTGTTATAATGTTGAAAAATTTTGCAACTACATCGAAGACTTCCTGGATTTTGCCTATTTTTGGAGGGCGATACACCACTCCAACCACCAGTTTTTTTTATTTTTTATTCCAATTTGACAAAAATATACTCTGGACTCTTAGAATAGAGTGACTGATGCTTACTAATTACCTTCAATTTAAGATTCGAATGTACTACTTGAGCTACACCTCCTCTTCCAAGCCCAGTACGATCATTCCGAACCCAAGTGTAATCGGGCACTTTCACAGATTCTGAACTAATTCCAGGTTTTAAAAATGTCTCAATAATAGCGATTACATCAAAGAGATCTCATTTGAAGATTTCTTGATTTCATCGAGATGGGTGACCATGGACTCAGCAGTCAACAGCAACTCCTCCACTTTTTATCCCCTATCGAGTTAGAGAACTGAAAAGTAAATGAGCATTACCCCCACTGTCATTTTATATATTTAAATGAAAGTAGATTCCATTCTAAGATGACTGACACCACTCGCATCCTCCTGCGATGAATAGTTATAGTTCTGTGATAGTTCACATTTTCGCACACTGGTGATGTGCCTGAGCGGGGGACCCCTTGCCCAGTGAGGTTTGGAACTGCCACCACTGGCAAGGTGAACGAACCCGAAAAAAATAAATAAATATATAAATAAATGGAGCCGTCTAGGAGGGACGCCTGAAGGAAGCGAAGCTTTATATCATAAAGCGTTGAATAGAATTATGAGTATTTTCATACTCATAAACAATCTCTTCTAATTGGAATTAATTTCATATAATTTTAATAATTTGCATCCTTCAATTTTTGCAAAATCAGTTTTATTGCATACAAGTTCTCACATACAATATATAACATATAAGTTCCAAATCATTTATAAAGCTTAATTATCTGCCTGTCCATCAAGATCAGAAGTACATTCAGTAATTTCTACACCATTATTCTCATTGTTATATTCTATGAAAGTGATGATTGGCGTCGTAGAGTAGAGAAAGAAAGACTTCTTTCAGTTAATTTAGATTCATCTAAGGTTGTTCTCAACATTTCAGGAGGAAATCAAGGATGCCTTGAACAAAGTGTGTAACTACATGCCACACTCCTATGTCAAACAGTGCAAACAGTTCGTCGTGAACTACTCAGATATGGTTATAGAACTTCTGCTGAATGAGGTCTCACCCAAACTAGTTTGTACACAGATGGAACTATGTCTGAGTTTTGAACGTCAAGTTGTCAGTAAGTTATATTTGTGTTCTTCTTGTTAAAACGTCCACCCCACAATCCATAATTTTTCCTTAGTTTATCATATAAATAATAAGTTATTCATTTAACGATTGTAGTCGGAAGTAATAATTTATTTAAAACAATAATATCTCCATTAAGACTTGTAGTAACTACAAGAGGTTACTTCAGCAGGCAGGAGGAAGATGGCAACGTCATCCTATAAGATTGAGCCATCTTGTAATGATAATTACAACGTTCCTTTATTTGGACAGTTCAAATTATGACAAGACTTTACATAAACTGTTTAATTCCTCCAGTTGACAGTGGAGGAAGAAAATTACGGAAGAATTTCGTTTTCGGACATTGCAATTATAAAAAATGAGGAAGAAGATGAAATCGCCACAAACCACTACTTCATAAAAACGTACTCCGAACAAGAAAAATGTGAAAAATGTTGTACATCGATGACAAATTTCACAAAGAATACACAACAAAGTTAAAAGTAATCCTGACGGCTAATGGCTACACCATCAAAATGGTAGACCAAACTTTACATAGTACACTTCAAAGTAACACTCAGAACAGTATACCTCCATCTCGACAACAACCAGTCCACTATTATTCAATTCCTTACGTGAAAGGGGTAGCAGTACAAATGACAAAGATTTTCGAGCTTTATATACACAAAAAATTGCATTTTGAACACTTGATATGAACAGACCACTATTCTCAAATTGAACTCACCAAAAGAACAAACTTCAGGCTTGGTCTACCAGATCCCTTATGGTAGTGGTGGTGTGGAAAAGTGTGTGTGGGGGAAACGTATCAGTCCGCTCAATGTCGTTTTTCCAAACATAAATCATTTCTACCCCAAGAACATACAAAAAACGCGTTGGTTGCCCATTGCAAATCTTTAGGACATACTATGGACTTCGACAATTTCAAAATTGTAGGATGAGAATCTAATTTTCAAAAAAGAATATTTCTAGAAATGATCTAGATAAAAAATTCGAATGTAATTAACTTCCAAAAAGACTCTCAAAACTTGAGCAAAATTTACTCGTATTTGATTGAGGGACTCTAAATTTATAATCACCGTCACCAGCGAACTAGGTAAAACATACGTGACGTTCTCGAACAATCAAGTCGAGCCACGAGACTGACTTGCTCCTTAGTTTGACTAGCCACTGTGTGGCATTCAAACTCTAGTCGCCATGAGATTTTACGCAGGTCAGTTTTTTGCTTAGATTAGTGGTCTGGATGCTCGCTACGCTCGCATCTCAAAAATACATAACATCAAGTAGTCAATCCCTTAGTAAAAATTTAGATTAGTTGGTCAGGGTCTAGAGTCTCGTAACTCAACTTGACGTGAACGTCTCGTGTAAAACATACCGGAAAACATTGTTACCTACATAAGCTTGAACAATTTTAAATTTGATTTTCTTAAACTGATAACTTTGAATTCGATTTTTTATCTCGAAAAGAAAACTATGATATTTATTTTACAAATTTTGAATTCGATATTTCGAAGAAGCCCCAGTTTCTGGGGTGAAAATTTGGTGATTAATGAAAAAACCATTTTGGGCAGAAAGGCCTTTTTTTTGTAGTCTTGTAATGATAATTAAAACACATGGAAAATGCAAACAGAAGCCCTGTTACAACGGATAAAACTTTGGAGACACGTATCAGGAAAGAAAAAAATGCCACCAAAGGAAACTCCCAGCCAAAGCTGGAGATCAAGTAAATGAAAATTCAGAATTCACTAAATGGGCTAATGAAGGCTCGAATGCAAGATCCGAACTTAGAAGAACCTAATGAACTTAAACAAATGAAAAGTTGTAGAACTTCAAAAGAAATTTCGGACAAATTGATATAAACCTTTCAAAGTAAGGGTCCAGCCAGAAACGCAAACCTCTGGTTTAACATAGTGTACTGGGGAAATATTAAGCAGGGGTGCTGGTAAGTGTTCTAATTTCTCTAATAATTCTTTGTTTAGTGCCTTTGTGCGCTCAATCTCTGTTTTCGTTTCAGTAATCAGACAGGTTACACTATTGTTTTCTATTGGCACATAAGGTTCGATTTTTCCCATTAATTTATCTTGCGGTAATATTATGACTTGGTGTGTTAAATTGCAAGCCATTGTCACAACATTCCTAGCATCACTCATGGAGTATGCTAACACTTCAGGGGTGTTTTTGTTATTGGGAGTGAAGAGTACTGTGCTAGTGATTTGTGTTACACCGGTGCTGGTGCGTGCCTCAAGTGGCAGTATCACAGCAGACCCTGGTGGTATTACCACTTCTTCTTTCAACACAGCGTATACTGAGTTGTACTCAGTGTGGGACTCATGATCTGATTCTCTATTGGGAAATATTGCTCCCTCTTCTTGTGTCTGAGCTTTTATGGGTTCACCATAATAGAACAAAAGACAGAGACTATTTAGAACGGGTGGCAAGGGTTACCCCACCTTTGTTGATAATAAGGCTTAATATAACAGCGGTTATCCCCCAAACTCTGGGTACCCCTGACTCAGCTGTGAATGGAGGGGTACCTCCGCTGATTGCTGAGGTAAGTTCTGTGATTGGCTAGGGTCGTTGGAAAATCAAGGCTCACGTGAAAACAATTGATCGCGGTTTGAGTAATACTAACGCTGGAGCGTACTGCTAATGAAACCGTGAGCGTTACCACCCTCCAAATTAGTTTTCTGGCCAGACAATTACGAAATTTTCATCTGGATAAAGTAAACTGGTTGCTAATACCAGGGGCAGCTGTCCTAACCCTGCCTAGTGATTCAGTTATGCTTCGTAGATACTCTCTGCCTCGACTAAACCTCGTGGGACTGCTGCCACTATGGTTACATCTGTTTCTAGGTACCGGGCCTTAATAAGAGATTTAACAATTTTTTTGATACTGTCGACAAACATTAAACCTAGCCAGAATTTTAATCTATGAAGATCTGTTGGATATTATGTTGTTATATTCATTACCAGGCATCTTCAAAACATTTTGAATCACAATAGACGTACATGATGAAATCCTGAAGATGTAAATTTTTGAAGAAATTGCTGTGTGAAATCGGATTTTCAACCAAACATTTATTAAGAAGAAGCTCACTACCGAAAAAATAGAGACAAGAAACGCCTGCAGTAATGATGGAGTCATACATCCTATCTATCACAGATCAAACATTAGCAAGTCTTCGTTCTGTCCATATGCCAACAGTTATTCGTAGTCCTTCAAATTACTGATGTTTTACTTCGTTACTTTAATGTCACTATTATTCAAGAAAGAAGAAAAACAAGTTGTCCATCAAATCATTTTGATTCAACACTTTTTCACACCATAACGAGAATGTTTCTTGGGAACGCTGCCGTCCCCATTTATAAAATTATTTTTATCATTATCAATATTATTTCAAATAGTATTGGTTAATAATTAATTATTAGTTAATAATATTTCTAACTTTGTAGAATTTATATGATTTATAAGTCAAAACTTCCATTTTTTTTTTTTTTTTTTTTTGCAGATCCTGTCAAGCGCTGTGTTGTCTGCGAAATTTTCATGGATTTCTTGAAAAATATAATGACTAACGAAGAAATTGATCAGACTCTCAATGACAGCATGGTTAAGGCCTGCAAGCAATTCCCACCTCGTGACATATCATTTGTAAGATTCAACACTATATTTCGTTCTCTAGTTCAAAGTTGAACTTAGTTGGTCTCAAGCTGTTTTTGCGAAGGACAAGCCTTAATTTTTCGTATTCAAGAATTATAAATTATGATTAGCTAATTATAAATAGAAGGCTGGCTTTCAAATGAATTCCAACATCTATGTCACTTTTATGATCTTTGCTGTTTTAGTGCATCTCAATGGTCGAACAGCTGGGACCACAGATTGAAGCCATCTTAAGGTCAGTACCAGTTGGCCCTCTGGTCTGCCGGCGCCTTCATATGTGTGCTAAGGACAAAACGGATGAGCTCCACCTTCTCGCCATGGACATGGGACCTTCTTGTTTCACTGGACCCGAGTACTGGTGTGCGACATCAGCCAATGCCATGGAATGTGACGTAAGCAAATTTTATCCGTCTTATTTCACTTGCTTTTGATGAGCATTGAAACAGATTTCTGTCCATCTTTAGGCGTTGCAATGAACCGTTTCTCATGCGATTAGCGAAGTTGAGCAACTTCGAGCGTGGTGAATACTTGGATGGGTGACCGCTCAGGTAAGGGTCAGACATCCAAGTAATTTTCACGTTTCTGTACGCCGAACCCCTCTCCACTCAAGGAGTAGCTTTCAAGCGAAATCGTCAGAACAAATTCTGATCCTCCATTTGGAGGACTTTAAGACAGTATTTAGTGGTCGATGTCAATAATAGGAAAGGTAGAAATATTTGCTTGTATGCAAATAGGCAAAGACTGTTTCAGAGTGCTTCCTCTCTAAAGAGTGTTTATTATGGGAAGCCATCATGCTGGCTATGGGTAGGACTAGTTGACTGTGTATGCCCCCCCCCCCCTCCCACCCTAGTGTGTGACACCTGACCATCCTGTAACGGTGTCACTTTTCTGGCATGGGAATAGGGGAGTAGTTAAATCCAACCCACTCTAATGGCTGACTTGGGAACCTTGTTCGCCTGTTTCAGAGTGCCTCCACTCTAAATAGTGGGTATTTGGGGAAGCCAGTCAGCTGGTTAGGGATATAATTAGTTGGGTGTGTTTGTACCAAACAGAAACCCCCACCAGAAACAATAAAATCATTCTTGGTCTTGCATCACTGGATATACTTACAATGAAAGGTGTAGTGCAACTAAATACCCTCATGGAATCAGGCCCGGATTTACTAGTTACTTAATTTGTAATTGTTTACACTTCTATCACATATTATTTTTATATTTTTGGGCGTAATTTTCTTTGCTTTTGGGTATTTTAAATGAAACCAGTAGATTTTGGGTATTTTAAACCAATATTCACATCAGCTCAAATCTATCAGCTTTTTTGAAGCTAGAAACTTGTTAAGTCTGGACAAATTCAAAGGTTCGCCCTCATTAAAATTCTGACGCAGCAAACCTTTATGGTGAACGCACTCCATATCAAAAAGTGATTTCTCCATATCAACTTAATAAATTTGTTGAAGTGGCAGTGTCTCCAGTCTAGTGGCCCAAGGCAGTTGAAGTCAACTGCGGTCTCATTGTCGCCTCACCAAAAGCTTTATCAATTACTCATCTGTACTGTAAGGCACGAGAATGGGGTGTGTACATATTGCCCTCACTGTCATTCGTACTGCCTTTTCTTTAACTTCCGCCCTAAAAATCGCCTGCAGAGAGAGCACGGGCAGCACCAGTGGCAGGAGCAAGAAGCAGCGTAACTGAGGTGTTTGCAAGCTCGCCCTGCCCACTTCCCTGCTCTTTTCCATGGAAGTGGGCTGAATGTAAAGTCTGGACTAATGTGAAGGTGGGAGCTGACAGACTCTGCGTCCTTTTGGTAACGTTCCAAGTAACAGTTTCTTCCACCAGTTCTTAAGTATGATCCGGAACTGTTATTGACTGCATGACAGCTGTGACTGTCTACCGATTGTCGTTATCAAAATTCATGGGTTTCTATAGTATATTTCAATTTTTTGATGTAATTTTGGGACTCAGGTGAAATAAGTAGAACAAGATTTCAATCACTGGGCTAATTTATTACGCTTTTCTTTATGTCGCTCCAAAAGTAAGGTAATCAGGGGGGTTTTCTATCTAGCCTGTCCATCGATTAGTTTCCTATATTCACTTCTTTTAAAGATGAAAGAAATACCGCAGGGAACAGAGAGGTATGTGGGACAGCAATGGATTAGGTATTATTATAAACAATGGGAGTTTATATAATATTAATTGCTATTAACACAAGTGAAAGATAGAGGTAGACTCACCGTTCTGAAGGTTGAGCAAAGATTAAGAGCAAGCGGACCCGTGCACGTTGGGGGGTACCAACGGGGCACGCTGCTCCATTAAACGGATCACCGTAACAGTTTTCGATAGCTGTTACATACCACCCCCCGCAGCCCTCAATTTTTGGGAACCACCCATTGTTGCTCCCGAAAATTGCGTAGCGAGCAAAAACCACGCTCTGCTACCATGTGAAATTGTCATGATCAAAATTCTTGGGCTTCTATAGTATATTTCAATCTTTTGATGTGCTCCCTACTAGCCAGCCATGCATTATTAAGATCCACAGACTATGCCTTGGATAACTGTCACAAAATCAGAATATCTGAGATCATGCCTAATAAATATGACAAATAGTGATTTTATACATCATGGTTTTGTTCTAGAAAATCGAATACTGTCAAACCAATGTTTGGAGGAGTGAAAAACCTGGCAGGTCCACGCTTAAGGGGCGAGATGTCATCTAGACTCGAGTAATGTTTATTTTTATCTTATAAGACTGTGACGAAAAAAAAAGTAAAAAAACAGAGAAATATAGTTCTTAGGTAACCTACTAAGTTGTTATTATTAATTTAAAGATTAAGCTGTTTGAACGATCCCTAACATTTGTTGCCTTCATTCAACACTGTGGCTGTTTGCAAATACCATGTACCTAGTTTACATTACAAATTTAATGTTCATTATTATTATGATCTGTGTATTGATTTTCGTAGGTTAGTTTGCTTCAGCTCGAATTCTTAGTACCTATCTATGATCTTTCCTAGTATCGTCCAATTCAGCTAGAAAGGTTTTTATTTTAAATTCTGAATATCATTAGAAGCTAAGATTAGACTAGTGAGATGTTTTGTGAAAATAATCAATTCTTTGTCGTTTATTCTCATTCAGTAACATTAAGTTAAAGTTACCACTGAGTTTCGTGCACTCGGGGATTCTTTCTGTTTGTGAGAATTATCGATATTTTGATGTAAGTGATATTAGAATGGCTTGTGCTCAACTTATACGAGATGGAAATTGATTTTCAGATTTTGTAAGCATTGTATTTTGGTGTTATCATGTCAAATAAAGAGAATGTGAATTCGACTAATACCATGGTCTAAAAATCCCAGCACCAGTGATGAATCTTTTGAGAACAGTTTTCTCGAATTGTCCTCAGTGATTGCACAAAAGAAGTAAAAATGTCCCTTGCACACCGCATGAGCCCTTTATGGTTATCGAACTAAGATGATTTTGCTTCCGAGACTGCAAGGCAGCGGAAGCTTTGTTTTCACTTTCGAAATGAAAACAAAATTTTTGCTCCAATATCAAAATTTCCATGCGCATTTTGCGTTTCAGAGCCTCCTGAACAAATTTGGTTTCGTGTCTGTCTGTCTGTCCGTCCACATTTCCTTGTAACAGCCATAACTTCCACAATTTTGATCCGATTTTAACCAAATTTTCAGGGATCGTGCGGGTTAAGCTCTAGATGGTCCCCTATCAACTTCATCATGATCGAATCAACGGTAGCTTCTGCGCAGGCGCTAACGTGAATTCCTTGTGACGGTCATAACTCGGTCAATGTTGAACGGATTTCGGTCAGATTTTCAGGGATGATGTGGGTAAGGTCCCTTGAGGTCCCATAAGACAATCATCATAATTGCATTAGCGGTACGCTCTGCGCATGCGTGAACGAAATATTCTTGTTACGGTCCTTGCAACAGCCGTAATTTCCACAATTTGATGCGATTTTCTTCAAATTTTTAGGAATCGTGCGGGTATAGCTCTACATGGTCCCCGATCAGTTCCGTCATGATCGAATCAACGGTAGTCTCTGCGCAGGCGCAAACAAAATTTTCTTGTTTCGGTTCAATTGTGAACGGATTTTGGTCAGATTTTCAGGGATGATGTGGGCAAGGTTTCTTGAGGTCCCGTATCACATTCTTCGCAATCATCAGCAGCGGTACGCTAGGCGCATGCGCGAAAGTGATGTTTTTGTTACGGTCACAGCTTAGTTAATTTTATCGGATTTTGTTAAAATTTTCAGAGATGATCCCGGTAGAGTCCCTTGAGGTGCCATACGAATCGTACGGTACTACCACCTTATTGATAATTTCCCACCTTATTAATTCCCTGATGCCAGAACCGGTCGTTTCTAGTTTTCTGGAATTTAATGGTGACGTACTGTGAAGGTCACGAGGAAGCTCATGTGCCATTTCCTTGGCAGTGTATTTATAATGGTTTTCTTTTTAACATTTGAGCTTATTTTTATGCCCAGTTAGGCTCATTTGTACACCTATGTTAAATGAGAGAGATGGCTCTTTGGATTGTTTCTGAGGAAATCCAAGTACAGCCATCTGTAAACACCTATTGAATGTACAAACATACCTGTGGTATGATGTGAATTTTGTTTGACACCATTCATTTTATTTTATATCTTTTGTAATCGGTTTCAGCCCCGCTATATATAGGCCGGCAATTGTTGGGTAAAGGGGTTACTATTTGTTGTACGATTTAGGTTTGTTCAGACAGTCAGTCCTGGACCAGTCCAGGATATAATTGCGTTTTAAAAAGGTAGAGGGTAGAACCGTCCAGGGTTTTTTTTCTGTAACTGTTGAAGATATAACCTACAGTGGCGGCAAAATGTATAAAAATACACATTTTTTCCACTTTAACCTAAAGGACCACTAAACTCATTGATTAAATTAATTTATATTCAGTAAATGAATTATAAAACATATAAATCACTGAATTACAGAGTGTTATAGGACAGGGAAACACCAACATCTCAGTATAAATACACTTAACCTCATCTTGTAAACTTTTGACCAGCTATGGAAGTGGTGAAAAGTTTTCCAGAGTGGAGAAGAATAACTGACTTGCAGAACACCTGGAGAAGTTTTCCAGCAAAACATGGCGGCCTTTTTCGAGTTAGAAGCTTACAGAACACCTGGAGACGTTCTCCAAGGCAAAGATGGCGGCGTTTCTCCACTGTGGAAAAGTTTTCACATCGAAATAGTTACAGAACCCCCCTGAACTGCACCTGTCTGAACGCGCTTCATTGATGCTGAAGGGATAAACTGAACTAAAGCCTGAGGTAAACCTTCCTCATTTCTTATTTCCACAGAATATCTGAGGAGTAGGTAATCTATCTCATAGAACACTAAATTAACATATTAATAATAACACTGATCTAAAGAGAACACATCCAATTTTTGGAAAATTTCGTTGCTTGACATTTTTATGTCTGCTTTGGCACACAACCACAAAAAGCGTTACTTTTAAGAAGCGACGGTTTTTAAGGGTGACGAAATTTTCTGATGATTCTCTCTTACAACCAAATAGTAGCTACAGTCAGTGTTGCCAGACGTCCCTTTTCAGGGGTACATGTACCCCTTTCTAGATACCAAAACCCTCAACCCCTAAGACCTTGGGGGTACACACAAATGTACCCTTTTTTGCTTAGGATCCCCATTTTGCCTCTTTTCATAAATATCCACTCACTTCGACTTTATTACTTATGGAACTACTTCGTAAACCAAAAAATAACTCGGTATGTGAAAGGTAAAAAGTATGGATCTAGGTGGGGGATGCATTGCTCCATGATGTATCCATGCATACTGTAGTTGAACCAATACCAAGGCATTGTTTTTGTTTTTGCAGTTAGTTTAACAAGTGAATAGCGTTAAATCCTGCTGGTTCACAGACACACTAAAACCTGTATTAAAACCTTGTTTATACGAAATTGAAGTTGGTACCTATAAGAAAAAACTCATGCTAAACAAACAAACAAAAATTTTGTTTTGTCTGATAAACAGTAGGGATTAAGTATGTAGTAATAATTAGGCATAATATTTTACTAAGGAAGCGCAGGTCCTAATATCAATATTTATTATTTTACACAGTTTAGCAACATTTTATTTTTCAGATTCTTCTTGAGATTTTCTAAAACTATAAATCTGATGATGACTTGGTTGATGGAAATCTAGAATTCAGCCTTAGGAATGATTAAGCAATATCGGCCTTGTAATTAATACTATACACGAGACGGTCTCGAACAAAGTTTCATCAAAATCGGCTGAAAACTTGAAATTAGGCTCGATTAAAAAAAGAATACATATTCGCGCATGCGCGATAGCAACTAGTAATAGGATTAAGTAGGTATGTTAATTGCTAGGAAATGCTCAAATTAACCTCTTCCACCTATCCTCAAAATTTGAGCAAGATCGGACAACAGGGGCGTGAGAAGATGATGCCTGATGGAATTTACGTTTGCGCCGAGTGAAGTATTGGTTTGGGAACAACGAAACTCATAGGGGATCATCTTCGCCCTAACCCGCACGTTCCGTGAACATTTCTTAAGAATCGGTTGAATATTGTAGAAATTAGGCTTGTTACAAGGATTTGCGGATACACACACAGATAGAGGGAGAAAGATACGGTACCTACGAAAGTTGTTCAGAATAGCCTAAAACATAAAATGCGAGTGGAAATTTTACCACAGTAAAATAACAACAACCGTTTGATTTTAGTGGGGACTACGACTTTTCAATCTCACAAAAGTGAAAACAATGCTTCCGCTACCTACAGATACGACTTGGGAGCAATTCAAGAGATGAAATTTAGCATTTAGGTACCAATACTTCTCTAGTAGGTACATCCGCACGGACAATAGTTAATAAACTCGATTTCGCAACGTTATATTAAATTCCATTGGAACTATACCACCTGATATTTCCAATATTGGCATTGCTTCAGCTGATATTTACAAGACAATTTTCATGTATTCCAGTACCAATATCTAGCGATCTTTGAGGGAATTTAGAGCTTGATCGGCTATTCAATAGATCCGCTACCAGCGCATTAAAAATCGCGCTTAGATATTCGAAGGTGTTTTTTGATTTTAGAGCCCTTAGGGAAAACGAACCGTTTAACGTACAGCATTGCGGATAGTTTTAGTCGATCCTTTGGGATAATATTCATCATTGCAAGCAAAAAATCATTAGGCTAGAAAGTTTTTGAGATCTCGATTTTTGAATGCTTAGCGTGTTAATGCACCCCTTTAAGGTTGACACAAATTGATGCCGAGCTTCAAGGACCACCTAGACTCCAAATGCAATTTTTAACGCAAGTTTCATGAAGTTTGGTCTATTAATTTTTGAGAAAAACCGCGGACGGACGGCTTTTTTTTATTTTTTTATTCGATTTTCGGATTCCACGCATCTTGAAATGTAAACCAAAAAATTTCCAGGAGGTTAAAAATCTTTTTTCTTAGTCGATTACAAAGGTTTATTATCAAAAATAATAATGAAAAAAAAAAAAAAAAAAGGTGAGATTTTGCCAGTTTTTACAGTTCTTGTCTTGAAACAATAAGTATCGGTTCTCAATTTGATTCCCGAAAAAAACCGAAGTTTCCCTGAGCTCTAGAAGCATGAGCTTTAGTATCGACCCCAGAAGGACTGACCACCTTATGCGGGACACGCTGTATATTTGAATCAGGTGTTTTTCGACTGATTTGTGTAGTATATTCCATTCCAGTCCTAGACGCTTCGTAGTTGCATTAATGCCCAATGTACCTTAAAGGGTGCGACCGTGTAGCTGATAATCAGCAGCTGCTGGAACCGTAAAAACTCTTTAAATGATTTATATGGACACCAACACACAAAAATGTCCAGACATGCAGCATGAGCGAATTTTTTTAAATTAGCGCACTAGGGTATGTTAAATTGTTTTGAAAATTTAGGACTAAGTAGAAATAAGTTGCTTACTAGGTACCAATTTTATGGAAAAAAAACTCGTTCTAAATAATATTCCGGCAATTCAAAAAACGGTTTGAATTTTTCTGCATAATTTTTGTAATGTTCTATTTGATTGTTAATAAACTTCTTTTGACTAAAATTCTGCTAAAAAACATAAATTTAACGATTTTTAGCCATTTTTAGTGATTTTTTGAACACTTTCGAAATATGATAAATTTAATGTAGGTACTCAAAAAATGCTGGCCAACGAACTCATCGAGTAATCGTCTGGAAGGACATAATTTATACACACACACACACACACATATATATATATATATATATATATATATATATATATATATATATATATATATATATATATATATATATATATATATATATATATATATATATACATGTTCATATATGAAAAAACGTTAAACTCTAAGAATTGACTCAGAATGTCTCAAAACGGATTTCAATCAAGAAAATTTACGAAACTTTTGATTTTTACGATTTTTGGAGCCATTTCAATAGCTATATTTTATACGAAAATTCGCTAAAAAGTTTAAATGTTCAGTTTCTAATGGCAGCGACCTTTTGGGCGTGGACGGTTAATAATACATGATTATAGGTGAATGACTTTCAAACACCTATAAGATTTTTAATTTTTAAATTTTAGAATAAATTGACTCCAAGAAGTTTCAAGAACGAATGAATATTTATTGAGTACTATGACTCTAGCATGACTACCAGTCATACTTGTTAAAGAATTCATAATCATGAACTTGGAAACTAAAAATGTAAATTAATAACTGAAATTAATAAAAATCGCTGTAGGTAGTCCCCACAGCTATTCCCCCTCCAGCGATGTGGATGTAATACACATCGTTTCATGTAAACGCTTCGAAAACTTCACAGTTCGTCCTGATCTCGTCTTCTGATTTCCGACTGCTGATGTAGGCGGTGGTGGAGGAATATTTTCAGTGTTCTCTGTCTTCTGTTCCGCTGTCTTCGGTTTTCTGTCGGTCAGTTCGTCGTCAATCGTTTCTGGAAACAAGTAAGCTGGCTTTAAGCGGTCAATCGAAATATTTACTTGATTTCCTTTCATTTCGAGCGTGAAGAATTTTTCGGTTCGATCAATGATCTTGAATGGTCCTTCGTATGGTTTGATCAAAGAAGCTTTCAACCTATCAACCCTTACGAATACATGGCTGGCATTTTTCAGATCTTTGAAGATGAATGGAGTAAACTTGCTTTTGTTTTCCATATTTATCGGCTTCAGCTCGTTCATTTTTGATTTCAATTGCTTGACAAAATCCTGCTGATTTATGTCTGATTCTGGATGGTCTTGGAAAAAATCACCTGGCAGTCTTAATGGCATCCCATAAACCATTTCAGCAATAGATGCGTTAGCTTCTAATTTTATTGAGCTACGGATACCCAATAAAATTGTAGGAAGTGCATTTGTCCACTTTTTCTTCCCATGTGCTCTAATTGCTGCTTTTAAGGTGCGATGAAATCTCTCAATCTTTCCTTGAGCCTGTGGATGGTATGGGGTTGTTCTCTGTAGAGTGATTCCACATAATTTTGCCAATGAGTGGAATAGTTCTGACTGAAATTGACGACCTTGGTCGCTATGTATTCTTCTCGGTGTACCAAACCTAACTATCCACTCATTGTAAAATTTTCTCGCTATGGTTTCTGCATCTATTTGTCTTAAAGGAATCACTTCCACCCAACTCGTGAATCTGTCTATACATGTCAAACAGTATGAGTACCCTTCTGATACTGGCAATGGTCCAACAATGTCGATATGAACTACTTCAAAGCGCTCATCTACTTCTGGGAATGTACCAATAGGTGATTTAACATGGCGAGTTATCTTGCTTTTTTGACAAGGAATGCATGCTTTTGTCCATGTTCTGATGTCATTATTCATGTTTAACCAAACGCATTTTGAAGTAATTAATTTTAATGTTGATCTCACTCCAGGATGTGATAATGAGTGGTATTGTTCGAAAATGGCAAACCGAAATTTTGATGGAATGTAAGGTCTTATGTTCTTCGTAGAAATATCACACCATAAATTTTTGTCTGGTAGAATTGGATATTGTTTTAGTTTGAGAGACGTGTTTGATTTGAGAAGTGCCTCAAGTTCAACATCGTCCTCTTGAGCAATTGCAATTTGACTGTAATCGACTGATTTCAATTCTTCTACTGATAGTCGAGATAAGTTATCAGCTACTTGATTTTGTTCGCCTGAAATATGTCTTATGTCCGTGGAAAATTGTGAAATATAGTGTAAATGTCGAAGTTGTCGTGGTGAAGCTTTTTCATTATTTTGTTTGAATGCAAATACGAGTGGTTTGTGATCTGTGTAAATGGAAAATATTCTACCCTCTATGAATGGTTTGAAATATTTTATAGCCATATATATGCTTAAAAGCTCTCGATCATATGTGCTATAATTCTTTTGGGCAGGGTTCAATTTCTTAGAATAAAAACCAATCGGTCTCCACCCTAATTCTTCGTTTTGTTGCAGTACTGCTCCGATAGAAAAATCAGAGGCATCCACAAACAATCCTAATTCGTATTTAACACTAGGACATGTTAACGTTGCGGCATTTACAATCAGTTCTTTACATATTTCAAATTTTTGCAATGCTTCATCAGTCCAGTTAATTAGTCTGTTGTCTTTTTTGGTTGCACCTTTCAAGTATTCGTTCAAGACCGCTTGGTGCTCTGCTGCGTTTTTAATAAATCTTCTGTAAAAATTTAAAGAGCCTAAGAACATTCGCAACTCACGAATTGTTTCAGGGCGCTTGTAATTTTGAATCACCTTAACTTTTTCGGGGTCTGGTTTGGTTCCCTCAGCAGATATCAAATGGCCTAAAAATACAATTTCATTAACTCCAAATTCAGATTTCGCTACATTAATTTTTATGCCAAATTTGTCCAGCCTTTTGAAAATAATTTCTAGATGTTTTTCATGTTCACCCGGTGTCTTGGAAGCTATGCAAATATCGTCGAGGTATGCATAACAGAAGTCTAGACCAAATAATACGGAATTTATGAATCGTTGAAACGTCGCTGGCGCATTTTTAAGTCCAAAAGGCATAAAATTGTATTCAAAAAGGCCAAAAGGAGTTATAATAGCTGATTTTGGTTTGTCTTCTTCTGCTAATGGAATTTGGTGGTATGCCGAAAGTAAATCAATTTTTGAAAAGATGGATTTTCCTTCAAGAATTTGGTTGACGTCTCCAATATAGGGAAGAGGATATCTGTCGGATATTGTGCGATCATTAAGTCGACGATAATCACCACAACATCTCCAGGTTCCATTCTTTTTCTTGACCATGTGCAAAGGACTTGCCCATTCAGATTTAGATGGTCTAATTATATTATTGTCGAGCATAAACTGAAATTCCTGCTTAACCAGTTTGAGTCGTTCAGGATCTAATCTCCTAGCTTTTCCAAAAACTGGTGGTCCAGCTGTTGTTGAGATGAAGTGTTTCACATCATGGCATACATCACTAGGCACTAGTGTTGGCTTAGTCAAATTCGGAAATCTTTTGAGCAATTTGGCAATATTGTTAGTGTTTTGAATTGTGCTAAGGTTGTCTGCATCTGAAATTTCAGTGATTGAGGTCGGAATACTTAATTTAGTCTTGTTATCAATTAGTCTTCTTTTTGCAAGGTCAATAAGTAAATCAAAATTGTGAAGAAAATCTGCTCCCAAAATTCCTTTAGTTGTTTTAGCAATTATAAATGGCCATTCAAATTTTCGTTTAAGTCCAAAATCTAAATCCATTAATTTTATTCCAAAGGTGGGAATTTCGGTTCCATTTGCAGCAAAAAGTTTATAATTTGAGGGTTCGCTTTTTTCGTTATTTTTCGCAGGCAGGACAGAAACATCTGCACCACTGTCTACTAAAAATCGTATTCCGGACCTACGATCTTTGACAAATAACTTGTAGCTGCCATTTCCTATGTTGTCGACAGCACCAAATGCAGCTAGTGATGCTGTCTGCTCTCGTTTTCCTGCTTTTTCCATTGGCAAGGTGGCTTACACTTTTCTGGTCTACACTTTCTACCAAACCTAAAATGAAAATAACAAAATTTTCCATTTGGATCAAACCTCCGTCGTCTTTTGCTGCTGCTCCGGCTTGATGAAATGCTTGATCTGCTTGAACGGCGGGATCTTAGTTCGCAGAGCTGGTGCTGAATCTCCTCCACGGCGCGTGCTAAGGCTTCTAAACTTGAACTGCTGGATTGTTCTCGAGCTATTGAGTGTGAAGCACTGAAATCAGAGTTAATAGCATCGATATTTCGAACTTCACATACCCTATCGGCCAACTGGGCCAATTTTTCAAGATTTCCTTCGGCGATCACCAACACGCTGCGCACATGCTCTGGAAGTTTTTCGCAAAGTGTTTTGAATACTTTGTCCGAAAAATCGCTTGTTCCAGCCAAAGATTTCATTTTTCTTAATAATTGGCTTGGTTTTAGTCCTCCTAGCTCTAGGCCGCTTGTGAGTTTTTTAATTTGGGACTCTTCACTTTCTTGATAAATTGCAATAAGCCTATTTTTAGCTTGTGTATATTTATCAGCAACATCAGAATCTACCAAGTCATAAATGTTTTCTACGTAGGCGTTATCTAGTTGAGCTAGCAAATAATCAAATTTCGTTGACTCTGCAGTAATTCTTTTGAGCTTAAATTGGGCTTCGACCTGAGAAAACCATATTTTCGGTTTTTGTGGCCAAAATGCAGGAAGTTTAATGGTAATAGCACCAACATCACTCTCAACTTCATTACCTGAGTTGGACGACCGCAATCTCAGCAATGGAGTGCCTACATCACCTTCAGCCATAATTTTGAACGACGGTGTCACCAATTATAGGTGAATGACTTTCAAACACCTATAAGAATTTTAGAATAAATTGACTCCAAGAAGTTTCAAGAACGAATGAATATTTATTGAGTACTATGACTCTAGCATGACTACCAGTCATACTTGTTAAAGAATTCATAATCATGAACTTGGAAAACTAAAAATGTAAATTAATAACTGAAATTAATAAAAATCGCTGTAGGTAGTCCCCACAATGATAACACTACCAGTTTTATTGGGTTCATATTTATAGGACTCCAACGTCGTGACTGACGTTTTCATCAACACACCACAGACTGCAATAGGAGCAGCTGCGATGTACCCGGAAATCAGTAAAGATTGACTGTCCCTTTGACGGATAAGCCCGTTTTGATGGCCAAGTTATTAACGACCGGCATGCCGCATGACTGAGAACTTTTTCTTTTAAATATATTTTTCGGCAAATGTAAATGAAATCAAAGTAGTTACATTTTTAGCAAAAATTTCTGCATAAAATTTTCAATGTTCTAGTTCATCGTTAATAAACTTCTTATGACTAAAATTCTGCTAAAAAAAAGTAGATTTAACGATTTTTATCAATTTTTAGTGATTTATCGAGCATTTTTTTAAAAATTAGATCAATTTCAGTTTAAATGCTTGATTTTTTGGCGCAAAAATGATATTTTTATCTCAATTCTAAGGAGGGTTATCGTCTGGAATGATATCGTCTTTTCATACATATGAACTAAAGAAAAGTCTTCTTTAGTTCAGAATGTCTCAAAACGGATTTCAATGAAAAAACTTTCGAAAATTTTAATTTTAAAATTTTTGGAGCTGTGACAACTGCAGAATTTAAATTAAATAGGTAGTTGAACATTTCAATTTTGCGACCTTTTGGGCGTGGAGGGTTAATAATACCAGTTTTATTGGGTTTATATTTATAGGACTACAACCTCGTGACTGACGTTTTCATCAACACACCACAGACTGCAATAGGAGCAGCTGCGACGTACCCGGAAATCAGTAAAGATTGACTGTCCCTTTGACGGATAAGCCCGTTTTGATGGCCAAGTTATAAACGACCTCCCCTCGCCCTCCGGTTCGCCGCACGGGCCGGCGGCGGTGGTGGGGAGCAGATTGCCCTATCATTTAAATATATATTGACCGAATACTGACTAATCTTGTTTAGGGACGCGACGTAGGGAATGGGAGGTGGGAAGCGAGGGGGAGCACTGCGGAGTTCCTGATCCCCATACAAACTCGACTTTCCCGAAGTGATTTATAGCCGTATTAATATTCCTCAGGCTCGTCACCATCAAGGGGTTGTTTTCCTAGCAACTCCCTTTACCCCCACCCCGTCTCACCAACCCCTCCCATCCACCTTTTCCTATCCTTCTTTGTTGCCGCACACACGAAAAACCGAGGTTTTCTGCTCGGAAAGGAAAGAAATTAGTCTGGGAGCCTATCCTTTCGGAACTTATCCTGTTTCTTCTGTTCGTCGATAATAGTGGCATTCACGTTTTCTACCTTGGGAATTCAGAAACAAAGAGCAGTATCTACCGATTCTTTCTTCACCAAGAGGTGTGCATGAGAAATTCTCTTTTAGCGAATTTTTGAAGAAAATTAAGCTATTGCTCTCGCCTCAAAATTGGTAGGATGTGAATTTTTGGAAAATTTTTGTGCAAAAATCCGTTTCAGACTATTCTGAATCATATTCTGAAGTTTAACGCATTTTTTAAATGTATGTATGTATATATGTATGTATATACGAGTATGTATGTGTCATTCCAGACGATAACTGTCCGTAGAATTGTGCTAGAAACTTCAAACAAATTTTAAAATGTTAAGGACACAAAAGGAAAGTTCAAGTTCGTTGGCCAGCATGATCGGATTATATCTTCGGGTTGAAATTTTCAAAAATGTAGTCAAAAATTTCAAAATAGCCTGTTTTTTTGCGATTTGTTGTGCGAAATATTTTTTTCAGCATACTAACATGTGGTATATTCGGAATCAGCGTAAAATTTCCTATAGGAATATGTATCAAGTTTTTCAAAAATTTCAAAGTTGAAAAATCAGTCAAAAATCAAAATAATGCCGTTCGCTAGTTGTAAAAATCGGTAATATTTGCATGAAACATTGTCCAAATTCAGATTGAAATACTCTTATGGAAGTATCCCTGTATAACCAATCCTAGAACCATGCTGTTTAAAACGTAGGTAGTATAGGTGCTTGTTTGAAAAAAAAAAAAAAAAAAAAAAATGTAATCACAACTGATGAGTTTACTCTGTGAGTTTACTTTTAATTATTTTTAATAATTTGATTCCATGTTTGTCTATCAAAATCATAAACTAAAATTTCTCTAGACGATCAATAGCGACTGAAATGTCGAAGATTTCTTCAAAAATTCGCTCATGGGGTCATGCTGCATGACTGGACTTTTTTTTCATCTTTTAGTTTAAAATATAAAAACAAAAACAATCAAAATCGCCACTGGGGATATACGAAAAGATTACATGCGAATGTTCATACGTAAGAGAATCTGGGAGACTGTATAAAGATAGATAGAGCTGAATATTTCAGAAGGAGCTCGAATTCGGAAGAAGCTCACCACAGGAAGCAGTTTCCAACGAATATCTCTTCAGAATCTGCAACTTTAGTGGAAGTGAAGCCACGCTATTACAAGCGGACGGTTAAAGAAGGACTCCATATTCAAATGTTTGACCCTGACAAAAAACTC
>CM061047.1:64529192-64944217 GCA_030762985.1 Adelphocoris suturalis
TTATATATAATAATGTTAATATGTATTTTTTCAATATTATTTAATAAACATGGCATTCATTCATTCATTGTATGCGGTGTAATTATACCTCATGCGCAAAAGCGAAAACCTTGCAACATTTATGAGGTATACTGCAGCTTAACCTCTCACCCAGCTCTTTACCAAGACTATTCGAGAAAAAAAATCATCCAGTTTTATTGTCACGAACGATATGTGGTGGTGCCCTTATGGGGATGAATAAATTGTAAGACGTTATTTGGTACGTCGTAAAAAAGTGAAAAAAGGGAAATAAACCCTCGGCCGAAAATGATTTTTTCGGTAGAAAAAGGGAAGGTTAGGGGGAGTCCCAGCATTGTCGCGCAGCTTTCACGTGCAGCTTTCCCCGGTAATATATCTGCTATTGATAACGTATATATATATATATATATATATATATATATATATATATATATATATATATATATATATATATATATGAACCAAGGAAATGAGCATTCATATGGAACAAGATTCAGATTGGAGGGAAATATAGATAATCCTAGGACATCAACGTCTCTGTTTACAAGAAGTCCTATGTATATAATGTACATACTTTATCGATCGATAAATCAAAATTAGGAGTCACCGCAATTATATTCGAGCAATGTTTTCAAAAAATTGATTAGTGATTGGCTGGTTGAGACGGAGCTGAGTGAGTTTGAGTCGGTGATTTGCTGCATATATGTATGATTAGAGTTAATATAGGTAGTGTACAGATGAAAAATTTATTTATGTGCAGATGATTCATAAATTATATTAAAAACTTGGAAAATGACTTATAAATTATGTACTACTAATAAAAATTACTGAATTAATATAGAAGATAATAGTTATTTTATATAATTTGTACTCATGTAGACTAGCAAATCGTGTATGCAAACAGCAACACTTGCCAAGTAATTCGGGGAATTTTTTTAATAAAAAAATTCAATTCAATGAAATCAAAATAAACTAATATATATATATATATATATGGAGCCTTCGGCCTATATATATATATATATATATATATATATATATATATATATATATATATATATAGTTTGGCGAGGTTTGTATCCCCCACCCCCTACCACACCCTCATCACTACTCTATGCTTCTTCTCCAATTACTTTCATTGTATGCCGGGTAAGTATACCTCATGCGCAAAAGCGAAAACCTTGCAACATTTATGAGGCACGCTGCAGCTAAACCTCTCACCTATCTCTTTACCAAGACTATTCGAAAAAAAATCATCCAGTTTTATTGTCACGAACGATATGTGGTGGTGCCCTTATGGGGGATGAATAAATTGTAAGACGTTATTTGGTACGTCGTAAAAAAGTGAAAAAAGGGAAATAAACCCTCGGCCGAAAATGATTTTTTCGGTAAAAAAAGGGAAGGTTAGGGGGGAGTCCCAGCATTGTCGCGCAGCTTTCACGTGCAGCTTTCCACGGTAATATATCTGCTATTGATAACGGCCCTTGAAAACGAGTATGATAATGCGCTGGGGCTCAATGATATTTACGAGTCTAATTCCGAAAGGGACATAAACCTTGCATATAGCGCCCGAAAAAAAAACTCCCCCCGAACAATCCTATCGGCCAGATATTAGCGGGGGGAGGGGAAAAAAAGGGGAGGATAGGGTATTCAGGGTATTCGGGGTATTCAGGGTATCCAGTTCGCGACCTCCCCCGCCGCATTTTCCCTCAGGAACATCCTCGTGGAAACATAAAAACCTTGCGAGGAGTATAACATAAAATAGGGACCCCCTCCTCCGTCGTACTCTATCCGCCCTGTACCCCATCCGCCCCTGTACCCTATCTGCCCATTCCGCCTGGCTTCCATCCCAGGGCCACCTGTCGTCTCTTCCGTCTAGGCTCCATTACCCTCCATATTCTATTACGTCATCACCTTTTTTTGTCCCCCCTTTCTCCTACCCCTTCGAGTCCCCTTTTCCCTGACGACCCCCCGCCGCCCCTTTCACTCTCAACCGCAGATTTTCCCAATCTCCGTCGGGGTCACAATTTACTGGCACCCCCCTCCCCCCTTCTCACTAACCCAGCTCCCAATTTTCAACTTCGAACCTGCCACCATTTCGTTTCCTGTTTTCCTCAGGTTTGATGCTGTTCCTATATTTTGTTAAAAACTTTGTCTTTTAGCAGTCATCAGCTGAATAGAAACAAAAGGTGTAGTTAATTGTTTTTATTTTATTTTAGCGAATTTAAGAAGCAAGTGAAACTATTGCTATTACTCCGAAAAAAGTGGTTGTAAAAATCGTCATTGATAATCAGCAGCGTGAGCTGATTTCTTGATTAAAAAAAATCATGCCGTTCTATTCCTATAAAGCTGGAATTTAGAACGGAGCCTCAGTGAGCCCAGCAGGATAGGGTTTTGACTTGCTGAACCACCCCAACCAGCTGATTGAGCTCTTAACGCTAATTTCTATGCAATTTATCCTACGACGCTGGTATTAGGAATGGAGCTTCGTTAGAATAGAATTTAACTTACCGAACCATCACAATCAGCTGAAAGAGCTCTTAACGCTAACTTCTATGCAATTTATCCTGCGAAGCTGGAATTTAGAACGGAGCCTCAGTGAGCCCAGCAGGATAGGGTTTTAACTTGCTGAACCACCCCAATCCGCTGGTTGAGCTCCTAACGCTAACTTCAATGCAATTTATCCTGCAAAGCTGGAATTTAGATCGGAGCCTCAGTGAGCCCAGCAGGATAGGGTTTTAACTTGCTGAACCACCCTGATCTGCTGATTGAGCTCTTAACGTTAGTTTCTATGCAATTTATCCTACGACGCTGAAATTTGGATTGGAGCCTCTAAGTGACAGTTAGAAAAGGATTCAACTTGCTGAACCAACTCAATCCACTGATTCAGCTCATAACGCTAATTTCTATGCTAATCTCCGTCGGGGTCACAATTTACTGGCACCCCCCCCCCCCCTCTCCCTCAACACCTTGCCCACTAACCCAGCTCCCAATTTTCAACTTCGAACCTGCCACCATTTCGTTTCCTGTTTTCCTCAGGTTTGATGCTGTCCCTATATTTTGTTCACAAACTTTGTCTTTTAAGCTGTAATCAGCTGAATTATAAATCAAGGTTTATAGCTGATAAAAACAAAAGGATTTCTAAGTTAATTATTTTATTTTATTTTATCGAATTTAAGAAGCAAGTGGAGTTATTACGCTGGAATTTAGAACGGAGCCTCACTGAGCAATTGAGCTCTTAACACCAATTTCTACTCCGAAAAAAGTGGTTGCAAAACTCGTTATTGATAACCAGCAGCGTAAGCTGGTATCATGATTCAAAAAAATAATGCCGTTCTATTCCTACGAAGCTGGAATTTAGAACGGAGCCTCAGTGAGCCAAGCAGGATAGGGTTCTAACTTGCTGAACCACCCCAACTAGCTAATTGAGCTCTACCATTTCGTTTCCTGTTTTCCTCAGGTTTGATGCTGTCCCTATATTTTGCTAAAACTTTATATTTTTAGCTGTAATCAGCTGAATTATAAATCAAGGTTTACATATATAAATACATAAAAAAAAGTTGAACTCTAGGATTCGTTTCACGGATTTCATTGAAAAAAAATTTCGAAAATTTTTACTCTAAAATGTTTGGAGCCATTGCAATTAGCTTCATTTTGAACGAAAATTCGCTAATGAACGGTGAAAGGGAAGAAATTCGAAAAAAAAAGTTGATATGAATCTTGTGCAGGAGAGGTTTTTAGCTTTTTAGCAAATTTTCGTAGAAAATGAAGTTATTTGTATGGCTCGGGAAATTTAAATTTTTAAATGCACTATTGCATTTACTTTGTCAGTTCATGTATGCATGTGTATCCTCGTAAAAGCGATTTAATTCGAGAACAGGTGGACCGAATTTGACGGGATGGGTCGTAAAATGATCAGCTTGTCATTCAAAATAAAGTGGTTGTGAGAATCGTCATTTATAATCAGCAGCATGGGCTGATTTCGTGATTCAAGAAATCCAATTTTAATGCTATTTATTCTATAAAACTGAAATTTGGAACGGAGCCTCTGTGAGCCAAGAAGAATAGGATTTAAACTTGCCAAACCACCCCATCACCTAAGTAAACTCAACACTAACTTCTATGCAATTTATCCTACGACGCTGGTATTAGGAACGGAACCTCTTGAGATCGACGGTAGAATAGAATTTAACTTACCGAATCATCACAATCAGCTTAAAGAGCTCTTAACGCTAATTTCTTGCAATTTATCCTACGACTCTGACATTTGGAATGGAGCCTCTAAGTGTCAGTTAGAATAGGATTTAACTTACCGAACCACCCCAATCAGCTGAGTGCAATTTATCCTGCTAGCTGGAATTTAGAATGGAGCCTCAGTGAGCCCAGCAGGATAGGGTTTTAACTTGCTGAACCATCCAAATCCGCCGATTGAGCTCATAACGCTGATTTATATGCTAATCTCCGTCGGGGTCACAATTTACTGGCCCCACACCCCACCCATTCTCACTAACCCAGCTCCCAATTTTCAACTTCGAACCTGCCACCATTTCCTTTCATGTTTTCCTCAGATTTAATACTGTCCCTATATTTTGTTTAAAAAGTTTTTTTTTTAGCTGTAATCAGCTGAATTATAAATCAAGGTTTGTAGCTGATAAAAACAAAAGCCGTAGTTAATTATTTTTATTTTATTTTAGCGAATTTAAGAAGCAAGTGAAATTATTGCTATTACTCCGAAAAAAGTGGTTGTAAAAATCGTCATTGATAATCAGCAGCGCGAGCTGGTTTCTTGATTCATAAAAATCATGCCGTTCTATTCCTACGAAGCTGGAATTTAGAACGGAGCCTCAGTGAGCCAAGCAGGGTAGGGTTTTAACTTGCTGAACCACCCCAACTAGCTGATTGATGCCACCATTTCGTTTCCTGTTTTCCTCAGGTTTGATACTGTCCCTATATTTTGTTAAAAACTTTGTTTTTTTAGCTGTAATCAGCTGAATGATAAATCAAGGTTTATATATATAAATACATATGAAATAAGTTAAACTCTAGGATTCGTTTCAAAATGTCTCAAAACGGATTTCAATGAAGTTAATTTTCAACAATTTTTATTCTAAAAATTTTGGAGCCATAGCAGTTTGCTTCATTTTGAACGAAAATTCGCTAATGAGCGGTGAGAGGGAAGAAATCATTGAAAAGTTGATATCAATCTTGTGCAGGAGAGGTTTTTAGCTTTTTAGCAAAATTTTCGTAGAAAATGAAGTTATTTGTATGGCTCGGGAAATTTAAATTTTTAAATGCACTATTGCATTTACTTTGTCAGTTCATGTATGCATGTGTATCCTCGTAAAAGCGATTTAATTCGAGAACAGGTGGACCGAATTTGACGGGATGGGTCGTAAAATGATCAGCTTGTCATTCAAAATAAAGTGGTTGTGAGAATCGTCATTTATAATCAGCAGCATGGGCTGATTTCGTGATTCAAGAAATCCAATTTTAATGCTATTTATTCTATAAAACTGAAATTTGGAACGGAGCCTCTGTGAGCCAAGAAGAATAGGATTTAAACTTGCCAAACCACCCCATCACCTAAGTAAACTCAACACTAACTTCTATGCAATTTATCCTACGACGCTGGTATTAGGAACGGAACCTCTTGAGATCGACGGTACAATAGAATTTAACTTACCGAACCATCACAATCAGTCTAAAGAGCTCTTAACGCTAATTTCTATGCAATTTATCCTACGACGCTGAAATTTTGAATGGAGCTTTCAAGTGACAGTTAGAATAGAATTTAACTTACCAAACCATCACAACCAGCTGAAAGAGCTCTTAACGCTAACTTCTATGCAATTTATCTTGCGAAGCTGGAATTTAGAACGGAGCCTCAGTGAGCCCAGCAGTATAGGGTTTTAACTTGCTGAACCACCCCAATCCGCTGGTTGAGCTCTCAATGCTAAATTCTATGCAATTTATCCTACGAAGCTGAACTTTGGGACGGAACCTCTGTGAGACAGGTAGGATATGATTTTCACTTGCTGAAACATCCAAATCAGCTGATAGAATTGTTATATCATATTTATCCTACAAAGCTGATAAATTCTTCCTACTTTATTTAACATTCTTAACATTATATTTTTTTTAATGAACTGTTTTCTCTTATTTTTTCAACTTGGCAGTTTTTTTCAAATGTTATGGATAGCGTGTAGGTACGTGCACACGTAGAAGTGGAATAATGAACAAGGTTGACGGTGGAAGCTCTAAAATGCATATTGATAGCCTGCGCAGTTGCAAATATCAGCACGACCCAACGTACGACCCCTCCCAGACCGCCACTCTCTCGATTACCATCAAATCCTTGTTGAGTTTAATATCCATTAAATATGGATGTAGGAAGGATGTAGACGGCAAGGGGGTGTTGTGAGTGGAGGGGGCGAGGGGGCGGCCCAACCCCGTTGTAATGACAGGAGGACGGTTTTCCAAGTTACACCCCCACCCCGCCTTTCACCCCGGCCTCTAATCCCCACCCCTTCCCTTTCACTACTTTCACATAGTATTCGTTCGTCCATGCTAATCTCCTCCCCCAACCCCCGCACCTCTCCTTCCACCCTGATTCCTCTCGGCTTGCCGCACCGACAGACTTTTCTCACTAATCCACCCGCATCAGGGTTAAATTATTTTTAACCGGCTAGCGAGCTGCTATAGAGATTAACCGCAAAGCGCAATTGTCATCGGACGGAATTCAATGTAAATTTAGGCGAAGTGAATGGAAACAAATGAATGTTGAAAAGCAAACAAAGTATTCATTGATGTCAAAAAGGCAAATATATGGTTGGAAATTCATCATGCCATTTAGTTATTAATTTTTTTTTTTTTTTTTTTTTTTTCAAGTCTTTATTGGCTTCGAATAAACTTTCAGCCTTACATATTATTGCTATTTTACATACTTATACGTATAATTATGATATTGTTACAAAATGTTAGATCGATAATTGAATGTCCGTCAAAAACTCGTAAACCTTAGTTATGTTTGCGTTGTTTATTCCTCTTATAATGGAGATAATTGCAGGGGTTGTCGATGTCTAGCCATATGCTTTCCAGTAACGTTGTTCTATATTAGTGTGGTAGTGAGGACATTCCAGGAAAATATGCTGCAGATTTTCTTAATGAGGAGCGCAGTGGGGACTGTACGGCGAGAGGGCTATGATTTTTTTTTTTTAACGCTGCAAATTATTACATAATGGTTTATTATTTCTGAATCAGATAGCCAGCTATAGTAACCAGTATGCTCTGGGGCTTTCGCCAGTCTCTTTTCTAGTATCCATCTCTATTCTTCCTCTCACTCCACCCCCGCTCACCCCCCCCCCCCTCACCACCCAATCTGCCAAGCGTGCCAGGTGTGCGCGCGTGCGTAAGTCTAACACTCAAAGCCTCGAAAAAGACACTTTTTCGTTCGTTTTTGGCCCATAGCATCTATGCGAGTAAAGCGATCGGGATGGTTAAACGTTAGGACCAACTAGACCCCAAATGGAGTCTATGTGCGAAAGAACGGGTTTTTTAAGTCAATTCTTGGACCTTTTATGGCCCGGACGGCGGACGGACATTTCAAATTTGGATTCTACGCACCTTGAAACGTAAAGTGACAAAGTTTGAGGGGGGGGGGGGGGGGGGGGTTTATAAAATTTTTTTGCTATACAATCACATAGGCTTATTATTGGAAATAATAAACCAAAAGGGCCGTTTTCTTGGGTGCAGGTCGATTCGGCCCTAAGCCGGGTCCAAGCATAAGTGGACTCTCGGTTTTCTAATTGGGAGATGGAGTCCGAGGTTTGAGACGGGCGATGTCAATCGGGCCCCAAGACCCCCAGTTCCTGACTTTTCCTGTGATATGAACTGTGACCTATGATATGACAAGTGACACTGAGATATCGATGACAGCATCGCTAAACATGTCACTGTAAGGAGGAAAATACAGGAGAAAATCGGGAAAATTGACACTCACATTGCCCAGTACCTCGCCTGCGAGATTTCGCGTTTCGATTACGTCACCAACATTGCGGCTTTGAGCAGGCCAATTCATCTCTGATTTCGACGACATTTTTACTACAGATTTGGACATATGACGACGAAGTTCAATTCTTTTGATTTTTAAGGCATGATTTCATACACACCTATATTATGCATGGGGATCGGGTGTGGGGCCGAATCAACATTTCAGGTGGGTGAGGGTATGTCAACTTGGCCCGGGGGGTCGGATTATCTCAGGGGGGCCGAATTGACATAGGGGCAGGTTAAAAAGTTAGGAGGGCCGAATCGACATCGAAAAGGGCCGAATTGACCGGGGCCGGTTTTCTTGTTGCAGTGCCCAGTTAGGAGCCTTGTCATGGAGCTATAAAAATGTTCAGGATGTGAGCGAGATTAAAATAAAATTCATTACGAGGATTCATTGCAAGGAGATCTGTGACGAAATTCTAGCCAGAATTAATATTTCAATAATCCAATGCTTAGAGCAGGATAATAATATGACATACTTCTATACGAGTATTAGACCTATCTTTAACTACCCATATGACTAAGTTCTAGTCAGAATTAAAACTCAGTAAAGTTACTAAGTTACTGAAGTTACTTAGTTTCCTCTTTATGAAGAATCCACTCTCAAGGAGGTGTTCATGTTACACTTTCCAGTCATGCAGCATGACCGTATTAGTCAATTTTCGTAATTATTGTATTATATATATGGCAACGGTTAACTATATACCTATTTTATAGTCAAACAAGGACGTTTTTAATTACTACTTTGCTTTTCAAACAAATATTTTAGATTTCATGCAGTATCAATTTGAACTTTAGAATTGGTGGTCTTATTAGCACATTTTACCGAACTTTCAGTACGGAGTTCCAGTTAGGTAGCCGAGTCGAGAGCACGTGTTTTTTGCGAGCTCCGTATTAAGTATTGATTTAGCAGGGTTCTATTGTGAATTTCGTTGCAGTTTTCGTTTTTTGTGGTTGCTCTTTGATTAACTCTCAGCAATAACAATTTTCATACATTTTTAACGCGTAAATTTCTGGGAAAAGGTCATTTTTGCGAGTTTGGTTGGTGATTTGTTGTTTACCAAAGGGAAAGGAGTATCCACTCGACCGAATACCGTATTCCTTAGTCAGCAGCACTCGAAGAGCCGACCGGTGTCGCGTCGAATAATTGCAATTGAGAATGTCGACCTCCGAGTTACATCGGGTAATTCAATGCCTTGACGTAATCACAACCAAACTTCAAAACTGCGACTGCATTTAGAAGGAACATGTTTTGAATACACAGGTGCATGCTCTGTTGCAAAAACTTGCAAACAGCCAACAAACTATCTTGCTCATTAAAAAAAAATTAATAAGAGAATTTACAGTATAGAAGAAAATCTAGCATTATCTGAAGAAAATAATACGAAACAGAACCGACACACGGACAACAGAAAGGATCCAATTCTTCATAACGTTCTAGAAGGGAAAGAAACATGAATATTCTCAAGAGGAAGGTGATGGACATTTTTATAACGGAATTAAACTGCGTTCTTGAGGATTATGAAATTATAGGTGCAAGACTTTTAGGCACCATCCAACCTTCCAGAAGTAGACCAGTTCACATTCATTTTGCTGATAATTTCTCTAAATTTTAAGTACGCCAGAACATTTACAAGTTCAAGGGATCCCAATTTAATACATCCGAGTTCTACGATAGACAAACACGGGAATTTAGGAAGCATCTCTTATCCAAGTTGTTTCAAGCAAGAAAATACGGGAAGCATGCCGTCTTGATAGGAGATGAACTACTGGTTGATGGCAAAAAAAACTAATCATTCACTATGGACGAAGTATGCTGGAAAATTCTACATCTACTGAATCAGAAGTGGAAATTAATCTGAATACTCCTCCTCCGTCCCCTCCCATCGTTTCCAGAAAACAGGTCAAGAAGAAGATGAAAATCTACAAGAGATAGAACGAACACCAACACCGCTTTGGTAATTTTGGCAATGACTCGGGATTATTATTGAAATTTGGCAGTGTTGTGTAGGCATTATTGATTGTGATCTATGTTAACTATGCAGTGCTCATTTATTATTCGTAAATTATGTAGACCTATCGCACTGTTGGTTCACAAGGGGCGCTACTCAAAAAACGTAGTTTTTGAGAAAACGCTTTCAAAGTTTTTCCAATTCTTCTCACCTCAATTGTGTCGCTGCTATATAGGTTAGCTCTTTAATTATTTTTGCGTTTTGTGAGGAAACTACTGAACTTTTGATGGCACTAGATATTATATGACTCATAACCAATTTTACTTTAAAAAAAAAACACAAATACCCGAAAAATTATTAAATTTGGTGTTGCGCCCATTGTATTTTGTACACTCCAGCTGTCGTTTTGAGTTGGGCCCATTCCCTTCCCACTTTTGCATACAATAATTGGAGAAGGAAAACAGTGCGTTATTAAGTAATAAATTAAATTGGCGCTGAAATCATGACAAATAATCAACAATCATCATCATCATCATCATTCTTTTTTATTTAACAATGGAACATCACCATCCTATTCTGTAAAGTCTAATGACTCATGAGATCAGAAAATTCCTAGTTCAATTATTGAAGTTTCACAAAATTAGTAGTTCTATATTCTAACGACTTTTAAACCACGAAATTTCAAAATTTTCTGCTATATTGAACTAGAAAAATCACAATACACTTTTCAGACTTGAAGTACCATGAGCATGGAAGTACATGGGAATTATCCTGAAAACTTCGAAATCAACAACTGAGTCCATAACTCGAACTAAAATGCTAAGGTTCATTATTGGAAATAATAAAACAAAAGAGAGAAAAGTGAGTAATTAATGAACCATAAACAAACTAAAATGAAGTAAAGGACACATGCAATTAGCAACTCTAGCTGGAAGGGCCCCTTGTCCTTGAACAATCCTCTCCAACAGTAAAAATGCAACAGGGACTCTTTGTGCATTCTAGCGGCAATAGTTGGTACTATCAAAACGCCTCTTGTACCTGCATGTAGATCTCGTTCTGGTGGTTTTAACAGTGTAAATAACTCAAAAATGCCATTTTTTGAGTTGCGCCCCTTGTGAACCAACAGTGCGATATATAAGTAATTATTTGAAAAATCATATGTAAAAGTCTAACATTGTTTGTTAAGTCAGAAATTGGCAAGATATCATTATCTATTTTTTAATATGAATTTAAGGAACTCCTTGTAATACCTACGGGTTAAACAATAAAATTGAATCGAATTGAACTTTCAGTACATTGTTCAGCATAACATTGCGCTCAATTTGTTGATGTTGTATGTAGTTCGTAGGGAGTTGACAAACTCGTTTTTAGTAATTCACTAGCTGACCCGGCGGACTTTGTTCCGCCTAACATATCATTCGTACAGTCATGGTTACAAATGACAATATTTTTTTTAACGTTTCGATGTATTTATACATCATCATCAGGGAACAAGATGAGATTCCAAAAGTCTATTAATTGAACAGCTGTTGTTTGACATGTTACATCATGACAAATGCAAAAATTATTAAAAACTATACATATACCTACATAGTATTACATGCCTTGGAGAATTTAGGCAGGCTTCTACAAAGTAATTTCGTAGTTTATAGCACATGTAGTTTGTACATTCATGTCATGTCACATACATTGACTAGTCAAAAACGTGACAAATTAAAAATTGGTTGAAAACCCCTACTTCTTGAAGTAATGTACACGTTAGTTATGGACCAGCAGTTATTGTCCTGAGGAGGAATTGTAAGATGGATAGAATCTGATCGACTCTCAAGATCCTAAAACTGTGCTAATTATCACCAAGCGATCAAGAAACTAAACCATATTAATAATTTTTATTCATTAAAATTTATTCTTTAATTAAAGGGAAGAAAACATACGTTGTAACGAAAATTACAATAAACGTTTTGATTTGCTTGAATATACTTATACAATACCAACATAGTATAATACAATAGTATATATTACTAGCCGCTCCGGCTCGCTCCGCTCGCCTCCACGTCCAGCCGGGGGGCAAGCCCCCCGGACCCCCCATTAAATTGCTCGCTTCGCTCGCAAAGTGTGGCTGTATACATGGAATGTATTACAATTGAAACATGTAGGGGATGTTGCTCGCTTCGCTCGCAAACGGTAGATCTCTAAGGGTAGGTTTAACTTCTGTGGGGGATGCTGCTCGCTTCGCTCGCTTGAGGAAGTTATACTGCCCACCCAACTTGGCAGACGTTAATTAAAATAGAAATTAAAAATTTTGTCTAAAAAATAAAAAAAAATTTAGGGGTGGACTACCCCTAAAATTTAGGGGGATGAAAAATAGATGTTGGCCGATTCTCATAGATACCGGATAAGCACAAAAAATTTCATCAAAATCGGTCAAGCCGTTTCGGAGGAGTATGGCAACAAAAACTGTGACACGAGAATTTTATATATTAGATATACTAAATAATGTATATATTGAAGTGTCTCCGCGTCGCTCGCCCGTGGGAGAAAATCTGTAATCGTGAACTCGTCAGGAAGAAGTCGGTTAGCCGATTTGACGAGTCGATAATCCTGGAAGATCCCCAGTCGTCATCCTGAAAGATTTATTGTGGAGTGGAATTAGGCTGTGATGCGATTAAATCGGTGGATTTTTCTCTTCTTAACTCCTGAATAAATATCACAAGTAGCGGTCTGCCCATCGACAAAATCATATAGCGTTTACGTAAACTTCGTCTCTTTCTTCTGTTATATATAATTATGTAATTTCAGCTGATAATAACAAATTTATGTTACAATCCTAGGCCATACAAAGTCTTTAAATAATGAATTATTTGTGAACTCCGAGTGATTTCATATTATGTAGCTTCACTGACTGTGATAATATCTGATCTGATTGATCTGCAAAGTTTAGTGCAGAACTTTGTTTTGGCGAAGAATGAGCGCCATCTTTGATTTCAAAAAATAAATAAATGAAAAGAATAAACTGCATAAATATGCAACACATGAGAAAATGGTGGAATCTGGTTTAACCTTCCGTTAGTCGCGCCCCTTTTCTCCCCAGGGATAGTCGCACTGCATCAGTGAGGTACTTTTTTAATTAGAGAGTTTTGTTCTTCCCGTACGATTTTCCCCCGTTAACGCGTAGAGCAGCGTCTAGAGTAAGCAACTGCAGGTCTTTGCGTATTTCTACACGTATGTACACGAATAACCAAACGCTATCGTCACGCTAAAGTCTCTTTAGTATTTCAATGTCAACGATTCCCTTGAATTCGAGATCGACTATGAGCAGATTGAATTCATTTTACATTTAAACTCTACTTTATCAGCTATCTTCACAGGCATCGAATAGCTAGGTTCGAGTACAGACCTACGACCTAAGAAAAAATTGTATTCACCAACGCCCATATCTCGTTGAATACATCGGTTCTCGTCTGATTCACCGAAGTTGAGCAACGTCGGGCTTGGTTAGTACTTGGATGGGTGACCGTCCGGGAGCGCCACAATTTCGGCATTTTTAAATTTTTTGTCTCATCATTCAATTATTCATCTATCTACATCAAGTTCACTTAATCAGGCCCCATGGAATAGTTCGTCTTTAAGTCTTCCCTGCTTATCATTATCAAATCGTCGATTCCATGATCTGAGTTTGCACCTAGCACAAATTCTACTACTAACCAACCTAATTTGTTATTGAACTGACAACAGCTTCTATATAAAATCGTATTTTTAAAAACCAACCTGCTCGCTGTCTGAATCATTATGTTGGCAGTTACAACTTTGTTGTACGAAATATACATACAGATGCCCAATAGGTAACAGGATATCTGGCTATTGGACTATGTAGGTACTTCGTTCACGTAATCAACGGAATTTGGATTGAAAGTACCTACAATTATATTTATCATAGGTTTAACTTGTAATTAGTCTATTGTTACCTGTAAAAAAGCTCGTAAGTGTCTGTGGATATAAAATGCCTTGTCTGAAGTAGGAAACAAAAAACTGCCGTAATTGCTTTTCAAAAGGTGACAATACGTAGGTAATAGTCTACGTCATTTATTCAAAATAGGTAGGTCTACTTGTCTTAATTTCACTTATACTATTTCCATAATCAAATGAAAGGCAATAACTAATGACTGAAATCGAACTATGAAACATTGGAATGGAAACAACCGGTTATACTTTATAGAAATTCTTGTTCATCACAAAAAATTACTTCTATCACGAAGTCTAGAGAAAACTGAAATTTGTTCATATGCTGAAATTTGTCTTATAATGTAAAATTAGGATAAATATATCTTATTGTAACGTTAGTGAGGTAGATAACATATTAGGAACTGTCTTGGTCTGCTTCCATAGCCTGATCATCTTTTTAGGATGTCCCTCTGAAGCTATGTCTTTTAGGCTAGGCTTCGTTAACAAGGGGGACGCCTATTGGAATTGATCCAGACGGGTAGAGGACATCCCAAGCATGAGAAAAAAAACCGGCCGATAGGTGATTATGATTACCCACGAGAGGCCGCCATGGTGGGTGGGGTCCGGGCTCAGTCGGGACATCCCAGCCGGTCCGACCTTTGGGCAATTGAGGAGGTACCTAATTTATAAAATTCCAGTATTTTACTCCCCATATATATATATATAAATATATATATATATATATATATATATATATATATATATATATATATATATATATATATATATATATATAAACGTTAAACGTCAGGATTCGTTTCAGAACGTCTCAAAACGGATTTCAGTAAAGAAAATTTTCGAAAATTATGATTTTAAAATTTTTGGAGCCATAGCAAAAGCTTCATTTTCTACGAAAATTAACTAAAATTCAGGTTAGTTGGATATATAGGTCAGAATGATGTGTATAGTTTGTCATTCCAACGTTTTATTACGAAAAGGCGTCTTACTGTAAAAGCTAGACTTCACAAAGATATACATATAGGGTAAAGGCACCAATAGTAGACACTGTAGTGAGATTCTTCCAATGATTTTAAATTTATTTCATCAAAGTCTTTTCAATGTTTCTTTTTTTATCCAACTTCACTCTCATTTCACCTAAATTCCTCCTAAAATAACATTATTATTGATGTATATGTTCTTTTTTGAGATAATTTCCAACGACATATTTTTTCACCAACAGTAGACATCAGCGTGCCAATAGTAGACAAGGTAACACACCAATAGTTGACACTTCACCTAATTATTTCATATAATTTATTTATAATCAGAGAAGTACCCATATTTTCAGTTATTACAAAGGAACTTTGATAAATAATACAAAACATCAATAAGCAAGAAAATTTAATTTTGCACTCGATTGAATGGTAAAAAAAAAGATACAAAACCATACCTACTAGTTTCATATTTGACTTCAAGTGTTACGTTCAGTCTACTTTGTTTACTACGAAACACTTAATTACAATCTACCATACTGACTCATTTCAACAAATTAAGGAACAAAACAAAAAATAGGTTTCACAACACATAATTATCTCAATATGTAGAGACAAAATGGCTTTGGAGCTCACTCAGCTGATTTCTGATCTCCCATGCGACCTCAGCATACTCTCTTGAGTCTCCCTCTCAAATTTCAGCTTCCTGAGTTGAATAGTTGACAAAATGGCTTAAGAGCTCACTCAGCTGATCGAGTCGTCTTCAGCATTCTCCCTTCAGCCTCCCTCTCAAATATCAGCTTCCTTCCTCGAATAGGAGACAAAATGGCTTTGGAGTTCACTCCGCAGATCAATGACCTTTCATGCGTCAGCGGCCCCTGGTGCATCTTTATCCTTGTCGGTTCCAGATTCTTCTCGCACATTTCTTTGTAATGGGGAATGCAAAACACCGCTTTTCAGCTATATCTGGGTTACGTGACCGTTACAAAGTCAAAAAACTATGTTTTGATTACGTATATAGCATTTTTGCTGATCGAGTATAAAGATTTATTATTGAAAATGAAAACAAACCCTCATAAATGGTAATACGCCCAAGCGGCAGCTAGTCAGATATCTCAATCAGAGCAATAAAGCCATTTGGCAACAATTTGATTTGATCATCCAATCGAAGCCGTGAAAAAAGAGTCCAGATGAAATTCCCTGATTGAAGAAAAAAACTTTGAGAAACGGCGTCCCGACTGGTCAACTGAGATAGACCCCTCAATACGTATAGGAGAGATAGTGTGGAGGAAGGGGGGGGGGGGGGCTAAATCGATTAATTATTTGTAAACCCCCTGAGGTGTCAAGTGTGACAGGGAGATCGGTCCTGAGAGACGACCAAGCAAAACAATTATACATGGGACTTGGAAGGCAATGGGGGAGGTGGGGGCTGCCCCTTGTCAATCCCAGCAGCCTTATCTGGTGCGGGACACGTAGGAGCGGTTGAGCTTGGAGGATTAGAGGAGGAAACGGCGTCCGACTGATATTCCGCCGCTGTCCCGGTCTTGTCCCCGACAGAGGACTTCTCAATAAACGATAAACCGTCAAAATTTAATACGAGGAAAGAGGGCACAGTGAGCCAGGGAGTGTCGCATGTAGTCATCTATCACATATTTAGAGGCCGGAAATGGAGTGTGGAGGCTCGCAGGTCCAAGAGTTCTTGAACCGCCTCTTCGCTAATAAGGAATTGGAAGGGGAGTGTCTGGAAATTGAGACTTAAAAACGCCATCTGCGCTCGAGGCGTTCAAAAGTATACAGTTGGACCCCGAACTACCAGGCCCATCCCCAACTTATCCGCTAAATGCATTAATTGAATGAAATCTTTCTGTGTAGCCGAACGCTTAGCGTATCCTCGTACAATGCTGAAGGTTCCGGGTTCGAACCTCATTGTTGTTAACAGTCGACTGTTGTCAAGAGGATGAAAATGTTTCCTACGGAGTGGAGTAAATGATGCTACTTATTGCTTTACGTTAAGAATATTGTAACCGGCTTATTAAAATTGTTTATAGTCCAATCAACTTAGTTTAGGAATGTAGCCAGGTACGTAAGGAGGGGGAAATTGGTAGCTTGAGATGTGAACATTTATCACATAAATCAAGCCTTTCCAACGAGTGGCGAACGATTTCTGTGCGATGAAAACTGCGGAAGTTCCATTCCCCTAGCAACGGATGGGTTGTACGTGAAAAACACTGAAATTGTGACACAAATTTTGCGTCACGGAAATTTTTGGTTGACCCCCAGAGCAAAGACATATCCATGCCAAAAAGGATTGATTTAGGATATTCTTTATATTTTGAGATGCGAGCTTGCGAGCATCCAGGTCTCCAAACTACACATAATTCTGATTTATTTGTCCAACATATGGACAAAATAAACATCTTTAGTGTACTCGACCCTTGGTAAGCTCTGTTCACGGACTCCGGACTCTGTTCATCTTTCCCCGGCTTGCCGTGCTACCCCTCCAAGGTAGAAAGCAGGGCATTCTTTGCAAAGCAACTCATACACACACATTGGCGTTTGGCAATCAGAACTCGTATACACATGCAAAGGATCGGCAGATTGCCACACGCTGGCCTGAGACTGATAATAAAAGAACCAGAACATTTCCCAATATGTTATTTTCTCGCTAAAGTAAAACAAAACTGAATAATATTTCTGCTAGAGGAAACAGAGGAAAATAATTATTTCCGTATTGAAATCGTAACGTATCTAACAATCACCATACCCCGATGATCAGATGTTTCCGTTGCTCGGGATGCAGCAACTCTCAGTCTCAGCCTGCCCGGTACAATAAGTGAAAACATAAATTTCCGCATTTTAGGTAAATTAGCCTCAGAACTCACACAGCTGATCAGGGGTCCGCCGTACGATGTCATTGTAACCCAGCAGTCTCATATAATGGCTCCATTTCTAAATTCAGCGTTGTAAGTATAATGAAAAAAATAGCCTCAGAACTCACGCAGCTGTGTAGGGGTCCTCCGAACGACAGTGGCTCCATTTCAAAATTCAGCAATTTAAGTATAATTAGAAGAACGAAATAGCCTCAGAACTCATCCAGCTGATCAGGGGCCCTCCATACGATGTCATTGTAACCCAAAAGTTTCCGAATGTCCATTTCAAATTTCAATGTCGCAGATTCATTAGGGAAGAAATGAGTGTTAAATTAGCCTCAGAACTCACACAGCTGATCAGGGGTCCTCCGTACGATGTCATTGTAACCCAGCAGTCTCCCATAGTGGCTCCATGTCAAAATTCAGCATTGTAAGTATAATAAGAAAAAGTTCCAGTCATGCAGCATGATCGTATGAGCGGATTTTCTTAAATTAACTATTGAATTGTAATACGTTAAAATGTAATGCAATTCGAGCAATTTCAGTAAAAAGTATTTGTTAATTTTATGGCGAAAAAAATTTGCACTAAACAAAATTCGATGATTCAAAAAAGATTTTGGAGTTTTAGGTTTTTTTTACAGATTTTTCGGCAAATATTAATGGAATACGTTTTTTCGGCATTATTTTGTGCGAACATTTTTTAATGCCCTAGTTAATAGTTGATAAATTTGTTTTGACGAAAACTGCTAAAATTTTTAAATTTTACGATTTTTTTTAGCCATTTTTAGTGATTATTTGAAATTTGACCAACTTTATGTACTCAAAAATTGTTGGCCAACGAACTCATCCTTTCTATTGGAGAGGTTGATTTTTGGCGCATGAACTTGATTATATCTGAATCCTATCGTCTGAAATGACGCATACATACAACATATATACCTACATATATACATATAAAAACCAAACTAGAACTCGTAAACGAGTTCCACTATCTGCTTTACAAGCAGATACCATGTTACATGGATATGTCTTTGGTTGGGGGAATTTTTTCCTGGACACACCAAGATCTGAAGATGTCCTCAGTAAGAGGATGAAACGTTATAAAATAAAACAATAAATGAAATAATTTCATTTATTTTCCCTGGGCCGCATCCCGACTAATTCCAACAAAACAACGGTTTACTTATAGAAATGTTGAAAATAACTGTGGAGAGAAGCCAGTACAATGAGTTATTGAGTTGTTGCTTGTTGTTAACAGTCGACTGTTGTCAAGAGATGAAAATGTTTCCTATGGAGTGGAGTAAATGATGATATTGCTTTACGTTAAGAATATTGTAGCCGGCTTATTAAAATTGTTTATAGTCCAATCAACTTAGTTTAGGAATGTAGCAACGTACGTAAGGAGGGGGGAATTGGTAGCTTGAGAAGTGAAAATTTATCACATAAATCAAGCGCTTTCCAACGAGTGGCGATGATTTCTGTGCGATGATAACTGCGGAAGTTATTTAGTTAGTTTTTAGTTAGATTTCATCGGCGGCATTGCGTTTACGTGTTGTTTCTACTTTCGAACGCGTAGCTAATTCTACTTTCTTGCGGGCACGGTATTCCTTATTTCGCTCACCAGTCATTCTTCGTTTCTGTTCCTGCTTCTTCGTTTCTCGCTCTGCTTTCTTCTGCTGTTTTTCTTCTGCCTTCATTTGATAATAACAATCTAATTTTTCCTCTTCGGTCATAGATGATGTACCAGGCAATGAGTCAATTAATGCACCTTTTTTTCTAATGTCCACACTCGTGATTCTCGCTTACGTTCAGCATGAGTCTTTCCCATGATGCTATTACTTTTCACTAACTAGGTAACAACATTATAACCGGTTTACTTATGTTGGTAGTTTGGTCGGTTTTGTTGGAATTCGTCGGGATGCGGCCCAGGGAAAACATTTATAAACATCCGAATATAACGGATTTGTCAACAAAAACAGTGGCTCACCAATAATTCCAACAAAACAAAGGTTTACTTATAGAAATGTTGAAAATAACTGTGGAGAGAAGCCAGTACAATGAGTTGTTGTTTACAGTCGACTGTTGTCAAGAGGATGATAATGTTTCCTATGGAGTGGAGTAAATGATGCTATTGCTTTACGTTAAGAATATTGTAACCGGCTTATTAAAATTGTTTATAGTCCAATCAACTTAGTTTTGGAATGTAGCCAGGTACGTAAGGAGGGGGAAATTGGTAGCTTGAGATGTGAACATTTATCACATAAATCAAGCGCTTTCCAACGAGTGGCGAACGATTTTTGTGCGATGAAAACTGAGGAAGTTCCATTCCCCTAGCAACGGATGGGTTGTACGTGAAAAACACTGAAATTGTGACACAAATTTCGCGTCACGAAAATTTTTGGTTGACCCCCCAGAGCAAAGACATATCCATGTCAAAACGCAAACATCAGGAATCGATTCAGAAACCCTCAAAACGGATTTTAATAAAGAAATTTTTCAAAAATTTTTATTTTAAAATTTTCCGAGCTAAATTTGGTGATTCAAAAAAGTAAAAAAGTAGTATAGTTAAATTTTCTACGATATTTCGATTTAAAAAAATAGCCACAAAGCTCACCCAGCTGATCAGGGGTCCTCCGTTTGATGTCATTGTAACCCAGCAGTTTTCCATAATGGCTCCATTTCTTAATTCAGCATTTTAAGTATAAGAAAAAAAAATTAGCCTGGAAACTCACCCGGCAGATTAGAGGTCCTCCATACGATGTCATCGTAACCCAGCACTCCCCACTAATGGCACCATTTCAAAATTCATCATTCTAAGTAAAATAACACCAAAAAATTAGCCGCAGAACTCACGCAGCTGATCAGGGATCCTCCGTTCGATGTCATTGTAACCCAGGAATTCGAGCAATTTCAGTAAAAAGTATTTGTTAATTTTATGGCGAAAAAAATTTGCATAGTGGCTCCATTTCTAACAAATTTTCAGTCTTGCAGCATGATCGCATCAGCGAATTTTCATCAAGTTATCTTAATATATTATGTTGAATTGTTTGAAAATTTGAGCTTTTTGAGTACGAAGAAAATGTTAACGATTATTTTGGGGGCAAAAAACTTATTTTAAATAGTAATCACTATTCAAGAAGAGCTTTTGGATATATATATATATATATATATATATATATATATATATATATATATATATATATATATATATATATATAGTTTGAAGTTGGGGGATCTTGAGGTTCAGTCAGTTTTTTTTTTTTTTTTTTTTTTTTTTTTTTTTTTTTTTTTTTTTTTTTTTTTTTTTTTTTTTTGACAACTGGACGAAGAGGGTTGTTTTCTTTATGAGTTTTCACTACTCCATATAATCTGGGTGGTGTGCTATTGTATTTGACTAGTTTTAGTTTTGTCGCCAGATCTATTTTCTTTTCTTTAAATAGTTTTATAATGAGTTTGTTGTGTTTTGTTTGTAGGGCTGAAGTGGGATTTCGTCTCTTGTCTGTTATTAGTTCATAGGTAGTTTTATCTGCTAGTAATGCTTCCATTTTTTCTTGGTATTCAAGTTTGTTCATTATGACTGTACAATTAGTTTTATCAGATTTAAGGATTATTATTTCAGGATGGGTTTTGGGAAAAAGTTTAGTTTTTTTGAGAAGTTTGTTGTAGTAGTCAGGTTTTGTGAGTTGTTTTATTTTGTGAGTAAAATTTGTCATGATGTTTGTTACTTGTCCTCGAATCATATATTGATCTTCTGGATTTGCACATTCTTCTATTAGGCTGTCAATGTCTGATATTATTTGTATGATAGGCAAATCAATACTCTATGCTAAATTTTGGTCCTAGACTCAATAGTTATGCTACTTCTTGGGGAATAACGGTGTTTGTAAGATTTTTGAGCCATGTGTTGTCAATGACTTTTTTGCTAACATTTTTTTGTACCAAATTGTCAAATTAAATACAGTCGAGAATACCTACCAATCTATATATATATATATATATATATATATATATATATATATATATATATTTTCCTTTTTTTCAAGTTTTTATCGACTGTATAGCTAATTTTAATAAAATTGAAGCAGGTACATTTTTCAGCATAATTTCGTACATGAATTTTTCAATGTTCTATTTTATATTTGATAAACTTTATTTGAGCGAAATTCGCTAATAAAGGCAACGTGTGATAATTGACATCGTCTTGAGACATGAGAGTTGCCGCCTTTTGTGGATCCGAACCAGAGAAAAGGAAGAAGATTGCGAGACAACAGGCGGTTCTCCCCTCAAATATTGGCGTTCTCTTCTCTTGGCGCGAATATTAACTTGTCATACTCCTGACAGGGCATCAGGCACCGGAGCTTGAAATGATCTTGAGCCGGTATCTGCTGGCCCAGTCTCCCACGGCCTTTCTATATCCCCCACCCCCGGTTTCGCTCATCTTTCGCTTTCCACCCTTTTATCGCACGTCACGTGCCGCAATTTACGGCACAATTACACCCAAATAGACGATATCTCGTCTCTCAAAGGGCCGTTGCACAGCAATCCAATTACTCTCGTATTCAGTGGAAGATATCAATGTTGTATTTCTCCCTTTCATAAACGTGATGTGTTTTTACACAATTGAATAACTTCATAAAACGGATACCTACTGGTCTAGTGTTCGTACTAGTATAATTCCCTTGCGTCGTACTAGGATTGGACCTTTCCATGCTGTAATTTAGCATTTTTTACTTAATAATATTGAACGAAACGAAAAAATTTAGTTCAATGTTCTTGAAAGGAACGAAATTTTAACGTTTCTCAAAATAGCGTTTTGAGCCGGAACGATTTTTTTTCTTTTTTTTCCGGGTAATATTGTTCCTTCACGGAACGAAAATATTTAGTTCTCGTGGATTTTGTTCCGCCTTTATTTTGCTGTATTCCTTAGCTATACACGATTTTACATCCAGGTTGTAACTCCACGGGTTTTTATTGGTGAAAAATTTGTAAAAAATGAGGTTTCTCGAGTGTGGGGAGGCGTCCCGTTTCTATTTATGTAGACTTGTGAATAATCAATTTTCTGGTAAATAGGTGGCTAAAAACAACAAAATATCAGGGTATTAGACCTGGGTGAATAGGCTTAGACTTAAACCAAGACAAATATATTGGTTTAGACTGCAAGGGAGACCCGAAATGGGTTTATAGGCATAGTGTAAGACTGAATATCAATACTATACGCCCATTTTGGGATTACCATGGGGTCTAAACCCTGATATTTAGCCATTTACTAAGCCTATACACCCATTTCCGGACTCCCATAGGGTCAACACCACGATATTCAGCCATTTACTAAGCCTATACACCCATTTCCGGACTCCCATAGGGCCAACACCACGATATTCAGCCATTTACTAAGCCTATACAACCATTTCCGGACTCCTATAGGGCCAACACCACGATACTCAGCCATTTACTAAGCCTATACACCCATTTCCGGACTCCCACAGGGTCAACACCACGATATTCAGCCATTTACTAAGCCTATACACCCATATCGGGTCATCCTTAGCGGGAATAACAAGATTTGTTGTCGTTCTTAGATATGGAGAAACTCTAACAGGATGGCTCTACGTCGGAAAAAAGTAATAAAGTTACTATTTCATTATTTTCCGAGCTTTTATTTTTTCCTTTATTTCGAGTCCTGCAGCAAACGCCAAGTGATTTGAGAGTGGCTTTTTGGGTAGCACAAGTAAATAGCCTAACTCGCACAGCTGAATTTCGTTTTAGCCATAATATACCTGCACTGAGTGTAAAGTTTTAAAAAGCTGAGATGGTAATGGCTGGTTAACAGCTGAGGAGGGAATTGGAAGGCCGTGCTCCTCGGAAGAAAGGCCTTTAAACCAAGACAAATTATAAGGTTTATTCCATTAAGGTTTATTTAATGTTAATACTGGTTTAGACTGCAAGGGAGACCCGAAATGGGTTTATAGGCATAGTGTAAGACTGAATATCAATACTATACGCCCATTTTGGGATTCCCATGTGGTCTAAACCCCGATATTTAGCCATTTACTAAGCCGATACACCCATTTCCAGGCTCCCATAGGGTCAACACCACGATATTCAGCCATTTACTAAGCCTATACACCCATATCGGGTCATCCTTAGCGGGAATAACACGATTCGTTGTCGTTCTTAGATACGTCGAAACTCTTACAGGATGGCTCTACGTCGGAACAAAATAAAGTAACAATTTCGTGTCATTATTTTTCGAGCTTTTAGTTGTTACGGAACTTTATTTCGAGTCCTGCAGCAAACACCAAGTGATTTGAAAGTGGCTTTTTGGCTAAAAAAAAGTAACAAGCCTAACTTGTTGTTGTTGTTTTAGCCATAATATACCTGCACTGGGTGTAAAGTTTTAAAAAGCTGAGATGGTAATGGCTGGTTAACAGCTGAGGAGGGAATCCGAATGCCGAGCTCTTCGGAAGAAACGTGGGTGTATAACCCATTCCCGGACTCCCATCGGGTTAACACCACGATATTCAGCCATTTACTAAGCCTATTCACCCATTTCCGGACTCCCATAGGGTCAAAACCGCGATATTCAGCCATTTACTAAGCCTATACACCCATTTCCGGACTCCCATAGGGTCAACACCACGATATTCAGCCATTTACTAAGCCTATACACCCATTTCCGGACTCCCATAGGGTCAACACCACGATATTCAGCCATTTACTAAGCCTATACACCCATTTCCGGACTCCCATAGGGTCAACACCACGATATTCAGCCATTTACTTAGCCTATACACCCATATCGGGTCATCCTTAGCGGGAATAACACGATTCGTTGTCGTTCTTAGATACGTCGAAACTCTTACAGGATGGCTCTACTTCGGAACAAAATAATAAAGTTGCAATTTCCTGTCATTATTTTCCGAGATTTTATTTTTTTCGGTACTTTATTTCGATTCCTGTGGCAAACGCCAAGTGATTTGAAAGTGGCTATTTGGGTAGCACAAGTAAATAGCCTAACTTGCCAACTTGAACTTTGTTTTAGCCATAATATACCTGCACTGGGTGTAAAGTTTTAAAAAGCTGAGATGGTAATGGCTGGTTAACAGCTGAGGAGGGAATCCGAAGCGAGTTCCTCGGAAGAAACGCCTTTAAACCAAGACAAATAATATATTGGTTTAGGCTGCAAGGGAGACACGAAATGGGTTTATAGGCATAGTGTAAGACTGAATATCGGTGCTATACGCCCATTTCGGGACTCTCATGCGGTCAAAACCCCGATATTCAGCCATTTACTAAGCCTATACACCTCTTTCCGGACTCCCATAGGGTCAACACCACGATATTCAGCCATTTACTTAGCCTACACACCCATTTCCGGACTCCCATAGGGTCAACACCACGATATTCAGCCATTTACTAAGCCTATACACCCATTTCCGGACTCCCATAGGGTCAACACCACGATATTCAGCCATTTACTAAGCCTATACACCCATTTCCGGACTCCCATAGGGCCAACACCACGATATTCAGCCATTTACTAAGCCTATACACCCATTTCCAGGCTCCCATAGGGTCCTCACCACTATATTCAGCCATTTACTAAAACTAAACACCCATTCCCGGACTCCCAAAGGGTCATCACCACGATATTCAGCCATTTACTAAGCCTATATTCCCATTTCCGGACTCCCATAGGGTCACCCATTTCCAGGCTCCCATAGGGTCAACACCACGATATTCAGCCTATTACTAAGCCCATATCGGGTCATCCTTAGCGGGAATAACAAGATAGTTATCGTTCTTAGATACAGAGAAACAGGATGCAGGATACAGGACGGCTCTACTTCGGAACAAAATAATAAAGTTACGATTTCCTGTCATTATTTTCCAAGCTTTTATTTTGTGTCTGAGGCAGATACCAAGTGATTTATTTGAAAGTGGCTTTTTGGCCAGCACAAGTAACAAGCCTCACTTTGTACTGTACTTTGCACAGCTGAACTTTGTTTTAGCCATAATATACCTGCACTGGGTGTAAAGTTTTAAAAAGCTGAGATGGTAATGGCTGGTTAACAGCTGAGGAGGGAATGGGAAGGGCGAGCTCCTCGGAAGAAACGCCTTTAATCAGTTTATAGGCCATTATCCCGGGAGGCCGGAGGAAGCGAAGGTGGGACGGGTCCAATATATCTCGGCTCGCTCTCGTACAAGCGACCCTGCCCCGGGATTAGTGGGTAACACTATCTCTCCAGCGCCTTCATCCCCCGCCTCGGGGCCGCCTTCCGTCCTCCACGACCTCGGGGGAGGAAGGCTTTCTAATTAAAATGACCTTCCCCCCTCCCTTCACCGGCACTGCACCCTCTCCAGTGGCAACTCCGTGGCAACCCTTCGTGCCACACTACCCCCCTCCTCCCCTCATCGCGGCCCCCGGGGCTCCCTGATATTGCCCTAGCCGAGGCACACGGGGGCCGAGTCCCGACCAACTTCCTCCATCTCCATACTAATCCCCTCGGCTCCCCCGCAACTAAGCCTTATCAGTAATCTGTTAATATAATTCCTAAAGGGTCCCCCCGCTCCGCCCCCCGGCCCCCTCCAACGCCCCCCCTCACCCCCGGAAGGCGCTCCTCCACTAATTGCATTGCAAATTTCTTTAAACCCCGTCCTCCTCCAAGTTAACGCCCATTTAGGTTGGGAGTTTTGATTGCGGGCCCCGCCAAGCGTGAACCAAATATCCCCAACTAACTTCTCCAAAGAGTTGAAAACGTCGATTTCATCGCTCGGTTATATTTGAATAAACACAATCTACACCACAGTATATTACGATCCCAAACGAAAAGCTCCCTGGGTTATATAAATTGTTATGTAACCATGGAAAATTAGATAAATAATCATTTAACTCGTATCGTTACAGGAAATTCTTAATGCTGTATATCGTGGGGGTCGGGTGGTTAGTGGTAAAAGTGATCAAGTGAATTTTTTTTAGAAAATGAGGTTTTGGTCTCTCCGGATATCATAAAAACAATATCTACAGCTGAGAATTGAGAAACAAAATAACTTATGACGACAAATGTCAAAAACCAAAAAAATTTATTTTTACCTAAATGAACCAGTGGATCACATATTATGATCAAATGGTGTTTAACTAGATTTACATGTACAGCAACTGATTGTAAGTACCAACACATTAGAAGTAAAAAATGTCAACTGTCATTTGATCGTCATTACTCCTACATAATGTGGTTGTAGAAATACTTTAGCTTACAAGTAAAGTCAGTCAAAGACAGTTGTAAGGGATAATCTACTGAAAATTTGTTATTTCTTGATTGTTAGTATCCCGAGGGATTGATATTGAAGGGTTGAACACCTCAAAATGATAATAATGGTAAAATTTACTGTGCATTTGAAGTTTTATTATAGTGATCATGTCCAAGTCATAACAGTTTATATTCAGGTAAAAGTATTCAACTTACATTTTTCACTAAAAATCGGGGACAATTAAAAGTAAGTTTATTTCGTATAAGGTTCGGTACTACTTTCACATAACAAAGGTATTACTGAGCTCACATAACATGAAATTATTTGGTTTGACCTGATTTTAAGCTCACAATCCGCATTTTTCCATCAGTCCGTGTGTTGGAGAACTTTAACAGGCTCTCCTGATCAGTTTTACCACCAATCCCACGATATTTTATACCGGGTGTTGCTTCTTTGCTTAAAAAATCAAGTGATGAGTCGTTCCTTCGTGATATTTTAAGTAGAATTCAAATTTGCAATGAAAAATTGGGTTTTTAAAAATTTAAAATAACGAAGTTGATGTCAATTGCGCACATTTGCGCACGTGCGCAATGCATAATTTTGTGATTCTTAAGATCCTTTAAAAAAACATCAAAATTTAAGAAAAATTATTTTTTTGACCCTTTATTAGGTATCGATTTTAGAAAAAAAAAGGGGAGGGGGAGTTTTTGGGGACATCCTGTACAGCATTTTCGAGTCTCAAATCCAAGGTGACGAAGAATCCAAGTGAGGAAGGAAGAAGACGCATCTAAAACAGAATGAAGAAGGAAAAAATAGAAGAAAACATGCAACACTGGAACCAAAGATAGACAGAGAAAGTAGAGGAAGGTGGACAGCACGCTTAATCCCCGAAGTGAAAAATTGGGTTAAGCGGAAATGTGGTAAAACAGGATGTCATCTGACACAGTACCTAACTGGACATGGCAATTTCAAATCCTATTTGTCAAAGGTAGAAAAGGCGAGTGAGCTCACCTGTGTAATCTGCCATATTGAAGATGGTGATGCATATCATACATTTTTTGTGTGTACACGAAGGGAAGAAACCCCTCGAAATGCGCTAAGAGAAGAGATAGGCGAAATGGACACCGAAAAGATTATAGAAAAGATGGCTGAGTGTAGAGGAAACTGGGACGCTGTGGTGAACGAATATCCCCAACTAACTTCTCCAAAGAGTTGAAAACATCGATTTCATCCTCGGTTATATTTGAATAAACACAATCTATACCACAGTGTATTACGATTCCAAACGAAAAGCTCCCTAGCTTATATAAATTGTTAGGTGACCAAAACAAATTGTAAAATTAATCAGAAAACTCATATCGTTACAGGAAATTCTTAATGCGTTAAGGAAATTCCGACCGCCTGCACCTCCCGCACGGCCTCCAAATACGACCGACAGCCAATGATGGAGGTACGAAAATGAGGGTAAAGCATGAAAGTAACCATCACCGTTTATTAAAATCAAACCCAAAATGAAACCAAAAGAGATATCAAAAGATACCAAGATCAAAACCAAAACTCGTAAACGAGTTCCACTATCTGCTTTACAAGCAGATACAATGTTACATGGATGTCTTTGATTGGGGATTTCATAACGGTTGTCCTCGAGAGTTGTAAACAAATCCTTTAACTTTAGACAAATCCCTGGGCCGCATGGCCGCATCCCGACTAATTCCAACAAAACAACGGTTTACTTATAGAAATGTTGAAAATAACTGTGGTGTGGAGAGAAGCCACTACAATGAGTTGTTGTTAACACTGTTAACAGTCGACTGTTGTCAAGAGGAAGAAAATGTTTCCAATGGAGTGGAGTAAATGATGCTATTGCTTTACGTTAAGAATATTGTAACCGGCTTATTAAAATTGTTTATAGTTCAATCAACTTAGTTTAGGAATGTAGCCAGGTACGTAAGGAAGGGGAAATTGGTAGCTTGATAAGTGAACATTTATCACATAAATCAAGCGCTTTCCAACGAGTGGCGAACGATTTATGTGCGATGAAAACTGCGGAAGTTCCATTCCCCTAGCAACGGATGGGTTGTACGTGAAAATCACTGAAATTGTGACACAAATTTTGCATCACGGAAATTTTTGGTTGACCCCCCAGAGCAAAGACATATCCGTGTCAACTAGGTACCTACCATTGAATCGCTGAAATAAAATATTAAAAATTAACAAAAACTCGCCAGATGGCCAAAGCGCAACTTTGTCCTGCATAATTTTGTCGAACGGGTCCCGCAGCTGGGTCCTTGTGTTCTGTCTCCACATAAACACTAATTACTGCCAAGTAGAGCTCGATTGGTCCCGCACTGGGCCTTGTTTCTCATTTTGGCTTTGCCTCACATACAAAAATAAGGTGGTTTCTGAACTTGAATACCATTAAAGTAAACGTGTGCTTGAAGAGAAGAAAAAAACGAAATTAATTTCTCCCTTGATGGGAAAAACAAAAGATCATGGATATGTCTAGTACCTACTGCTTACCAGTTGGTACCTACTACTCAATTGTATACCAACCATGTAGTGCCTTCTTTTCACAAGATTATTCCATTATGGTTACAAAACAATATTAGTTTTTAACTTAGAGTAATAAATCAGCATTCCTTGACACGACAATGGCTTAGAGGTCATGAAATGTCGTGGTAAAATGAGAGCATTCCAAAAAGTGGCGAACGATTTTCCTACTATGAAAACTAAGGGAGTTACTCTTCCCTAGTAACGCCCTGGTTGTACGTGAAAATCAATAGAAAATGTGCCGGTCGGGAAAAAAAGTTTCTGTCGGGGAAAAAAAGTGTCGCGAAAAATTCCTTGACCCCCAGCCAAAAGACATATCCATGTCAAAATATAATGCCCTACATGCATAATGTTTTCCAATTTCACTGGTTATAGTTCAAACAACAACTAGATAATAGATAGATAACTTTTATGTGGGTGCCGAGCCATGTGGGTATTCATGGCAATGAGTGTGCAGATGCCCTTGCAAGGAGAGTCATTGGTCATAACTCCATTGATATGTTGCCGATACGCATTGAGGATCAAATCTCCTACATGCAACATAAAGCCAATTCCATCTGGCATGAGCAATGGCAGGTTGAGGTCACTGGTCTACGTGGTGTCCTTCAGGACCTGTGCCCAGTGGGCCCTTTCATAACCAAACTTCCAAGGAGGGATCGAATAGTGGTCAACCTGGTTGCCTCTGGCCATACACGTCTTACTCACAGACACCTGGCGAAGCTCGAGATGTTGTGTGTGGGGGTGATCTGTCCATCCGCCACTTTCTGGAGGACTGCCCAGCCCTTGTGGACCTCCGAGTCCAGCGTCAGCCACCTCAGTAGGTTGATGTATTATCTGGACCAGACAAGGTCCGATCCCTGTTGTTGTACCTGAGAGCCGATGAGCTCTACTACGAACTGTGATATCTGATCTGTGATATATTTATATACATACATCTAGTCGTAATTTTATTTCACTTTGCTGATTGTATATAATAGCATGTATATAGTTATTAGCTTATTTTACATCTAGTCTTAGTTTTATTATTTTATTTTTGGTTTTTTTTTATCCACTTGAGGAGTTAAACAGTGGTTATTACTGCACCCCTCATCCCCCCCCCCCCCCTCCGATATGCCAGTGGAGTCCATGATGGCGCTCCTTTTGGTTTATTATTCCCAATAATAAGCCTATGTGATCGTGTAGCAAAACATTTTTATAACCCCCCCTCAAACTTTGTCACTTTACGTTTCAAGGTGCGTAGAATCCAAATTTGAAATGTCCGTCCGCCGTCCGCCGTTCGCCTTCCGCCGTCCGGGCCATAAAAGGCCTAAGAATTGACTTAAAAAACCCGTTCTTTCGCACATAGACTCCATTTGGGGTCTAGTTGGTCCTAACGTTTAACCATCCTGATCGCTTTACTCGCATAGATGCTATGGGCCAAAAACGGGCGAAAAAGTGTCTTTTTCGAGGCTTTGACTTACGCACGCACGCACGCCTGGCACGCTTGGCAGGGGGTCACGGTGGGTTGTGAGGGGGGTGAGCGGGGGGTGGAGTGAGAGGAGGCGCCGCGGCACCTTGTGGTGGCTGGAGTGACCAGGGGCGTAGCAGAGGGGCGTAGGAGAATGGATATTTATTACTTTTACGTGTTATACCCATATAATACACCGCGGCACCATGAGGTGGGTACAGCGTTCCTTCGAGGCATGAATATACGTTTTTTTTTCTAGGTCATATTTGTGTGTTAATACCAATGCTTTGCCTACGCATATTTAATAAAAATCCTCTCGACTTTTCGTACGTACTTAGATAATGATATTATTAAGGCAATGATTATTTGAATAGATAGGAGCTCAATTAGAGAAATATAAACATATGTATATAATTATAGAAGTATAGATTGTGGCAACTCGAAATAGGACACGCCGAGGAGTCTGGACGGGCCTTATGACGTACGCAAGCCAACTAAAAATATGATCATACTCAATTGAAAAAAATAATAAACCTTTGTGAAATAATTTGCAGCGTATTTAGTCAAGGATGGCAACATGGCTCCCCTTAGAATCGTGCCACTTCCAGTGTCCCTTTAGACACCTTGTTCAATGCCGCTAATAAACCTTTAAAAAAATAGATAACAAAGGTAACGATGCTTTAGATTACTTTGGCGGTCGTATACTATCTGGAGGCCGCGCTGGAGGTCGGATTCAAATCCAAGGTTTTTTAGTTAAATTCAAGTATTTCATTTTAAGTTCAAGCTTTTCCTCTTCAAATTCAAGGTTTTCCAAAAAATTGATCTGTCAGTATTTTGAATGTTAAACTATTTGAATAGTTCCTACCTGCATTGGTAGGTAAGATAAGATTTAAGATAAGACCTTTATCGCTACCATTTTACACCTTTACGTTCTCTGAAATCTTTTCGTTATCTGATTCTGAAATCTCAGTTCAACACTGGTTTGTATTCTTTGCATCTACAACGAGAGATAGAAAAGAAGTCCCGGGGGAGGGGAGGGGGGGGGGGGGTAAATTGAGGGGGTCCTTATTTACAAAGCGGCCACGCTCCTCATTGGAACAGACCGAACCAGATATTCGAAATGTTTTTCAATTATAGAGAGCCGTGACAAAAAAACAGTCGTGGAGCTCTGGGACGGGCGTCAAAAAGAAAATAATTCCTCCGCTTTGTGATTGAAATGTCAGAGGGTGAAGACGAATCAGAGGGGAAATAAGAGAGAGGGTTCAAAGAAAATACAATTTTTTCTGGTAGTGAGAGATTATTTTTCAATCGGAATAACAAACTCTTAGTTGTTTTTCTTGAAACGCTCGCTCGGAGGGTTCGCAATAACAGAGGTTCTTCCTCCGTGAAGACAACAGTGTAAATCTTTTTGTAATTGAAAATTTCGAAATCGGTCACAGAAAAAAAAAGCCGGGGTAGTGAGATACGAGTGGGGTGTTGTTTTGCAATGAGCTGTGTCAACAATAACAGAAGAAATAAGTAACTGTAATAAGAACACGAAAACTGAAGACACAGGAGGCAGGATTGAACAGTATAGAGGATTTTCAGGCATCCATTATCAACCACGTTTAATGTTATCGTACAGAGTTTAGCATGTAATAAACGTCTGCTGACGAATTAATTAAATCAAACTTTTTTTTAATTGGCCTTAACTTTCGCCATAGCCATTTATTTATTTAATCATTTATCATATTTTAATGCTACAATTTTTCATAAATGTTTGCAATATTTTATACAATTCAGGGCTGTTGGAATATAAATGCATGTGAAGTTTGTTGGCATTTCTATTAATTTAGTTAAATCATTGAGCATAGAGTTCCTTTGAGTCACAAACTTGCTCCACAGCATCAAAAAGTGTTCCAGATCTTCGGCCGAATCGCAGACTTCGCAAAGGGAAGATTCTTGTCCCGTTCTTTTTTCGTTTAGGTACTTCTTGCAAAGCCCATGGCCGCTTTGAAGATGAGTCATTGTCAGGACCATGTTCTGTGGGTAGAGCCCTCCATGGTGGAACCGTAAATCAAACTTCAACAGCATGTACTTGAAAAATTCGAAATTATCAAAAGTGACAGATCTGGTAAATGTTTAAATGAGGATATACCTCAATATATTTCACCACTGATAGGTCAATTTCTATAAAGCTTGGAATTATCCCTTCACACTGTTGAAATCATATTTAGTTATTTCCCCCTGTCACTTCTTCTGATTAGCTATAATCCCCCCTCACTTTGCATGCACTTAATTGGTATAAGCTCCTACCGTTTTTCCTTTCGACCAATGGGATTCCATCTCCCTTCACCTGTCACTATATAAGCTGTGTCCTTTCTAATATGTCTTCAGTTATTGTTTGTTACTGATGATGGCCTAACCGTCGAAATCGATTTAACATTGTAACTCTTTATTTTTCGTGGAAATAGACAACGTTTTTCACTAACTTCCGTTTTGTTGGGCTGTTCTAGAATCAGGATGCATCGATTTCACTGGCAATTGTCTCAATTCCTTTTAGCAAGTTTGCCTCCAGTGCGTCTAGCTCTTCCATGACGTCTTCAACAACTGCTTCAGGTCGCCCGAATTTCCTCTTAAAGTCCTTGTAAAGTGTAATGACACGGGGGAGCCATCTAAGAGGGTAAAGCAATGATCCAACATACTAACGTGCAGTGCCTTTGGTGATTAAGAATTCCGAAATCGGCCACAGAAAAAAAAAACAAAAAAAAAAAAAAACATGTCGTTGTAGTGAGATACGAGTGGGGCGTTGTTTTGCAATGAGCTGTGACAACAATAACGGAAGAAATAAATAACTGTAATAAGAACACGATTACTGAAGACATAGGAGGCAGGATTGAACAGTATATATGATTGTCAATAATCCATTATCAATCCTTTAGTATTATCGTACAGAGTTTAACATGTAATAAGCGTCTGCTGACGAATTAATTAACGGGAGGCGTGGGGGTAATACCAATATAACGTAAAAAAGTCCAGTCATGCAGCACGATCGTATGAGCGAATATTCTTAAATGGTCGTATTGCATTTATGTTAAATTCTGTTGAAATTCGAGGACTTTGGGGACCAATAAAAATTTTAGGATACATTCTATAGCAAACTAACTTTTTGTCAGTAATATTCCAATGAACAAACGATATTGTGGATTTTACAATTTTTTCAAGTGTTCCTATCGATTTTTAGCTTATTTTAACGAAATTTAAGTACATTTTTCAGTACAATTTTGTGCTTAAATTTTTAAATGTCCTAGTTCATGTTCGATTAATTTTTTTCGAGTAGCATTCTGCTAAAAAATAGAAATTTGTTAATTTTTAGCGGTTTTCTGCCTTTTTTAGTGATTTTTTAAGTACATTTTTTGAAATTTGACCAATTTAATGTGCTCAAAAAGTGTTGTCCAACGAACTCATCCTTTCTTTTGAAATGCTTGATTTTTTGGCGAAAGAACGAAGTTTTTATCTCAATTCTATCGAGAGTTATCGTCTGGAATGACACATACATATATATACTTATTAATTGCTATGCAATTCTTAGGCCGACCCCCAATAATTTTTTTTAAATGTCCACTTTTTTTGTGTAACGTTTTTTGTCCCGAGATGGGAAGCGAGAGGTCGTGGGTTCGAATCCCGGCCAGGCTTGAATTTTTTTTTTTTTTTTTTTTTTTTTTTTTTTTTTCTTTTTTTTTTCCTCGTGAGACGAAGGTCGTGGGTTCGAATCCCAGCCAGGCTTAATTTTTTTTTTTTTTTTTTTTTTTTTTTTTTTTTTTTTTTTTTTTTTTTTTTTTTTTTTTTCGTGAGACGAAGGTTGTGGGTTGAAATCCCAGCCAGGCTTGATTTTTTTTTTTTTTTTTCGTGAGACGAAGGTTGTGGGTTCGAATCCAGCCAGGCTTGATTTTTTTTTTCGTGAGACGAAGGTTGTGGGTTGAAATCCCAGCCAGGCTTGATTTTTTTTTTTTTGTGAGACGAAGGTTGTGGGTTGAAATCCCAGCCAGGCTTGATTTTTTTTTTTTTTTTTTTTTTTTTTTTTCGTGAGACGAAGGTTGTGGGTTCGAATCCAGCCAGGCTTGAACATTTTTTTTTTTTTTTTCTCGTGAGACGAATTGCATAGCAAATTATACTCGTTTTCTACGCAGTAGAAAAGAGAAAAGATCCGGCGAGGCGCGAAGCGCCGAGTATAGATTAGGGGGGTCCAGGGGGGCGAAGCCCCCCTGGCGGGGTCAAGGGGCGGAGCCCCTTGCGAGGCCCGAAGGGCCGAGTTATATACATACATACATATATACATATAAAAAAGCGTTAAAATCCAGGAATCATTTCAGGATACCTCAAAACAGATTTCGACGAAGAAAATTTTTGAAAATTTTTATTTTAAAATTTTCCGAGCCATTGCAATAGCTTTATTTTTCTAAGAAAATTCGCTAAAATGAGCGTGCAAGCGTTTCGTAATGGTACAAGTGTAGTCTTGTAGTGCACTGTGAAAATTAACAAGTGCACAGGCGAATTTGGACAAGTTACAAGTGTTTCCACATCGTTTTGAACTAGTCACTGTTTTACAGTTTGTTGTAAAAAATGGCCAATTTTTAACCTACGATCGTTCACCAGTAAACTTGTTATTTTCCAGAATTGTGAGTTTACAATTTTTCGGTGTTTAATATGTAGGAATCATCTTCTTCTAATGAATATAGACAAGAAAGAAGCATTCAGCGTAGAAAACGCCAAAGATTTTTTTTGGCCACGAATAAACGCTCATTTCGTGGGTATTTTTTAGTTTAACGAGGGATTTAGGGTGTCTTCCGAGACCCTTGATAGATTCAAATGGTGCGTGACCCTATGCAATTTTGCCTGATCGGGTATTGGGGATCTTCCCTCATTGAAGAACAAAGTGAAGTGTGAAGATCATCTCGAAGTTACAGATGACATTCCTAAAGGCCGTATCACGCTTGCATTTTTTCCGCATTTTTTTCGCATTTTAAACGCTGAAACGTGAAGAAGGCAAAGTGCGTTTTTTCAAGGTCAGCAGTGAATGTTGAAGAGGAATAACTGCAAAACCGCATTCTGGCGGAATGAAATTTTATTAAGCCTGTCAGGTTAGGGCTTGAAATATTGAAGTAACGTTTGACGTGCCTAGTGTTTTCAAACAGTGTCTTGACAACTCTTGTTCTTCCAAAGGTATTATGCTATGAAGACGCACAATAATAATAAAAATAACGTAAAAAAAAAAAAATAAAAAACTGTTTCCGCTAGGGACATGGTCAAGAACGAAAAATGATTATTCGATTTTAAATTATATTTATATAAGAAGACAGGTATGTAATTTGAACTCAACGGAGAAGCAAGCAAGAGTGCACGGCAATAATCCTCAAACAACAAACTTCACTTCTACAGTTCATTCATCTGATTGGGCATTTGTTTAGTGCAGTCTCTTTAGTGACCGGAGGGGTGCTGTTACCTACTTAACGTCATGCGAAGTTCGGCACTGAAATAAGAATAATAAGAAAAGAAGTTCGGCACTAAGAAATAAGAAAACTTCGGCAAGGAAGTAGGAACAATATTTTTGGCACAGGAGAACTGGAACTGGAATGAAAACGGGAAGGTACAACGCGGTTTCCCAGTGACACGTTACCTCCCCAAGGGTTATGTTTAGCATTTTTCGTGCGTCAAGGTAAAAATTAAAACGTGTTCTAATTTTCCCAAGTGAGTTTAAAAACGCTCCGCCAGTGCTAGTGTGATACGGCCTTAACCCAGCAGCATTAAGACTTGATGAAATAATTAATCATTTCTTTTTCTGGGGGTGTTGCCTTTTCCGTTGGCGGTAGTAGTTTTTTAGGGTTGAGAAAGTTTCACGGTAGGCTTCTCAAGTTTTTAAAAGTTTTAATGCTTAGCTCTTTCATAATTATCGGCCTCTTCAGAGCTTATATTTAGTGGTTCTGTTTTCATTTTTTTGCTTGTTTTGGGGCCCCCTCAACATCCCAGAAGATACCTTTGAGATTTGAGTATTTCGTCGTATTTATTAATATGAAACTGTGAAAATCTGGTGGTTTCATCACTCATTGTCTTGTGATTGTGTCCTTATACGTATAAGGGTGTCAATTTGAATTTTAAAGAGAAAGAGAGAGAGAAAGCAGGATGCAAACTTTTACTATTAACATTGATAAAAGAATGATATCATTCTCAATGTTAATAGTAAAAGTTTCCATCCTGCTTTCTCTCTCTCTTTCTCAATTTTAAATTGAGCAAAGCACCTGCTATCTGCTTGGCAACCGCATCGTGACGTAAATTGCGGCCACCGTGAGTACGAGGACACAGCTGCACCACATGATAAAGATTCTCATTTTACACACATACACACACACACACACACACACACAAACATATATATATATATATATATATATATATATATATATATATATATATATATATATATATATATATATATATATATATATAGAATATATATATAGAATATATCGCACCCATGCTAGAATAAGGGTACAACTCAAAAATTGTCATTTTCGGCAAATCGCATTCAAAGTTTTCTTCCACACCATTGGCTACCCGTTCTTTGGAACACGATGAACATTATTTATCTTTGCGAAACTTGTTTCCTACATTATTACTCTAACACCCCATGGTGAATAAATAGTTTTTTTGACAGTGGGAAGGGAGTGGGGGGAACGGTTTTGTTGATTTTTTAAGAATTTTCGAGTTGTTCCAACTCAAACACTGAAATCTCACCAGTCAGGATCCAAAATGTTCAGAAAAGAAAGACCTCCATAGAAAAAAGACACACGCAGTCTCTAGCGGAATTAGAGTGCCCTATACATATGTCCACCTTCTACAGACAAACTAGACCGTTTCTACTTCTCAGAACCACAACTAACTCAAAAATCGCGATTTTTGAGTTGTACCCTTATTCTAGGACGGGTGCGATATATATAGTATATATATACTATATATATATATATATTCTTCCTTGGTCGATTTCTATGGTTTATTATTGAAAATGATGAACCAAAACGTAGGTATTCCCCCCCCCCCCCTTAAGGTTACATAAATAAATAGAAGGTTAGGACGCATCAAAAACCACCCTCTGATGATCTGTGGGACTCCGAGGCTGTTCGGTTTCGGAGACGGGATGCAGGAATGACGACGAAGTGTTGGTGAAGCGGAGAATTAATATCTAGTTGGGCGATGAGGCATCAGATGTTTATTAGGATGATTCCGACCCTAAGCCGCCCCCGTGTTGAATATCGCACCCGTTTTCCTCCCCCAAAGAGGGCGAAGGGAGCTGCCGGCGTCGTAACGCCCACAGGGCGTGATATCATTATGCAGATGATCCCCCTCAGTGTCATTAGCTATCATAACAGTGATCATATGTTGGCCGGGCGGCCCCTCCCTTTCTCACCCCCCACCCCTCACCCGGTCAGTTTATACGGTTCATTGTGCTTCCTCGCCCGACGCCTCCCCTATCTCCTCCGACAATATTGACAAGATTGCAACGAAAGCCCCCACCCCCTCCCCCACCCTTCCACCCACCCCTTCAATATCTTCTATCAGCAACAGCGGCGGCGTTTAGATACTGTGGTGAAATCCACCCCCTCTTGTCAACAGCCCTTTTCAGGGCTACCAAAAAGAGGTAGGCACACCACAAAAATATTTATAAGACGTCGAGTTACAACTCCGTCAAACAAAATATTTCACCAGAGAGAAAATACTAAATTCTCTCCCAAAAGTGAAATATTAAAGAATAACACGCAAGGCGACCTCCCCAAACATTTACTGGGCGAGATAGATGCGACAAAAAGTTCGAAACAAGTCGCCTTGAATGAGAAACCTCAAACAGGAAAACTCAAGGCCGTTCAGCCACCCCCGGGGACCCCGTCAAAGCAACGGACGCAGGGAAACCAACTCGGAAGACCAACTCAGCTATCATATGCACAGATACTGGGAAAACACTGTGCGAACCAATGAGATTGCACAGTAGAATTAATGAAATTAAGCGGACCAACCAGGAGGCGGCAGGAGGCGGCCACCTCCCTATAAATACCCCGCTGGGAGCCCTCCGAAATTCATTCCACTCTCCGCTCTCGACGACGAACCTTCCGAAGTACAAGAACGGCTTCCTACTGCTTTCTACAAGCCAGACCTTCTCTCCACACAGATTTCGCATTGGCATCTACGAGTCCAGTGATTATTCATCCTGCTCATTGCCCAACGTAGTTCATCTGTTAGGACGCCACCCGGTACTTCTATCGATATTCTCTTTAGACAGTACGCCCGAGGGACGTTCCGAGCCGTGTCACCCGGATTACATAGCCTTAAGCTCGTAGTCGACCGCTGGGGCACGCCGGTAAATTACTCAGCTCCTCCGCTCTAATTTACCGTCTACGGAAGTCTTTATCAAGACTGCGAGGTAGGACCCTGCCATCTGAGCATTGGAAAGACGCTCTGGCAAGCGAGTCCACTTCCAAAACCCTCTATTTTTCACACGTAGAGGCATCGAAACGAGCAAAAACTCGATCATTTCGATGGAACGTCAGCCTTCTTACTTTCCCTTGCAAGGGAAGGAGGAAGGCGGCAAGGCCGGGCCGAGTGACCAACGTAGTGCGCCCTACCGGCCACACGGTGAGTCCGCTGAACCAAACATCAGCGCAAGGCGCGACCCTCACGTCCGGATCGCCTTCTCGCCCGACGTATTCGTTCGAGAAACTTTCGAACAAGACTCACCTATACAAAAGATCGAGCAAACCTTTCAGACTCGCTCTGAAGCCGATCTTTACGATTCGACCAAGCTGTCCGACTACCCACGATATCCGACGCAGGGTCACACGGTCGATCCGAGTGTCAAATACACTCCAAATGCACAAAAAGCAGAGGATACTTTTCAGTACCTCAACCAAGCTCAATATATTCCCCTTTCAGATGTAAATCTAAGGCCGGAATATTACAAAACGGCTCAGTACAAAACTGATCGAACCCAGCACTTGGTACACGAGCCTAGCGCTCCGCGCGGCTGCGACACGGACTATCCACCCTTTCAGCCCGCGAAATCAGTTGACCTTGGCGGCTCCGCCCGCATTCCTCGCGGGGGTGGCCTAGAAACCAACCCGCATAACCGGGATATAAATGTCCGACTTGGTCTACCTACGCCAAGTCAAACCTATATAAATCCACTACAGATACAAACATCCCAACATCACAACTTAACAGTATCCAGTTCCATTGATGGCTAATTTTGTCCGAAACTGAGGGCGAGGTTATCAATTTTCAACCCTGGAATGGAGGAAAGAGTCATATTGACTTTTCAAACCGTCACACGTGTAAATATTTTATTTTCTTCCCTTCTACCCCTTTTCTTCCCCTTACGATGGATGCTTAATTTCCTTCCTCTCTTTCTCTCAAATTCTTTCTTTTTTTTTTTCAATTAAGTAACCATATTTTTGTTTCGTTTTTTTTCCCTCTAACTTTTTCTTGTCACTATTCGATATCTGTAATAATTCTACATTTTGCCGTCATGTACAGTTTATTGTAACTTCACCATACGTGGTTCATGTGACCCGCTATGGACAAAATTTATGTCTTTTGTTAATAAATGTTTTATTATTATTATTAATATTCTCACACAACATAGGAAGGTGGTAGCATATGAAGGGTCACGGGAAAAAAACGATCAGAGTCAATTTTTGGTCCGAAATGAGATAGAGCAGGTCCATCTTGCCTGTCTTGGAGAAACGAATCAAAGCATGTATCGCTTTGGGAAAGAATGAAACAGCGATCGGAGTCCATGCGCTGACGGCTAAAAAGGCTTAGAGTCCTAAAAAGAAAGATCAAGATCAGTTTTCTTGAAAAAAGAATTTTTTCCCATTCTCTTCATATTTTGTAAAACATTTAGATTTTGGTTTCTTCATTAAAATGTGTTTTTTCAATGAAATGACTATTTGAAGTGGAGAATTATTTACCCTGACCCCGAAATATTAGATACGCTTGAAAGTTAAAATTTGAATTTTGCAGATTTGTGAAGAAGTGACTCTGATTGTAATTTCCCGCGACCCTTCATATACTTTCTGTTGGTCCCTGGACGATGAAGGAAAGTGAATGTGCACTTTTAATAATGAAATTTATCTAGTAGAAGAAGAAGGTGAAAAAGTTTATCATCATTATACTCAAAGTTTTCTTATGTGTTAACTGTTAACTTATGTTTCTTACGTTTCTTATGTGTTAACTGTGTTAACTTTTTTTTTTCAACATGGCGTCTGTTGGGTAACGTTCACTGTTTTATCGCTCTACATTCGTGTGCTAATTTTAAAGGTTCTACTAGCTTTTACGTGTTTAAATTATTTTGAATAGATTCAGTTTTGATCATTTGCAAAGTTTAGTATTAATTTTCAACCAAAATTATCTGCATAGAAGCTCAATCCCGTTTTCCCGGTTGCTCTTATCACCTGACCCCCCTTCACCCTAGCCACCTCTCAGTTCGCATTTCAGCTGAGTAACTTGTGTATGTGCAGTGTACCTACCTAAATCCCTATGGGCCGGTGGGAAAAAATGAAACGGACAACACAGGGTAAGCCACCTCCCCGTTACACACCCCAGCAAAGCAGCCAGAAGCAGAAATCAAAGACCGTGGCTCCTAAAGATGAACATTCGAATTCTACTCCAGCTGTTGGTAAGACTTCCACTTGTATAAATGATAACGGTTCTGTACTTGACCAAACACCACAAGTTCAAGAAGAGGAATTATCGTTCGACTTGCAGATTCAGAATGCTTTGAGGAACTGCTTGGCTGATGAAAACTTCACTGAACGATTGATATTGAAAATAGGTCAGAGTATCAAAAAAGTTGTCTCCGAACTTATTGATAGAAAAACTGCACCTTTGATTGATCGTCTTGATCACTTGGATCAGCTATCCAGATCTAACAACATTTGTATATATGGTGTTCCCGAAGTTGTGCACACTAATCCTAACGTACACTCTGATTCACCTTCTTTATTAGAAAGAGTTACTACCCTTTTTTCTGCAAAGCTCCAGGGGACTGAAGGGATCTCGTGCCACCCTTTCCTTTCTAGTGCAAAGAGGATTGGTCGACCTCGACAGGACAACAAAAATGTTCCCCCTAAACCTAGGCCTGTCATTGTCACTTGTGAGACTCGTGGTCTCCGCGACTATATTATAGCCAATAAAAGACTAATGAAAGGTACTGGTCTCTATATATGTGAAGACTTGACCCCAGAACGACGTAAACTTTACCAAGACCTCTTGTCTGTCCATGGTCCAACTAAAGTATGGTCACATAATGGTAGAGTTTTTTGGATCGACTCTACAGGAAGACGGAGATCAGCCATTTCGCACCGTGATGTCAGAGAACAAGTTACTGAACTGCCTACTAGCCCTAAGACTACAACGCCTACACCACATGTTTCACCTTCAGGTCATGATAGCTTCAGCTCTGCTCTCGATGAGACCTTGATTGAGACAGAAAATCGAATTCGTACAGATGTTGAGAACCTTGAAGAAACACCCAAGGCTAGTTTCCTCTCCTCACAAATGGTGAGAGGATCGAACACGGCTATCAAGAAATCATTGTGAACTAGGTTTAGACAATGACAACTCGGTTCCTACAGTTCTAAGTTCCGATGGAGCTCATCCTTCCGAAAATTCCTGCTGATGGTTATAATAGACAGTTTCGTCAGATCTCGAATAAATACGTATTTGTCTTCCTATAAAACACGTATGTATTGACCTGGGTCCATATTACTGTCATTATTTTACATTATTCTTTATATTTTGCGATCTCTCAGAACCGCACTTATATTTTTCTAGTTTTAGAATTGTTGTTTGTTGATACTATTTTTCAATATCTTGACTACTTTGTTCCAATATTTTTTTTTTTTTTTTTGGTTTATTCGAGTGACCTAATCGAATCCGTTCCTTTGTTTAAGCAGGAATTCAATCTCTATTACCTACTATTTTTATGTGATCTCATTTCGTACCTACCAGCTAAGATTTTCGATCTCTGAGTAGACATTTGATCTCTGGGTTTGTATACATAGTTAACTTCTTCCTGCATAATTTAACATGCTTAAAAGGATGGGTTGGGTAGGTGCCTACGCACCTTTTTATAGCTTCGAATTCTATTATGTACCTAGGTATCTACTGCATATGTACCTTTTTTTTTTTGTTTTCACTCAGTACAAACCGAATGTTTGAGTTTGATATTACACTTATTTGAATGTGTTTTTCTCACAAGTTTATGTTGAGTTTTATATTTTTCTCTTTTGTATATTCTTTTTCATGTTTTCAATCTATCTGGCCTCTATGTCTTTGGACTTCCTATTACTCATGTTTCTTTTCCTCTTCCTCTTTTTCTTTCCCCTCGTACTATTCTATGGTTGCTGCATTGTCGTTTTGTTGTGCTTGGTCCTTCTCCAGGGATGCTGATTGGGTGGGTTTTTCAAATTATGATTTGTGACTCTACTTCACCAGCACCATTCCAAGCTCCTAGTCCATCACTATTTGCTGAGACTGAGGGAGATATTGACGATATTGAACCATCTGACTTAGCTTATAATATTCCTAATATAAATCCTAAATTGTTTTCTATGTGTCACTTTAACGCCCAAAGCCTTCTTGCCCATATTGATGCTATTCGATTTTATACTGATTCGTCTGATATCTGTGTGATGGGGATCTCGGAAACATGGCTGACCCGAAGAATAGCTTCTGCTAGAGTTGACATTCCTGGCTATACATTGTTGCGAAATGACAGGGTTGGTAGACGTGGGGGTGGGGTTGGGCTTTATATCCGAAGTGATTTGCATAGTTCAGTAATTTGTAAATCACCTGCTAGGAGTACTATTGAGTATTTGTTTGTTGAGATAAAATCTGGCATGAAAAAACTAGCTGTAGGTGTTATATACAGGCCTCCTACTCCTTTCTCGGACATTACTTCTCTTGAGCCTACCTTTGCTGACATCAACATTAACTATGAACATATTTTTATTATGGGTGATTTAAATATAAATTTATTGAACAAAAACCAAAAACCTACTAAACTATTGAGACGGATGTGCGACTCTTTTCCTATGTATATTCTCAAGTCTAGTCCAACTCATATTGGCCCCAATCGCAATTCTCTCATTGACCACTGTTTTGTTAAAAAAAAATCATCTGTTGTACATTATGACCAATATTTAGTCCCAGGAATCTCTAATCACAAAATGCTCTTAGGTTCATTTTCTATCCCAGTTCCTAAACTGAAACCCCACATAATTCAGTCAAGATGCTTGGGCAGGATTTCTGATGAAGCTATTATCGCCAGAGCGATGATTACCGACTGGCAGAAAATTGAGGATTTTTGTGATGTTGATTCTATGGTAAATTATCTGCAGGACAATTTGACTGCTATTATTGATGATCTCGCTCCTGTACGCTCTATCAAGATTCGTCATCCCAACACGCCCTGGTTCAGTCCTGAGGTAAAAGCAGCCCTTAACAAACGTGATTACTTTTTCAAAATCTGGGACAGGACACGTGATCCTGATGCTGAAAAGTTATACAAGCTCCATCGTACTAAAGCCAAAGCTATTGTTCGAGCTGCTAAGAAAGTGTATTATTCGTCCCTATTAGATTTGAAGCTTCCTTCGAAAATCCTGTGGAATAATATAAATAAATTTGGTATGAAAACCAAAACCAAGTCTGGCGGCAGCAATCATCAAGTCAGCCCTGATGACCTTAACATACATTTTGTCAGAGATCCTGAGCATACTTCTTCACCTGATCAACTAACCAACCCTCGAAATCTAAACACTGTTAATGGATTTTCCTTCAGCAATGTATCTCAGGACGATGTTCGTGAAGCTATTATGTCTATTAAGTCGAACTCAGCTGGTTTTGACTCACTTCCACTAAGTTTTATAAAAAAAGTTCTGCCTATTCTTCTTCCTGCACTCACCCATGCCTACAATTATTCCATTACGTCTTCTACTTTTCCAGCTTTATGGAAGCATGCTATAATTACAGCAATTCCAAAGAATGATAACCCCACCTCTGCCGATGAACTTAGACCAATCAGTGTTTTGCCCATTCTAAGTAAGGGTTTGGAGTGGCTAATGTACAAGCAGCTCATTAATGTTTTGAACACTTTCCATGTTCTAGATAACCATCAATCAGGCTTCCGGAAAGGTTTTAGCTGCTCCACCGCCTTATTGCGTCTTACTGAGGACATCCGAGATGGCTTCTCAAAGTCCCTCGTCACCATTAATGTCCTTCTTGATTTTGCAAATGCTTTTGGTTCAGTCGACCATGCCCTCTTAAACCATAAACTAAAAACATTTTACAATTTTGATGCTACTTCCTGCAAACTCATCAACTCTTTTTTGTCTCACAGAACTCAGGCAGTGAGAGTCGGGTCATCCATATCCAACCCTCTAGCTCTCAAATATGGTGTTCCTCAAGGATCTATTCTAGGACCCATATTATTCTCTTTATTTATTAATGATATCCCAAACTCTATTGTATTTTCTAAGTACATTTTATTTGCTGATGACCTACAATTGTATATCCAGTGTCCTATTAATGAAATTTCCACCACCATTAACCATCTCAACTCTGATCTAGCCAATATTAATAAGTGGTCCTCCTCTAATGGAATCACATTAAATCCAAAGAAAAGTCAAGCTATAGTTTTTTCAAAAAATGCTGTTGATATCCAAAATATCCCTTCCCCTGTAATCAGCAATCAACCTATCAGTTTTCAATCTAAAGTAAGAAACTTGGGTATTATGTTTGATCCTCAGCTGCAGTGGAACAATCATGTTTCACTCATTTGTGGTAGGGTTTACCATGCTCTGTACCTCATGAAACCTTTTAAGCATTTTGTGACGAGTGAGTTGAGGAGAGCGCTTATTCAATCCCTGGTGTTGCCGTATTTTACCTACTCAGATATTGTTTTCAGCACTGGGTTAAATGCTCATTTCACTAAACGTCTTACGGTTGCCTTCAACTCCTGTGTCCGTTTCATAACCAATGTTTCCATGCGAGAGCACATAAGCCCTTATTACTGTTCACTTGTGGGTTGCAGCATTGACAATCTAATGGCTACTAATCTCTTATGCTTCATTTTCAAATATATTAATGTTTCCCATCCATACTATCTTCATCAAATGTTCTGTCCTACTTCATCTAACAGAGCTAAAAATTTGCTGATGCCCCAACACACTTCTTCCCTCAAGGGCTCCATTGCAGTGAATGGTGTTCGGTTGTGGAACGCCCTCCCAAGGGCAATAAAGGATTCTCCCTCCTATTCGGTGTTCAGGAGACGATGCCTTGCTCACTTTGCGGAATGTTAGCGACCACTTCCTTCATTTATCCTTCTTTTCTTCATTCATTACCCCTTCTTCCTCTCTTTTTTATTTTTTTTCATCTTTCACCACCCATCTTTTCTTCTACTTAGCATTTCATTATTTTTCTCATTTCTTCTTTCTCTCATGTATAGGTCATTTTTTCTTATCTACACTATTATATCGTTTTTGTCATTACTTGGTAATTTTTTTTTTTTTTACGTTATTGGCTTTATTTGTTATTTTCAGTACTATTTACATAAACTAAAATAATTTTTGTTTATAACTCTCTGCCCTGCTCCAAGGGTGTACGCTAGGTGGGCCCAGGTCCTTTGTACACTAAATAAATAAATAAATAAATAAATAAATAAACATACAAAAAAAAATTTTCCCTCGGAATTTTTCGAGTTTTTTCGATTTTTTAAACAAGGTGAATATAAAAATCAATGCAAGGCAACTTTCTGTTCGTTTTTATTATAAAATCCTAACAATTCATACAAAAATATTCCAACAAATCTTCAACTCGTCCAGCCACCTTTCTCCGATTCTGAGCACCCATTTTCTGTAAAAATACAACGAGAAAGCCTTAAATTTTATTGCAGAAATAATAAAAACACGGTGGCACAAAGTTGTACCCCTAAGTTCCCGTTTCTAACATATCTGGTCATATCATAGAAACAAACAAACTTTTGATAACAGCAAATACTGTAATTGGTAGCTGACAGTATAGGGATGAAAATATAAACTTACCAGACTATTCAGAAATCCGCAGCATACTCATCCAAAGGAGACTCCCAGCACAAACTGAACAATTCCCTTTTAGTGGACTAAAGAAAGAGCTACCTTGCCGGCACTGAAATCCACAGGGAAGACTTGTGGAAGCGTCGGCATCCTCTTCTACCATCCCGCTGCTCGTGGGAATTTTCTCGAACTAATAACTTCAAGTTTGTTACCGGTAGAGAGCATAAGGTTCAAAAAACGAGGTTGGCACAATGTTGAACGGGGTGCACAAAGTTGTATGAGTTGACGGTAGGTAATGAATATATCATGTGATAATGCAGGGAAGAGAAATGAAAGTTGAACTAACATAAGTTGTTGAACTTGTTTGAAAGTATATTTGGAAGTTACTGATTTTTTGGGGTGAATCAGTCAGTTGGAATTCTGTCAAAAATTAAATTCACTTTTCATCATTTTCATGTAACGCCACGATAACTTGCAGTATAGGACCAACTGAGGCCAGCCTTCTCCATACAGAAGCCAAATGGCTTCCTCTCGACTCAACAAAGCCAGATTGAAAGCCACTAACCTGAATTCAGAAAGGAAGGGGCAAGAGCAGAGAAACTAATAGAGATCTTCACGTGCGTGTCTATTACGTAAGGAGCACTCTTCACATCGATCTGTCACATAAACAATCATCTGCTAGCATAGACGTCCACACTGTTAACCCTGATTAAACTATCCGATTTGATCTGAGAGTTCAGCATTCTGTACCTACAAGGTAAAACGATCCGTGCAAGATCCCTCCCTTCCTCTTTGTAACCGATACAAGATTCTTGTATCTTGTATCAGTTAATGCTCTGCTTCCGACCTCAAACTCCTGCTATCCAGTTTTTCCAGGTTGTTTGAGATTTCGTACTTATTCGCCAAGTACTCCCCTCGGTTAGTTTATACGGTTCATTGTCAATATTGACAAGATTGCTACGAAAGCCCCCTCCTCCACCCTTCCACCCACCCCTTCAATATCTTCTATCAGCAACAGTGGCGGCCTTTAGATACAAACATCCCCACGTCACAACGTAACAGTATCCAGTTCCATTGATGGGTGATTTTGCCCGAAACTGAGGACGAGATTATCAATTTTCAACCCTGGAATGGAGGAAAGAGTCATATTGACTTTTCAAACAACCATCACACGTGTAAATATTCTCACACAACATAGGAAGATGGTAGCATATACTTTCCAAACAACCTTGACTACTAAGATCACTTTTCTAACCTTATAAAAGAGTATGCATATGTAGTGATTAGGTACCCCATGAAAGTTTTATTTTTGTTTACTATCTATTTCCCTTATTTATTCTACCGTTCAATTTTGTACAATTACTTAACGTTTGAAACGTTTGAACAAAACGTTCAAACGTTTGAAACGTTTGAACAAAAAATATTTGAATCTGGTATCTAGTTCAGCTTATATTGCCTAAAATTATGAAAGATACTTTCCTTACTATTGCCGTCACACGTGTAAATATTCTCAAGCAACATAGAAAGATGGTAGCATATACTTTCGGTTGGTCCCTTGACGATGCAGGTGTAAAGTGTAAATCAAGCATTTTAATTTCTCCCTTGATGGGAAAAACAAAAGATCATGGATATGTCTAGTACCTACTGCTTACCAGTTGGTACCTACTACTCAATTGTATACCAACCATTTAGTGCCTTCATTTCACGAGATTATTCCATTATGGTTACAAAACAATATTAGTTTTTAACTTAGAGTAATAAATCAGCATTCCTTGACACTGCAATGGCTTAGAGGTCATGAAATGTCGTGGTAAAATGAGAGCATTCCAAAAAGTGGCGAACGATTTTCCTACTATGAAAACTATGGGAGTTACTCTTCCCTAGTAACGCCTTGGTTGTACGTGAAAATCAATACAAAATGTGCCGGTCGGGAAAAAAAGTGTCGGTCGGGAAAAAAAAGTGTGAATGATGGTCGGTCGGGAAAAAAAAGTGTCGCGAAAAATTCCTTGACCCCCAGCCAAAAGACATATCCATGTCAAAAAGGTTATCATCAATATACTCAAGGTTTTCTACAGTGTTAACTGTTACAATAAACAATACGAAATGGTTTTTCCAACCGTCTGTCGGGAGTGTAGGTGATGAATATATCATGTGATAATGCAGGGAAGAGAAATGAAAGTTAAACTAATATAAGTTGTTGAACTTGTTAGAAAGAATATAAGTAGGTACACTATAAGTAGGTACTGAAAGTTTTCTGCAGTGTTAACTGTTACAATGAACAATACGAAATGGTTTTTCCAACCGTCTGTCGGGAGTGTAGGTGATGAATAAATCATGTGATAATGCAAGGAAGAGAAATGAAAGTTAAACTAACATAAATGGTTGAAATTGTTTGAAAGTATATATTTGGAATGTATTGCTTTTTTGGGGTGCTACGAAAGCCCCCTCCTCCACCCTTCCGCCCGCCCCTTCAATATCTTCCATCAGCAACAGTGGCGGCCTTCAGATACAAACATCCCCACGTCACAGCGTAACAGTATCCAGCTCCATTGATGGGTGATTTTGCCCGAAACTGAGGGCGTGATTATCAATTTTCAACCCTGGAATGGAGGAAAAGTCATTTTGACTTTTCAAACAACCATCACACGTATAAATATCCGTTCACAACATAGGAAGATGGTTGCATATACTTTCCAAACAACCTTGACTACTAAGATCACTTTTCTAACCTTACAGAACATTATGCAAATGTAGTGATTACCCCATGAATGCTTTATTTATGTTTACTATCTATTTCTTAATTTATTCTACCGTTCAATTTTGTACAATAAAACTTCTGAATCTGGTATCTAATTCAGCTTGTATTGCCTAAAAGTATAAATGATACTTCCCTTACTATTGCCGTTACACATGTAAATATTCTCACACAACATAGGAAGATGGTTGGTAGCATATACTTTCTGTTGGTCCCTTGACGATGTAGGATAGCGAATGAGCACTTTTAATAATGAAATGTATCTAGTAGAAGAAGAAGAGAAAAAAAAGGTCATCATCAATATACTCAAAGTTTGTACAGTGTTAACTGTTGCAGTAAACAATACGAAATGGTTTTTCCTACCGTCTATCGGGCGTGTAGGTGATTAACATATCATGTGATAATGCAGGGAAGAGAAATGAAAGTTGAACTAACATAAGTTGTTGAACTTTTTGAAAGTATATGTTTGGAATGTATTGCTTTTTTGGGGTGAATCAGTCAGTTGGAATTCTGTCAAAAATTAAATTCACTTATCATCATGCAGTATAGTAGGACCAAATGAGGCCAGCCTTCTCCATATAGAAGCCAAATGGCTTCCTCTCGACTCAATAAAGCCAGATTGAAAGCCACTAACCTGAATTCAAACAGGAAGGGGCAAGAGCAGAGAAAGTAATAGAGATCTTCACGTGTGCGTCTATTACGTAAGGAGCACTCTTCACATCGATCTGTCACATAAGGCTTGGCATAGAGGTACAGCAGCTCATCCTCGCAACTTGAACAACCATCTGCTAGCTTAGATGTCCACACTATTAACCCTTAAACAAGCCGATTTGATCTGAGAGTTCAGCATTCTGTACCTACAAGGTAAAACGATCTGATTCCTCTCACCTTCTCCGTGCGAGATCCCTCCCTTCTTCTTTGTATAGTGTCAGTAAATGCTCTGCTTCCGACCTCAAAATCCTGCTATCCATTATTGCCAGGTTGTTTGAGATTTCGTACTTATTCGCCAAGTACTCCCCTCGGTCAGTTTATACGGTTCATTGTCAATATTGACAAGATTGCTACGAAAGCTCCCCTCCTCCACCCTTCCACCCGGCCCTTCAATATCTTCTATCAGCAACAGTGGCGGCCTTTAGATACAAACATCCCCAAATCACAACGTAACAGTATCCAGTTCCATTGATGGCTGATTTTGCCCGAAACTGAGGGTGAGATTATCAATTTTCAACCCTGGATTGGAGGAAAAAGTCATATTGACTTTTCGAACAACCATCAGACGTGTAAATATTCTCACGCAACGTAGGAAGATGGTAGCATATACTCTCTGTTGGTCCCTTGACGATGTAGGAAAGTGAATGTGCACTTTTAATAATGAAATTTACCTAGTAGAAAAAGAAGAAGAAAAAAAGTTTATTATCAATTTAATCAAAGTGTTTTCCTACAGTAGCTGGCTCTTGGGTAAGAAACCCAACTCCGAAATTGGAATTTTTCTTTTGTCGTACCTTAAGGTCGTAAGCGTGAACACGAGTTACATACACACACACACACACCCACACACACACACACACACACACACACACACACACAACATTTTCATGAAACGTATAGATATGGGTTCAGGTTGAACAAAATATCCATCATAGCATGAGTTTCAGAAGTTGATTTTCACAGTGATAGCATGCCTTATCGCAATCCTAAAGGCCCTGGAGTATGCAAAACAGAACTCCCAACACTATTCAAAGGTACTAATACTGACCGATAGCATGAGTGTTTTAATCAAAATTTTGCTCATTTACCTCTCTTCCAATATCAACGCTATTGAAGGCAATATTTTGGAAACCATATGGCACCTGCGACAGGCTGGAGTGACCACACTACTCTGCTGGATAAAAGCACACAACAGTCTGGTAGGCAACGAGAAAGCAGACATGGCTGCAAAAACTGCGACAACCCAACCGAACCCACCAGATCATTGGACCATATCCCCACCCTCCAATTTACATCCCATGTTTAAAGCTCAGTGCTCAAGAATGGCACTCTACTTATCTTTATGGCCGACGCTACACTACCTTGTTCCCTGCAACATCACCAACACCCTGGCACTCCCATCCATCCTTCGCTGGCCTACCAAAACAGTTTTATAAGGCGATAACACGATTGAGAAGCGGGGTGACCGTCACCAAATCATTCCTGCGCCGTATTGGTCAGGAGGAAAGTGGCTTATGCTCCACCTGCCGAACAGAAGAAACTGCAGAGCACCTGATTATGGAGTGCACCAAGACACACAACGAAAGAGCCATGTTGTTGTTGGGACAAAGAACTATCAAGACCATCATTATAATCTCGACGTCGCACTATGCTCCCAACTTCCACCAGTATACATTTCTCTATTCAACTTCCTACAAGCGTGCGGTCTGAAGCTGTGATACTATTATGTACTACTGTAGCTATATGTATTGTATATATTTCATAACAATTGCTTAATGTTGGCTGTATGCTGTAATTTGTAACTAATGCCAAATAAATAAAAAATAAAAATAAAAAGGGTGATTGCAAGGTTAAGTGAGGAGGGTAAAAAAAATTCTCTACAGGGAAATTTTGATCAGAAATGAGGTCTAAAACCGACCCTCAGAGTTTGTTGGCCTTAAGTCGGGACACCCTGTATATATTTTGTGCATATACGTCCTGGAATTTTTGCGCCTGTTTGCATATATTTAGTCGCATACGATTCCAGTCTTTAGTAACTATATGTATAAACTTAATAGGTACTTCGAACCTTTATCTAATAATTTAACACATTTTGTAGGGTGATTTTTTTTTTTTTTTTTTTTTTTTAAGTTGATAATTAAGTTTTAATGTTATAATAAACCATAAAATCACAATGGCGTGCTTCTCGCCAACTTAGCTGATCCCAATGGCAATCATAATATTGTGACAGAGCGCTGGTAAAACGGAGCCCCAGCATGTAACCATGAAACATCGATTTGCCCCTTCTCGGGATTCGCCAATATTTGCCCCTCGTTCTCTGGTAGGTACCTAACCTCTAAGGTGGGAAAATGTTGACCCTCGGCAAGCAAAACCTTGGGAACAGGCCCTTACTTCCCGATAAGCCCTTGTTTTTGATCGAGGAGGTTTGTTTGAGCACTTGGTTTGGCAATCTCGTCAGGGGGGCTCCGAAATTACGTTGTTCTGGCGTCCCCAGGAAGCGCTGCCGCGTTGTGCCAACTCCACTATTCCTGTGTCGCCTCTTCTTTTGCGATATTCAAAGCAAACATCTATTACGAATCGGAGGCCTGAAATCCCCTTCCATTCTTACCGGTTGATACACTTTGAAGAAGGAAAGCGGGTGACTGTAATCGCATCCAAATTCCAAACTTTGTTTACATACCTTCTGAATTGTTTTAAAATGTTTACCGATGGTAGATGGACACTAGATGGAGCTTGTTGATGCATCCCAATGCCTTGGCAGCTATGTTGACTCTCACGGTGGTAGTAATGAAGACATTAAAGGCAGAATTCAAAAGGCAAATGGCTCCTTCATTCAACTCAGTCCAATCTGAAAGAATAGAAGCATCGCACAAGGAACAAAAATTCGCCTTTTCAATACGAACGTCGTCAGTGCTACTGTATGTTGAGACGTCGAGGGTTACGTCATACTTAACACCAAAAGTACAGGTCTTTGTAAACCGGTACTTGCGACGGATTCTTGGGGTGTGATGGCCCGAGATAATCTCCAATGAGACAATCTGGGCAAGAACAGCTTAGAGGCCTACCCTAAGAGAGATTAGGAAAATAAAATGGAAGTGGATTGGCCACACGCCAAAGGAAAACATGGGAGCTGTGGAGGGCAAGCTATGGAATGGAATCCACAAGAGGCCGACGTCGTAGAACATGGAGAAGGTCAGTGGATGAACGAGTGGCGTCGGGAAAATGTGGATCAAGGTCCTGGCCAGAGATAGAGACGAATCAGAGGCCCTTCGCTCCTCAATTGGAGTGACAGGAAAATTACTAAGGGCCAGTTTATCAGTCACATTTATCCAATGGGTAAGGGGGATTTATCTGAGGAATAGCATTATCCTCCCGTTAACACAATAGGGGGTGTTTATCCATCCCTAGTTAAGTCTATCTGGCATTTTATTTTATCTTGTATGTTTAGTAACTCGATCGACTAGGTAGGAAGCAAGGTAGCTGGAGAGATTAGGAAGCTTTTTATAGAACAACCTATGTGCCTGCCGCGAACCTGAGTCAAAAAAATCCTAAGTTCATCGTACGATCTCACCATCACTATCGGGAACTTGGAAACTGCCAGACCAGGAAACTGTCCGAATTTCTGCCCCAAAACCGATTCGGGGAGCTCAAGGTGTTCACGTGAATGTCTCCGAAAGTAGGGCCAGGAAACTGTCGGAAAACAGAAAGCTGCAGAACTGTCCGAAAATATTCCGGCAGAATGGAAAATCCCCGTTTCGACTTCGAAAACTGTCCGAATGTCTGCTCAGGGCAATGAATGAATGAATGAATGTTAGGCTATTTTGAAGGAATATTTTTATCCATGACAGTCAATGTATATTTATTTAGAACGTGTAAAACTTGTATATACCTACAAAAATGAGATATGGAATTTTTATCAATAAATCTTTATTGACGGCGAATGTTTGAATTATTGGACCTAGGAAAAGATAGGTAAAAACCTAAGAATCCCTAGTCATATTATAGAGGGATAGAGGAGCCGACCTGCAAGACAAGCCCACGCGGTGTGGGCTTATGTTATAGTCATAATTAGGGCTCGGATTCTAGCATATTTGATTTTTTTTCCTGAATAGTAAACATTGAAAGAAGCCTTTTGTTGGTAATTTCACCACTCTGGGACCAACAGAGTTTAAATTTATCGAGCATAGAAATGCATAAAACCGCGGTTTTCAGAATAAATGCATATTCTAGTGGTTTTCGTCTAAATAGTTCGTTTTTCTTCAAATTTCCCCCGAATTCGGGCCCTGACTATTCATAAGGTTCGAAAACAGAAATTACTGAAAAGCGTATATCTGGTGCCAATAATAGAACCTCAGGTTTTTGGGGGGATGCATCTTAGACACACGGCGAGAGAAAGTGAGCTGAGGGCGTCGGTTACGTTAGACACATGAGTTATCTTAGACACACGGATTGAAGAAAAATCAGATGGGCCCCGTCGCTACGCTCACATCTCAAACAAACTTAACATCCTATAGTCAGTCCATCAGTAAAGGTATAGGTTAGATGGGAAAATAAAAAAAATATAAATAGTTGGGAAATTCGGTGGGTCCAACGCCACACTCAATTTCTGGAACCTTGTGTATCTAACGCAACTTGTGTGCCCTAGTCATACTACATATAATTTGAGGTATTTTTATGTCCCACTGGGGCCTAGATAATGCAAATAATGTTACTGGCCTTCTATTGTCTGGCAGTGAACTTGGGAGTTCCTCAGGAGCTAATTACTTACGTTCGTATTTCTTTGATAAAGCCCAAGGTGGAACCTGGTAAAGGGATTTACGACCCTACTTTCGGACAGTTTTCAGTTCGTACAGATTCGGGCAGTTCTCCCTCTTCGCAATCTGTGTTTCAAGTTTTCTGGCAGAATCCTCGTTCCACCTTTTCGGGGAGTTTGGAGGAACAGGTTTTCCGTGAAGTTTTGTAACGAAACCCCGATCTCCCCGAATTTCCAGGAAGGGCGTTTCGGACAGTTTCCTGGTCTGGCAGTTTCCCCCCGACCTCACTATCAGCCCTCTCCCGCATCACCACTTCACCTCCTCTTCAACTTTCCGACGTCGCTCTCGTTCTACCACCAGTGTCCAACCAAATCTTCTTGAGCAAAGACCGTACGGTAGCTCCAGCTTTCCATATCGCCAATTTTTCTTCCCGAAGTCAACGGAAACCACACAACATTTTGCATGCAGGTGGCCACCAGCACCCCGTGCGTATAAGAATATTCTTATGACGGTCCCTTTTACGCCTCGAGGCTTATTTTTTTATTTTATTTTTTTATATATTTTTTATTTTTTATTTATTTATTTATTTTTTTTTTTTTTTTGCACTACTTAATAGTAATATATCTGCGTCAGAGTTCTGGTGAGTGGTAGCTTTACCTATTTGGTCTTCATTCTTGGATGTCGTTAGATCAGCGTTACATTCTGGACAACACCACGGAACACCATCGACACCAACCAAAGTTTCCCCTTTCAAAAACTCTATTTCCTGATCGAAGTTTCAGCCTTTATTTTCTATTTTATATTTTTTTCTAAATCTACATTGTATTTCCTCGGCATGCCATAGGTAGGTACACTCCATACTTGCATACACTTGCATTTTTTTATTTATTAATAAACAGAATATTATCATTTATGTTCAAACTTTGATTTTTATTTTTTCCGTTGAGCGACCCACATTCTGTGTTAATTTAATTTTTACAGTCCACTATTATTTTCTATCAATTTGATTTGATTTTATAATGGGGTTTCGCTGTGTTCTCACAAGAGACGCCCAATGAGCCCCAACATGGTCCCTGGATGGCTGGATAGCAATTATAACTGGTGGTTAATGATATATCTAGAGCTTTCTAACCTCAAACAAGTTCATTTATCTACAAAAATCTTATTTGAATCTCGTTTGATTGTCTTTATTTTTTGTACCTTCCAATGCAATGGATATTTGGGGGTTTGTCTTCAAAAAGCTGCAACGGCGAAGATTCTATCGTAGCATAATTCGTTGAATGGAAAAGAAGACCGTATATACCAAGTAAGACCCCGTGTAGATCACCTACTAATATGGGACGAGTGCGTATTTTTATTGAGGTTTCGGTTGGACAAAGATACCGTTCTTTACATTCTAACACAGATCGAAGATGAAATTAAGTCCACAACTTACTGATCACAATAATTCATTCATAATAATTCAGGTTGCAATATCGCAATTCGAGTATTTCTCTTTCTAGAAATGAAGCAAATAGCAAATGGCAAAAATGTGGTGGTTTCTAATTTACCGAGCTTAAAAGCATGATGGACACACTGTTGTAGACGTCAGACCCAGTTATTTAAATAGGTAGTCGATCCATGAAGAAAATGTAGCTCCTACTCCACTCTGTGGTTACTCCATCGCCTTTTTTTTTGTCGCCACAGACACCACTGAGGATGCTAACGGCGCTATATGCCAGGCAGAATTTATCTGAGGAATGATTTTATCCGCTAGATAATTCGGCATTGATAAACGACTCTATTGCGCTATACTCAGTATAGCTATCCTACAGTTAATGTAGATAATTGATAAACCGGCCCTTAGAGGGACTTGAGGTTCCGAGATCGAGCAACCCTCCACTGCGGCCATACGGATCTATTGTGGATCGCCCCCACGCTGCATTAGCCAAATGAAAAGAGTAGTAGCAGCACCAGTAGTAGAAGTAGTAGTAGTTTCATTGAAACTATACAACTATATAAATCAATATAAATAAAGGCTTGCATACGAGTCTGCTACACATTGGAACATTTTACGTCTTTAGTTGCAGACTCGTATGCAAGCTCTAAGAGCCACTCAGCTGATCCGGACTACATACAAAACTACAGCTTCTTAGAGTGTAAAGTATAGAAATTAAATATTAAAGTGATTTAACCACCGCTTCACAAATCAAACCGTCCTCGCAATATTCGGATCACCAGCTATAAATCAAATCATCGAAACACCAGCCCAATGAAATCATCAGATATTAACAAGCAGTTGCAATCATGTTCACAATATCAATTATTGAGAATGATCACCTGTGTGTACAAACTATTATTCATATAACCATGCTCATAACTCAGCTTGTTGGCCACGCACTTCTCAGTAGATAACATAATATGGTTGGATAAATCGAGAGCTTTCGAACGAATGGTCAACGAATTTTGTGGGAATTTTGTGTGCGCTGGCAACGACTCGGTTGTAAGCGGAAATCATCAAAATATTTTCGTGAGCAATTTTCCGTGACGTTATTTAAGTTTATATGTGCCATAGCAAAGACATAAAATGTCAAAAAATAGATAACGAAGGTAACGATACTTTAGATTACTTTGGCGGTCGTATACTATCTGGAGGCCGCGCTGGAGGTCGGATTCAAATCGAAGGTTTTTTAGTTAAATTCAAGTATTTCATTCTAAGTTCAAGACCCCTTCTTTGTAGAGAACTCACAAATAGTTTGGCCTATCTCTGGTTTGAGAGGTCTTGCCAGTATTGCATTCCCTCATTCCTCTCCCAATTGTTAACCACATTCTGTAAACAGCTTTTGGTGGCTCCAAAGATTGGTTCTGGTTCGTTCGAGGTATCGTTTCCAATAGTTTTCGACCACATAATCGACATAAACCACATTAAAAGTTGTCCTTGACGACAATACGACGTCACCGTCGTCGTCACCTTTGTCAGTCACTATCAAAACTTCAAAAATCGAGTTTGGTATATCGTTTTCAATAGTTTTCGTCACTTTGAATCAAATCAAATCAAATCAAATCAGTTTTTATTTGTAACAGGCCTTGCCAGGCAATACAAAAGTCAAATATAATATTTATATAAGTAATACTAATAACAATAAATACATGCAATATGACTAGAAATAGAGAATAAAATCATTAGGACATGAAGATAGAGGTATCAAGCTTATAAAAATCAGACACAGTATATAGTTCTTGTTCTACAAGTACACGTTTTATAATGTTTTTAAATGACTTGAGTGGCAGATCCCTCGTTGAACTGTGTAAATGATTAAATAAACGACATCCAACTTGATAGGGGTTCGTTTTCAGGGATGTTGCCAATCTGGTTAGAGGGGGGCACAACTTCGTCCGGTCTCTTGTAGAATAGTTGTGCCTTATCGAACTGTTGGAAAACTCATTCAGGTTGCACTTGACGTATAGCAAGGATGCCAACACGAATAAACTGGGCAGCGTTAGGATTCCAAGATCCCTGAAGTGCCCCCTGCAGCTCTCATTCCATCCCAGCCTACGTATGGTACGAACGGCTTTCTTTTGGAGCTTAAAAATTACATTAGCGTGACTACTATTGCCCCACAAGACGACACAGTAAGACATCCGGCTGGCAAAACAAGCGTGGTAAACAAGGAGTAATACTTCAGGGGACACTGAGTGGGCGAGCCGGTGAAGCAAATAAATGCAGGATGACAGCCCGGCAGATAGCTTTTCCACATGGGTCAGCCAAGAAAATCTATTGTCGACCAATAGACCCAAAACATTGACTGAGCTTTCGAGCTTACCATTCAAGAGAAATTCCATATTTTGTGTTTTAGTATCATTAACACTCAGACCATTTGCAGTACACCAGCTTTTCACAAGGATTTCAGAGCGCCCAACGTTTTGTTGAAGAGAAGAAAGAGCTGAACTGGCTGAGAGCACAGAAATGTCATCAGCAAAAAGTATTAGGTTACCTGAATCTAATGGTTGATAAGGAAGGTCATTTATAAATAATATGAAGAGACAGGGTCCTAAAACAGATCCCTGCTTTATTCCGCACGGTATCGCTACTTTCTCAGAGATTTTTCCTCCAAAAGAAACCACCTGAGACCAACCCTTGAGGTAGTTTTCAACGAACGCAAGTGCTAATGTGTCGAAGCCGTAGTGTTTGAGCTTTAATAAAAGAAGGTCATGAGGGACAAGGTCGAATGCTTTTGAAAGATCATAGAGCCGTAGCTCCACACGCTCCCTTCCTTCCAGATAATCCAAAGCTGACGTTACCAATGAAACGGCTGCATCACATGTATTTCTCCCCTTTCTGAAACCGAATTGCTGCTTGTGTATGAGCTGTTTTTCTTCTTCATAAGAGCGGATATTCCTCAGTACCACTGATTCTAGAATCTTGGCAAAGACCGGAAGTTTAGAGATCGGACGAAAATCCTCATAAGCTGCACACTTTCCCTTCTTGGGAATCGGCGTCACAGTGGAAACCTTCCAACACTCAGGAAACTCCCCATTTTTGAAACACAAGTTGATAATATAGGTTAGGGGCTCGATTATATGGATAGCAACACCTTTTACTATAGCAGAATTTATCCCAAAGAAGTCAGAAGAATAAGAGTGACTCATCGAGCAGATCACTGAATAAACCTCCTCAACAGAAACCGGCAGCAAGGAAAACTCGTTGCTGAAATGAGGAGCTCTACTTAAAAATTCAGAAAAGTCCTGAGAATAAACACTAGGCTGACAGAGCTCAAAGACCTCGGAAAACACTGTGCTGAAACCGTGACAGTCAAATTTATCGCCGGGAAAGAACCCCCGAGACTTGGAATTTAATTCATTTTTGACAACATCCCACGACGATTTAGTTCTATTTGAGGATCTCTTTATTTTATTGTCATTATTTTCACGTCTTGATTTTGATAGAGCACTCCTGTACTCCCTTCTAAAAGAACGAGCTAGGATAGCGAAATCCGGATTGCGAGTCGATGAGGCCAAGCTCTTAAAGGACTGATATCTGTCTCTTAAATTTAATAATTCGTTACTGAAATGAACTCTCTTTGTGGAGGAGTCACAACGAATTCGAATATTAGTCCAAGGGCATGTGGAATCGGCAGCAGATAAAAATAAATTCATGAAGGAGATTGCGGCCGAGCTCGCATCCTTGAACGCATAAACTGGGAACCAATTAAGGGTAGAAAGGATACGAGTGAGCTCAAATATGTTCATCTCTTTAGATAATCGATGTCGAGAATGAGTAAAAAACTGCTCAACCTGGTTAAGGTAATCGATTGAAACCCAACTATACTAAGTACCATTTTTCCAATTTCATGAGGAGCCTGGTCAGCGGACCAACTAGTAATAAGATATCAAATCTGTCATGTTTTTCTCCCTGCTCTCCTGAACTTTGTTTATAGCACCTCAACCTCGTTTAGATAGTGTTCACGAAGACCAGTTCTGGAGCCAGGTCCTGAAAACAGGTTGTAATTTGGGAAGGTTTGAGATTGGTTTGGGATTGGTGAAGGTTTGATATATGATTTAGTTCGTTTGAGATTAGATTTTGAAAAAGTTCCAGTATGAGGGAATTGTTTTAAGTTATCATATCATACGTATTATGTTAAATTGATTTGAAATTTGAGCTTTTTGAGTTCAAAGAAAATGTTAACTATTATTTTTATGGTAAAAAACGTATAACTGCTATTCAAAAGAGCTTTTGGATTTTTCGATTTTTTTTAGTTTTTATCGATTGTATAGCAAATTTTAATGACATTTATGAACGTTTTTCAACATAATTTTGTACATACATTTTCTAATGCTCTATTTTATATTTGGTAAGTAAACTTTATTTGGGCAATATTATATTTTTGGGATTTTGTACAATTTAATGTACTCAAAAAGTTCTGCCCAACTAACTCATCCTTTCATTAGGAAAGCTTGATTTTTCGGAGCAAGAACGGAATTTTTATCTCAAGTCTAAGGGGAGTTATCGTCTGAATGTATACACACACGCTCACATATATGAAAAAAGTTCAGTCATGCAGCATGACCCCATGAGCGAATTTTGAAAGAAAAGGTTACTGAAGGCCGAGTGGAGGGAGGCCTTGAGATTAACGTTACTGACGGCCGAGCGGAGCGAGGCCTTGGGTCTGCGTGCTAGTACGTACATAAATAGAACATCTTCATAATTTCATGGCTGATATTTTCTAAGCCACAGTCAGTATCAAAGCTACATCAAGTCCTAAAACAGTTGAGCGTAAAACATTAAAGAGAGCGACCGAGAGAATCGGAGGACGGAATATTTCACAGAATAAACTCATCAGTTGTGAAATTACTTTTTTTTTCTTTTTTTTTTTTTTTTTGTAAACAAGCACCTACTACCTACGTTTTAAACAGCATGGTTCTAAAATTGGTTATACAGGGATACTTCCATAAGAGTAGTTCAATCTGAATTTGGACAATGTTTCATACAAATATTACCGATTTTTACAACTAGCGAACGGCATTATTTCGATTTTTGACTGATTTTTCAACTTTGAAATTTTTGAAAACTTAATACATATTCTTATAGGAAATTTTACGCTGATTCCGAATATACCACAAGTTAGTATGCTGAAAAATTATTTCGCACAACAAATCGCAAAAAACAGGCTATTTTGAAATTTTTGACTACATTTTTGAAAATTTCAACCCGAAGATGTAATCCGATCATGCTGGCCAACGAACTTGAACTTTCGTTTTGTGTCCTTAACATTTTAAAATTTGTTTGAAGTTTCTAGCACAATTCTACGGACAGTTATCGTTTGGAATGACACATACATACATACATACATTAAAAAATGCGTTAAACTTCAGAATATGATTCAGAATAGCCTGAAACGGATTTCTGCATAAAAATTTTTCAAAAATTCACATTCTACAAATTTTGAGGCGAGAGCAATAGCTTAATTTTCTTCAAAAATTCGCTAAAACGATTAAACTGTAGGGTTCGTTTCTGTATACCTCAAAACGGTTCTCAATGAAGAATATTTTCGAAAATTTCAATTTTAAAATTTTTGAAGCCATTGAAATAGTTGTATTTTTTACGACAGTTCCTTAAAAAGTAAGTCCGTTGACAATAAATTGAGGATTTCTAAGATTTGAAATGTTTGCCAAATGGCTAATGGGTAGGTAACTAATGGTAGCGATGGTAATTCAGTGTTGGTTATGACCCAGTGAAATCTTGGGAATAATCATAGGGATGAAACCCAAAATTCGCGTTCAGATCCAGACAAATCACTCAATCGGTCAACTGAAGCAAATACACCTCGAACTAACATTGAAATCACTGCGGGATGATCAGTTGAAACTATAAACCAGGGTCCATCTGGAGTCCCTGCCACCCATTATGTGGGAATCTCGGCGTCAAACCCTCTGGACAAGGGCGCCTCAGGACATTAATCAAGGGGATGAGGTCGACTTAAGCCCGCATAGCTGCGAGGAAGGAAGGGCAGAAGGGGCTGGCAGGTTAGCCGCAGATCTATTGGCTCCGGAATCCTTCAAGGCACCACCGGATAGTCACATCTTGCCTTCTGAATCATCAACCTCGCATAACTCGGGCATTACGCCTCCCCATCAGTTACACCTTCGGGCTCCGTGATGCATTATAATGTGCAGCACCTGGGACGGGGACAGCCCCCAATAGTCAAACGCTGATGAATACATAACCCCTGTAATGGGGCAGGAGTGTGTGTGGCCACTTACCGGTGTGTTTGACCCCGTAATTAACCGATAATCACCCTGAGACTCCCGCATCTGACCATTGTTGATGATCTACAAGTTAATTCTCCAAGCACACATAGTTAGCTATGCCACGCCACACTCTGGTACGTGTCTCTCGTCGAGGAAATCACTGCAAATCGCATTATTACGGCTAATTTGCAAAATCGTGTGATTAACGTATGTTAATTTTGCAGTTCTATCAATATTGGTCCCATGATGTAGGTAGGTATTACCTACATCATTCTTAATAATTACCACTTCTAAATACTGGTTTTATACAAATACTGTTACACACCTTCGTTTGCTCTAAATCAGCTTAATTCAGGTAATGTTGAGTAGAAACTCACCCGCGTATCACATTCTTGTTTAAACCTACTATTCTCAACTAGCCTAGTACGCTGCACCGGTCATATTCCTCACCTTCCCCGTCACATATGGGTATACCTACTTTTGACATGGATATGTTTTTGCTCTGGGGGGTCAACCAAAAATTTCCGTGACGCAAAATTTGTGTCACAATTTCAGTGTTTTTCACGTACAACCCAGCCGTTGCTAGGGGAATGGAACTTCCGCAGTTTTCATCGCCCAGAAATCGTTCGCCACTCGTTGGAAAGCGCTTGATTTATGTGATAAATGTTCACATCTCAAGCTACCAATTTCCCCCTCCTTACGTACCTGGCTACATTCCTAAACTAAGTTGATTGGACTATAAACAATTTTAATAAGCCGGTTACAATATTCTTAACGTAAAGCAATAGCATCATTTACTCCACTCCATAGGAAACATTTTCATCCTCTTGACAACAGTCGGCTCATTGTAGTCGGCTCTCCACTTCACATAATTTCAAAAAATCCTGGCAATGAAAATTGAGCCAACGATTATAAATTATCTTAGATCGCCATCCTTTTATCGAATTTTTGAATAAATTGCAATGGCTCCAAAAATTTTTAAATCAAAATTCTCGAGAAATTTCTTTATTGAAATCCGTTTTGAGACATTCTAAAACGAATCCTAGAGTTTAACGCTAATATATATATATATATATATATATATATATATATATATATATATATATATATATATATATATATATATATATATGCTGCAAATGACAACCAAAAAAACATTACTGTTACCTTGAAAGTTTTTGAGATCTCGATTTTCAAATACCTATTTCAGCCCTTAAATGACAACCCTTTAGGGTTGATCAAAATTGATGCCGATGTATAATTTTTCAGCCAAATTTCATAAACTTTGGTTCTGTAGTTTTGGAGAAAAGCTATGGACGATTTTCGGCGGAGGGACAGATTTTTGGTTGATTATTTTTACTATTTTCAATTATGAACCTTTGGAATTTACCAAGAAGAAAAATTTAACCCCCCCCCCCCCCCCCTCCACTCACACCCACACACGCAAAATGTTTTGGTTTACGTTTCAAGATGCGTGGAATCCAAAAATCGTATTAAAAAGAGCCGGCCGTCCGCCGTACGCCTTTCTGAGCTTTCCTCCAAAAACTACTGGACCAAAGTTGATGAAATTTGGCTCACAAATCATTCATCAGATGGGGATGTGCCAGTAACAACGGCATCAGTTTTGATCAGCCCTAAAGGGTAGTAATTAATGGCTGAAATATTCAGAAATCGAGATCTCGACAACTTTCAAGGCAACAGCGATGAGTTTTTGCTTGTCAATGATGAATATAATCCCAAAGAATCGAACCATCCGAAACGCAGTAGGCTGAACCGTTTGTTTTTCCTAAGAGCTAAAACTTTGAAAAACCTTCGGATTTGCAGGCGCAAGACCATGAAGAAACGATGCACAGCTTTTATTATGCGATCATAGCTCAGAGGTTAGGTTTCTGATTACAGGGGCGGCAGTTCGTGTCCCGGCAGAGGCGATAATTTTTTTTAAATTCTTTCTTCCTAGTCACTTCCAAGATGGTTTTTTTTCCCACAAAAGTTTATCATTTCTGTTTGATATAGCCCTTCTGCGCCCTTCTGCACTTCTCAAAAATTAAAGAAAAAAGTTATGGAGGGGGGGGGGGGGCGTTACTTTTGGCACACTGTGTCCCAATGGAATTCTCACTGCACAAAACTGAGTTTATCAGAAATTTTTTATGACATTTTTGATCTAGTTTCAAAATTTTAATAAAAAATTAAAAGGGCTGTCCTTAATGCAGTTTTATAATAATTATTATTTCATTTTTATTTATGAGTATCCAACTTTTGTCACCTATAGATGGTCAGTGAATCTTAGTTAGGTGTCTTATTTTATCTCATTTATTTCAATTTATGGATGCCTCGATCAATGTCAATTTATTATACCAGTGATATGTATCTACTATTATACTTGGATTTCAGCTCTTGTTACTTTTAAAGGGGCGAATAATGTGTATTTTATGATTAATTAAATTACATTAATTTCTTCATTTTTTGCTTGTCAATGATACATATAATCCCAACGCTCCTTTATGTGGATCTGGAATACAACTGCTAAGTTTGGAAAGATCCAGATCAGCTTCGGAACCTCTGAGGCTAATTTTTCTTCTAATCAACTCACGATGCTTTTATTTAAATGGAGCTCCTTTGGGACTTCTCGGAAACGTTTAAAAGGGACGGAGGCGCACTGATCAGCCGAGGGGCCTTTGAACCTGTGTTCTTTCCTGACCTATCGATCTTTTGTTTTACATTTTTAATGTGAAGCGTAAAATTGCGGGTTCTGGAACTGTAAAGGTGTTAACCCTTCTGGGAGGCACGATGCGCCATGTTCTGATCATATATTACTTACGGGGTTTAATAATTTCTTATAGACCAATGATCTGCATAGAAGGGCTATCTAATACCGAAATAATAAACCTTTACCTTTAGGCGAGCGAACGACCAGCTGATTTCGAACAAGGTAAACCGAACGAAGTGTCCTACGTGCCACCGCCCGACGCCGCGATTCGTGCTGAGGTCGTGCGCTCAAGTTTGATTTTCATACCAGTTTGATTTTGGTCGCGCGCTCGCCTGGTCGCTCTGCCGAGAGGTTACATTTTTGTGTTCAGGTTTTTGTTTGTGTTCCCGTATTCCTCTCATTTTTCTCCTGGAAATGGCTGGGACCGAGACAAGGAGACGAAGGCACAAGGTTTATTATTCCCTTCTCCCATACTTCAAAAAGCTGGGGGATATTGAAAAACTAAAAGTTAGTAATGAGTTACAAAGTATTTTGATAAGGAAGCTTTCTCGAAAAGAGGACCCCCCTGACGATTAATATACTGAATTAAAAATTAAATGTTTTATAATTTATTACGTGCATACTTACCTGATTGTCAACATCAAGCTATCCTCAGCTCCTACGGGCCTTTAAAAATTGGTAACTTGATTATTGAATTCTCCTTCAATATGTTCAACAATATAATCGAAGGTGAACATTTTCATCCTGGAGTAAGCAAAAAATGCCGCCCCATTTTTCTTGAGTTGCGGGAACAAATGGTGGAACTCACCGCATTGTTCCCTCATTAAATAAATAGTCAAAACTGGCCACCGTCTCGATGAATTCTTTTTCGCCAAGTAATAAAGCATTGCTGCATTATTTGAAAGAAATAAGTTGTTCTTAATATGGGGCAAAAATACAAAAAAAAAATTGTACACTTAGCACGAAGCAAAGGTACCTCGCAAGGATTTTAGACGCGTACTTCGGACGCCTACTGTGGACGCTATAGCGACGCGCGCGCGCGTCTTGAGGTCGCTCGAACGCGCCGGTCGCTCGCTCGCGTTCTTTGGTCGTCCACGTAGGAAAGGCGTTAGATTCTAAGCATCTCTTGAAACGTAAACAAACAAATTTTGAAGCATAGACAAAATTACAAGTTACATTTGGGTATTTATACAAAAATCACAGTTTATTACAGAAAAAAAGGTTCAATCATTCTTAATGAGTTGAAATCGTATGGAATTTATAATAACCGTTTTCCTGGGAAAGGCCCACGTATAAAAAATTAAGTAAGTATACAACCGTTCCAGGTTGTGGCTTTTCGTCCGACTGCCTCGGGCGTCGCGGACGCCATAGCTGATGACAATATCTTCCGTTCTGATTCGATCTGATAATTTCGCTTAAAGCTACTCATTGCCTCACCCCCTTGAGTGGAGAGGGGTTCGCCATACAGAAGCGCAAAAATTACTTGGACGTCTGACCCTTACCTGGGCGGTCACCCATCCAAGTACTCACTACGGTCGACGTTGCTTAACTTTGCTAATCGCATGAGAAACGGTTCATTGCAACGCCTAACCCGGATGTCTGATGCGTCCATGTGTCCTATCGTCAGCAATGTCACAAACTCAGTTATAAATGAAAATGATAAATATGAAATGCTATGAAAATAAAAAGGCCCACTTTCTGAAATTGTGCACAGGATTCATAAGTTGCATTTCGTAGAAGTAGGAGGATCCTTGAGAGATGATGTTCTAATAATGTTTTTGGACTCAAACGACTCACAAATTGGTTAGGGAGGGGGATTGTGCCGAGGGGCGAAATCGACGATGGGAAAATTATTATCGAGTCAAAAGTTGAAATATGAAAGAGGTAACTCGCAGTGACACTCCCTTCCGCAGAGTTAATTAAAACCGTTCGGAATTGAACGTTGGTCTGCCCCCTTCGCTCCACTCATGGAAAATCAACATCGTACAAGATAATGATAGTTTTAGAATGAACAAAGCTTAAAATGTCTTCATCCTGAATGTACTCAATAATTAACTGTAATAGATTAATATTCTGGTGGATCTGAGTATTTATTTTGAATACAATGACTTGAGGTGGATTCTATATGTACCTTTATTTTAATATTAATTTAAATTATAAACCAAAAGGTGAATAGTGATGTGTGTTATAAGAGACAATTTATTAGGTAGGTAATATTGTATGGTCTGATTTGCTACTCTTGCCGGCAGTGCGGGCTTGCCCTAGCCCTAGTATGTTGACTCAGTAACTATAAATAAACTATAATAATCTCAATCCTAAGGAGAGTTATCGTCTGGAATGACCAATTATATATAAATACATCCGAAATATGTGTTTACGAAATTATGCAGAAAAATGTTCTTGAATTTCAAAATATATGCTAAAAATCGAAGAAAAAAATGCAATAAAGGCTAAAAACCTAAAATCTTTTTTGAATTGCAGAATACCATTTAGAACGAATTTTTCGGTCGTAAAATTGGCAGTGACCAAGTTCTTTACATTGAAAGCGTCCCCCTCCATCCATTTTGCAGAAAACACAAAGCGCATGATGAGTATGCATTCACAATTGGTGGAGTTGCAATACCTTTATCCACTCACTCACGTTTCTTCCTCGGTCTCATAGTTGACCGCCAGCTGCAGTGGACCCAGCATATTGAGTACTTGCGCCAAGCTGCCATGCTGGGTACACAGTTGCTCAAGGCCTTTTCCACCTACAGTTGGTGTGCCCAGCACACCAGGATTTTCCATGCAGTGGTGCGATCACGAATGGATTATGGGTCTGCTGTCTATGGCTCAGCAAGAAAGTCCTTGCTGCGTAAGCTGGAACCTATATTAAACAAGGGTCTTCGTTTGGCCACTGGGACCTTCCCCACTACCCCGACGGCATCCCTTCAGGTGCTTGGGAATAGTCAGCCACTCAAATTCGGCAAAAGAGACATATTCCAGGCTCCAAAAACGAACCCGAACATTGGGTATACGTGTTCAGGAGCACGCTAGGTGGGATAGCATAGAGAGATACCCTCTGGTTCCATATGAGGTGCCCCCTGCCCCTCCCTGGACCTTGTCTGGGATGCGTGTTGACCATCACATGAGGGTCGAGGTCAAGAGCAATACACCCCCACACATCCTTAGATGTCGCTACACTGAGGCAATCCAGTGATATGCTGGACACACACTTATATTCACTGATGGCTCAAAAACACCTGATGGTGTTGGCCTTGCTCTATGGAGCCTCAACTCCTAAGTCACTAGACGCCTACCACCCGTTGTGTCTGTGTGCACAGCAGAGCTGTGGGCAGTGAAACTGACTGTTCTACACTGCCAATTGTTGGGAGTGGGGAATTATGTGATTTGTAGCGATTCACTAACTACCATTGAGGCGATAAGGGACTCAAATTCTGATGATCCCCTTATACAAAGCTACGTGTATTGCTACACCAAGCCACGACATTGGGCTCAACCATAACTTTTATGTGGGTACCGAGCCATGTGGGTATTCATGGCAATGAGTGTACAGATGCCCTTTGAAGGAAAGCCATTGGTGATAATTTCATTGATATGTTGCCTATTTGCATTGAGGATCAAATCTTCTACATGCAACATAAAGCCAATTCCATGTGGCATGAGCAATGGCAGGGTGAGGTCACTGGTCTGCATGGTGTACTTCAGGACTTGAGTCCGGTGGGCCCTTTCGTAACCCTCCTTCCAAGGAGGGATCGAATAGTGATCAACCGGGTTGCCACAGGCCATAACCGCCATACTCACAGACACCTGCTTAGTGCAGAAGCTCAAGATGTGGTGTGTTGGGGTGATCTGTCCATCCACCACTTTCTGGAGGACTGCCCAGCTCTTGTGGACCTCCTAGTCCAGCATCAGCACCCTCAGTGGGTTGACGTTTTATCCACATCAGACAAGGTTCGATCCCTGTTGTTGCACCTGAGAGCCGCTGCGCTCTACTACAAACAGTGATATCTGATCAGAGATATATTTATATACATCTAGTCTGTGACAGAGTTCCCGTCAGAATCCCAGAGAAAGCGCTGCCGTCGCTACGTTGGAAAACAACGGGCATCGCACGCCTCTCCTCGTGTTCTTGAGAGGCTGAGTTTGGCGTTGGATGGGTGATCCAAGACCTGGAAAACCAATCTTCCTGAACATAGCACATTACGTGCTATTAGTAAGGGGATCCTTTTTGGGTCTGTCACACTCTCCTCGGTAGAGCGAGCGTGGTTAGGATTATGGACGGCTAACGCCTAGTAATCCGATCCACTATTTTTGGGGCGTTAATGTTTCAGAAGAAACATGGCCCGGGGTTCCAGAAGGAATTCCCATTATCACCCTTTGGTATATAAATAATTTCATTGGTCTTTGACTTATAATTTCTCTTTTATTTCCCTTTTTATATTTTCAATTTCATACCTATGGTATACCTGGCCTTTGCCATTTTTATTATTATTCTTTATACCCGGGCATGGTTCCCAATTATTCAAGGGCATTGTTCCCAATTATTCAAGGGCATTGTTCCCAATTAGTCAAGGACATTGTTCCCAATTATTCAAGGGCATTGTTCCCAATTTCCAGGGCTTAGTTCCCAATTTAAGTCCCTAATGCGGGCATATTAAATTATTTCTATTTTATTTTCCTAAAGGTATAAGTCTCCATAGTTGAGCCACCGTTTATTCCCGATTGTTCCAATCTTTGATTGGGGGTTGATTACATAATGAATACTTCTTATCAAGATTCATTGACAATCCATCCTGTTTTAATCCCATCCTCAATCGCCAATGCAGCTATTTATTAATGAGCATCCGTTCTCAGCCAGTAAACTATTCCACCTGGTTAACATACTTGCTCTTCAATCAAGTATGTCTTTAAGGGGGGGGAGTGTGACAGAGTTCCCGTCAGAATCCCAGAGAAAGCGCTGCCGTCGCTCCGTTGGAAAACAACGGGCGTCGCACGCCTCTTCTCGTGTTCTTGAAAGGCTGAGTTTGGCGTTGGATGGGTGATCCAAGACCTGGAAAACCAATCTACTCCGAACATAGCACATTAATGCTATTAGTAGGAGTGGGTATCTCTCTGACGGGATACTGTCACTCTCCTCTACCTCTTTTTCGAGGATTTAGGCCCCCAATGTACCTCTGGGGGCTACCTAGATCCTTGATAAGTCGTAGTTTTATTTCACTTTGCTGATTGTATATACTCGTAGTAGCATGTACATAGTGATTAGCCTATTTTACATCTAGCCTTAGTTGTATTCCTTTATTTTTTTTTTTTATTTTTTTTTTTTTTTTAATCCACTTTGGGGGCTAAACAGTGGTCATCACTGTACCCCTCATTTTTTTTTTTTTTTTTTTTTTTTTTTTCTTTTTTTTTCCTCTCCGAGTTGCCAGTTGAGTCCATGATGGCGCTCCATTTTAGTCAAGGATGGCAACATGGCTCCCCTTAGAATCGTGTCACTTCCAGTGTCCCTTTAGACACCTTGTTCAATGCCGCTAATGACCCTTCTGGTTGAGATGCGGCTTGAACCTTAATATTATATATATATATATATATATATATATATATATATATATATATATATATATATATATATAATCTACGAAAGTTCGCTCATCCGATCATGCTGCTTGACTGGAACTTTTTAATAGTGTGCCCCTTCTCTTTTGAAAGGAGTTTTGTATTATACACACAAAAAGTGTGTGAGCCAAACTGTATATTGTCAATACAGTAATAAATATACAACAGTTGTATATAGCCTGGGTAGAGATGAAATGATTTCTCATACACGCTCACACTGTTTTATTAATAAGAATTATTCATTACTAATTTTCGTGATTTCACTCGTATTTTCTTTCCCATCCCAATTTTAGTCTAATTGAACAGCAAACCTCGGAAATTTTTTATTTCAGGGCGGAAGGGGAAAAAATGAGAGATTATTGCCGCTCTTAGCTGTTCTTCACAATTGTTTCTTAATATCCAATCTTGAAGTAGGTGTAGTACGAATCACGTGCTTTTAGGTACATTAACAGATACAGATTTTCGAAAACGATACTAAATTAAACAATCGGAAGCTATTCCAATTTAGTTTGGGTTAATAACAAATTAATTTTTATGGACGGGAAACGCGTTTTGCAGACGGCGCATTTAACAGAGAGATAGCTCTATGAACAAAAGAGGTAGAAATTGCGATGGGAAAGGGAGTAAGCTGGCTACAATGGGAGGTAGAATGAACAAAGGGCTTCCATAGCTACACAATATATCGCGAAGGGACGGGAACCAGCCCTTTGTGGACCCTAAAGGGCCCGCAGATTCATACATATTCATCAAAATATAATTAATCATCACCAGAGGTGCCGTCCCTCCCCTTTTATACGCCTCCCTCTGTCGCTGTAACCACTTTCGCATTTTACTCCATTTCACAGGCTCTGAGCAGGAGATTTCGCGGAACGTTTTACACGGATGTTGGAAGTGTAAGCGTAGAGTGCGCGTCGCCACGACTCATGCCTACTCTTAAAAGTTGAACGGATTCGGGACTCTAGGCGTATCAAAAATTGTGTTGAATGTGCTGAAATTCGGCTCAAAAGAAGGATTTTGTAGCATGGAACATGCTTTAGCCTTGGACTAACTAGCGAAAAACGTTACGCGGATATTTCACGATTTTTTTGATATTTTATGTTTTCAATTTGACACATAAACGAAAAATACGTAGAAACCGACCCTAAACTCGTATTTTTATAGTAGGTCATTTTTCGAGAAAACCCATTCAAAAAGCTCCAGTCATGCAGCATGATCGTATGAGCGAATTTTCATAAATGGTCGTATTACATTTATGTTAAATTCTGTTGAAATTTGAGTACTTTGGGGACAAATAAAAATTTTATTATACATTTTATAGCAAACTAACTTTTTGTCAGTAATATTCCAAGAACAGACGATTTTGTGGATTTTTACAATTTTTTCAAGTGTTCCTATCGATTTTTAAGTTATTTTAATGAAATTCAAGTACATTTTTCAGTACAATTTTGTGCTTAAATTTTTAAATGTCCTAGTTCATGTTCGATTAATTTTTTTCGAGTAGCATTCTGCTAAAAAATAGAAATTTGTTAATTTTTAGCGGTTTTTTGCCTTTTTTAGTGATTTTTTAAGTACATTTTTAGAAATTTGACCAATTTAATGTGCTCAAAAAGTGTTGTCCAACGAACTCATCCTTTCTTTTGAAATGCTTGATTTTTTGGCGAAAGAACGAAGTTTTTATCTCAATTCTATCGAGAGTTATCGTCTGGAATGACACATACATATATATACTTATATATACATATATAAAAAGTGTTAAAATCCAGGAATCATTTCAGAATGCCTCAAAACAGATTTCGATGAAGAAAATTTTTGAAAATTTTTATTTTAAAATTTTTGGAGCCATTGCAATAGCTTTATTTTCTAAGAAAATTCGCTAAAAAGGAGGTTTACTACAGGGAAGGAAGCTAAGTAACAAAACAACGAAACTCGTAAACGAGTTCCACTATCTGCTTTACTAGCAGATACGATGTTACATGGATATGTCTTCGATTGGGGATTTCATTACGGTCGTTCTCGAGAGTTGTAAACAAATCGTTTAACTTTGGACTGTAGGCGACGAAATGTAGGATAAAGAATTTATTTTATCATTCTTGGAGGCATAAAAAGCATACTATAAATTAAAGTTATTTCTCCAATACAGACGCAATGAGTTCATGAGTTGTTGTTAACAGTCGACTGTTGTCAAGAGGATGAAAATGTTTCCTATGGAGTGGAGCGTACGCAGGTACTCGAACGAGATCTGAGAAGCGAATAATTTTTTATTGTTTGAATATCCCTAGTTATCAGAATGACGGCATGGTAACTGGCTGTAATTAGATGATGAAATCAAAAACTAAAGAATAAAATAATTATTATATTGATTGATCTTGCTGTTGGTAGGTCCCCTCAAGGCCCTTTTCTTAAAAGAGTTTTCTTTTGTAGTTGAAAAGAAAAGACTTGAAAAAGTGATAAAATAAAAATTTGAAACCCAACCAAACATAAATAAATCAGATCCATAGGATGGGGGGAGGAGATGATGAGTTTTATGAATGTAAGTCTGAAAGAGGTGGGGGTGAGTTGGAGGGGGGGGGGGTGTGTTTGCGGGACAAGTGAGCGCGTGTGCGTGGAACAGTGTGGAGGGCGGAATAGTGTGGAACAGTGTGCGCGGAGGGCGGAAGAGTGTGGAATAGTGTGGGGGAAGGGGGAGCGCCGCGGCGGAGGATGAGCACAATAGGATGAGACCCCGGGATTCCATAAAAATGATAATGCGGAAGGGACGGTTACTCTATGGAACGAAGGTGAAGGAGGGGGTTGTAGTGTAATGGTAATAGCTGTAGTGAAGGGAGGCGGCGGGTCGTACGAAGATCCCACCGCCGCCCCCTTCGGGTCCTCCCCGCACACACACCCTGCACGCGCTCGCGGTACCCTCGCACCCCCTTCCCGCCCTCTTACCATTATCATCCCCCTTTTCTCATGCTAACTCAAAACACAATCCAAATACCATTTAACACGACCAGCCTCCTCATGTTTTATTTCAGCTTACTCACACAATCCCATGAAAACTTACCAACCCCAACGTCTCCCGCTCGCTCTATCAAACCTGCGCTCCCTTTCCAAAAACAGAATTTTCGTTTTAAAATCCTTCATAATCTACATTTATAAGTTCCAGTCATGCAAGATGATCGTATGAGCGAATTTTCGTAAATTATCGTATGGTATAATGTTTAATAAACTTTTATCCCTGGTGCACTTTTAGTGTGACGTCACGAACACATCAATGACACATTACTTACCTATGTACCAAGTTGTAACCAGAAGTAAGGTTATAAAATAAAACCAGTCTATTAATAATTCTCCACGAGTTAATCTTTTTCCTACCTAAATTCATATTAAAGCCGCATAATCGGCACTATACACTACTTGGCGACGAGTTTATAATTTTAATAGTGTAATAATTCATAAATTAATTCGCGAATTATGCCGGACCAGACGCCAGGAGCACAACAACAACCTGTAATACGGGTAACGTTGCCGTCGACCCTCCCGGCCCCCGTCATTTTCGACTCAGAACTTCTAGTTGGGAATCTTTCAAACAAAGAACGAACAATTTATTCCATGTGTATCGCACAACAGACGTCGAAGACAAGAAGGCATACTTACTCGCATCTCTCTCAGACGATACACAGAAACTACTGCGAAGCTTATGTTTACCAGACGACCCACAGACAGTTTCTTATGACAACTTAGTGGCGAAATTTGACGCACATTTCATTCCGATTTCCGCATATTTCGCTGCACGCCAGAAGTTTTATTCAGCCCATCAAAATCAGGACGAAAATATAAACTCCTGGGTATCTCGTGTACGTACGTTGGCAGTTGACTGTGGGTTCGGTACGGAACTAGGAACTGTGATGCGCGATGTTTTCGCTATCGGAATCAAAAGCCCCAAAATTCGCGAACGAATTTTTGAGGAAGATGCGTCAAACACTTCTACGGTAACTTTCGCGTCCATCACGAAACTGGCACTTTCTAGAGAGGCTGCAAACGTAAGTAATACCTGTGCAATAAAAACAGAGCCTGTATTTTTCGCTAAAAAACAACAAAATCGTAGGCAAACAAAATCTTCATCTGTCGATTCGTTCCCATGCAAGGTATGTGGGCGTAAAAACCACAAATCATCAGATTGTTTTTTCAAGTCCGCATCCTGCAATATCTGCAAAACAGTCGGACATTTAGCATCGGTTTGTCCAAGCCGGCAGGTCAAAAATAAGAGGGGAGGGAAAGCTAATAGTGGACCCCGGGTTTCCTCATCTAAATACGTGGATTTTAAAGACAATAACGAGCCCGATTTTTCCCTGGACCAGCCGTTGGATCTCTTTGTGGAAAATGAGAACTGTTTTGCTATATACGAGAGTGCCCCAATTCATGACAACATAGAAAAACTCGAAGTAATTCAAAAAGAGTTTTCACAGGTAGATCAGCCAGATTTTAATGAAAGTGTAGGAAATTGCTATAAGACTTTCAACAATGAAGCGGCGGAGGACAAACCGATTGATATAACCCTCAGAATCAACTCGAAAGAAATCGAATTCGAGGCAGATTCAGGCTCAGCCCACTCATTTGTTTCTCGAAAATTTTATAGCAAATTCCTATCACAATATGAGATGACCAGTACTGATTTGAGTCTAAAGGACTATGTTGGTAAATCATTTTTACCTAGTGGTAAAATATTTGTTCCATGCCACTTTAGAGGCGATAAATACGAACTCCCATTCTATGTAGTGGAACATGGAGGACCCCCACTCCTTGGAAGGTTAAATATGAGGAAGTTGAACATAAAAGACTTACCTTTGACACATATGACGACAGAAACAACACATTTTGTTGCTCCTAATTTTCCATCAGTTCCTGCTTGCATTCTTCCAACTCTCCAAAAGTACTACAAAGTATTTCAAGAAGGAATGGGAACGTTCAACAAATATAAGGTGTCCCTCACCCTGAAGCCTGATGCCCAGCCAAAATTTTTGCTACCGTTTGCGTTAAAACAAAAAGTCGACGCCGAATTGGATCGTCTAATAGCTGCGGGGGTGCTAGTCTATAATGATAAGAGCCCGTGGGGAACGCCAGTTGTGCCAGTATTGAAGGCAGACGGCTCGATCAGAATATGTGGTGACTTCAAAGTCACTGTGAACCAAGTGTTGGAACCAATGGGCTACCCAATGCCACGCATTGATACACTGTTTGCAGAAATGCATGGTGCTTCTATGTATACTAAGATCGACCTGCGTGAGGCCTTCCAACAACTCGTTTTGGATGAGAAGTCTCAAAATATCATGACGCTGTCAACTCACAAGGGACAGTTGTCATTCACTAGACTAAGCTATGGCATTGCCACAGCACCAAAGATTTTCCAGAAGTTCGTGGAGCAGACACTTGGTGGAATCAAGGGAGTCTTCGTCTTCCAAGATGACATTTTGGTAGCAGCTGACAACCTAAAATTGCACAATGGCCTTGGAGCAAGTGCTAAAACGCCTACATGACTGTGGACTCCGAGTCAAGCTCAGCAAATGCAGCTTCCTGAAACCATCAGTAGAATACTTGGGTCACATAATTGACCAAAAGGGTTTCAGGCCTCGAAAGGATAATACAACTGCCATCATAAATGCCAAAATGCCAGCTGATGTCAAGGAGCTGAAATCCTTTATAGGAATGGTTACCTTCTATCTCAAATACATTCCAAATGCATGCTGAAATTCTGGCTCCCTTGTATGATCTAACCAAAGAAAATAATGAATGGAAATGGACCAATAAGTGTGCAGCAGCCTTCAAAGAAATTAAAGAAAGGCTCACCAAACCACCTGTTTTAACTCATTTTTACCCAGATCAACCAATCTTTGTACGGGTGGATGCATCATCAAGAGCTATAGGAGCAATCCTTAGTCACACCTTCAAGGATGGTTCTGAGAAGCCAATTGCCTTCTCATCAAGGATCCTGTCAGCAGCTGAGGCCAAATACCCTCAGATTGAGCGTGAAGCCCTGGCTCTGGTGCACGCAGTCCTCAAATTTCATCCATTCATCTATGGAAATGACAAATTGACTATATGGACTGACCACAAGCCACTAACGGCAATATTTGGTCCGAAAAAAGGAATTCCGGTGTACTCAGCTAACCGACTTCAGCGATGGGCTTTCATCCTTTCACCATATACGTTCAATATAAAATTTGTTAAATCAGAAGAAAATGCAGCGGATTATCTTTCCCGTTACACCCAAGAAGGAGACAACAAGGATTTTGATCCACTTCAAGGCATCTCGTATGTCAACTTTATTCAGGAGACCTCTCCAATAACCATGGATTGGACTAAAATTAAAAAGGAGACTGCCAAGGACCCCCAGCTCTCTAGAGTTCTCCGAGCCGTAATGCATGGAGACTGGCCACCTGCAAGTGACGAACTAAAACCCTACTCATCTCGCCAGAATGAGCTCACTGTTGATTTGGGTTGTGTGATGTGGGGCCATAGAGTTATTATACCCTCGGCTCTGCGTTCTGAGCTACTGAAGATCATTCACAGTGTGCACTTTGGCTCTTCCAAGATGAAGTCTCTCACCCGCTCATTTTTCTGGTGGCCTGGCCTTGACAGCGACTTGGAGGCCTTAGCCAACTCCTGCTCCGATTGCCAAAAATTTAGACCTGAACCAGTTAAGACACCCAAATGCTGGTCATGGCCTCTTCGCCCATGGACAAGACTTCACCTTGATTTCTTCGGTCCCATCAAAGGGCAACAGTATCTAGTAGTTTTTGATGCAACCTCAAAGTGGCTAGACTGCTTCCAAACAACTAGCACTTCTTCAGCAGTGGTCATTCACCACCTCTCACATCTATTTGCCACCTTTGGGTTGCCAAAAGTGATCACCACTGACAATGCTACGTCCTTTACCAGTGCTGAATTTAAATCTTTCCTGGGGCGATTGAAAATCTCTCATCTCTCTGGCTCACCTTACCATCCAGCAACGAACGGACAGGCAGAAAATGCTGTGAAAATCATTAAAACCTTCATGAAGAAGGCCAAGCTGATGGAAGCAGCCCCAAACTCAGTAATGCCCAAGATTGTGCAATTCTTATACATGTACAGAAATACTCCGCATCGAGCTACAAACTCCACTCCAGCACAAATCTTGTTTGGTCGCCACCTGCGAACCCATTTGAGCCTCCTTGTACCCAGTCGTCAGGACAGGATCCAAGAACAGCAGGACAAGAACCTGGCTACGAACAAGAGGAATATCTCCGCTATGCAAGAAGGCGACTCAGTTCTTGCCAGGGACTACCGGGCAGGGAAGCCACCATGGATATCTGGTACAGTGACTCAGCAGAACCATGGAACCAAGACCATACTAACATCAGACGGCCCTGTGACCCGTCATGTCGACCAGTTAATCCCGATAAGGCCAGCTCGACTGTCAATCGAGCTACCACCACCTGGCGGAGCTCGTACATCTCTTCCCAGCAGTTCGCCCACCAGGAACCAAACCTCTCCTGCTTCCCAAAAAGCCTCAACCAGCCCTAGAGTGTCACCTAGTGCTCGAGTTCCAGAAGCTACAACTCCTTGCACTCAACCAGAAACCACTCAGATCACTCCAAGGGCCAGACCTCAACGTGTTCGACGCCCTCCTAACCGCTTCAGCCCTTCGTAAGGGGGAAGGTGTGGTGCACTTTTAGTGTGACGTCACGAACACATCAATGACACATTACTTACCTATGTACCAAGTTGTAACCAGAAGTAAGGTTATAAAATAAAACCAGTCTATTAATAATTCTCCACGAGTTAATCTTTTTCCTACCTAAATTCATATTAAAGCCGCATAATCGGCACTATACACTAATCCCCTAATAAACTTTTCGTGGTTCCACATAGTTTTATAAGATTTAATTTGTTTGTAAGAATTTCCAACAGACAAAAACGTTTGCCAAGTTGGCTATGCAGTATAACTTCCTCAAGCGAGCGAAGCGAGCAACATCCTCATTCAGTCGGTAAACCTACCCTTAGGGATCTACCGTTTCCAATCATTCAACAAGTCCCACTCGACAGTAAAATACCATCGCATCTATACAGCCACACCTTGCGAGCGAAGCGAGCAACTTAATGGGGGGGTCCAGGGTTTTTCCTACACATATACAGCCATACCGAGCGAGCGAAGCGAGCAACATTCCCTACATACATCGGATTTCAACGAGTGTTTTCCTACACATATACAGCCATACCGAGCGAGCGAAGCGAGCAACATCCCCTACACACGTTAAATCTACCCTTAGGGATCTACCACTAGCGAGCGAAGCGAGCAACTTAATGGTGGGGGGGGGGGGTCGGGGGGCTTGCTTCTGTTGTTTAGAAATTTGAGCTTTTTGACTGCAAGGAAATTGTTAACTATTAATTTTATGGCAAAAAAGGACGGTAGACCTACGGTTCCACAGCCAGCGAGATCTCTCTTCTTTCTTTTTTTTTTCTGGCATTAATGGTGTACATTTTACAGCCATATATAGCAATCATATATAGCAATCATATATATTTAAAGTATTATATTATCTAATATCCATCTACCTAATCCTTGCTTAGCAGACATACTCTGAAATCCCCTGCGGTATTTCTAGTGTATATTAAAAATTGTTGTATATTGTTATACATCAACTCTTCAGCTTAGTCAAAAACTCCCCTTTAGTTACCTTTTCTTTTAGAACTTTTAGAACCCCTTAACACTGCTAGTTAAAAATTTCTTTGCACTCAAAGTGCACAAATTTTAAAACAATGTTACATAATATATAGTACGATAATTAACGAAAATTCGCTCATGCTGCATTTCTGGAACTTTGAGAATCACCCGTATCCTATTTGATTTTCTTACAGCCTTCTGTTAAATAAAGTGCCTGCGTTGTAGGAGTGACGTCCCCTAAGAACCAGGGCAACGCGAGGCGTCCATGAGGAAAATTTCGTTCTTGCGCTAACAAATTATAATGAAATCTTTGGATGGGATGCAGGATATCAGAAATAACAACTCCAAGAAGTCTTAGATGAGAATGGTATATTTGGTGGCCCTCTTGGCTCTTTATATAAATGCTGGCCTGGTGAGGGGTGACACGCCCCAGGCTAGATAAGTGTGACAAGTTTCCACGGGTACGGGTGTATACTGCAAAAATCAAGCTTTTCAAACGAAAGGATGAGTTCGTTGTCCACCTCTTTTTGAGCACATTAAATTGGTCACATTTCACAAACGTGCCAAAATAAAAAATCACTAAAAATGGCTCACAATTGATAAATTGATATTTTTTTAAAAGAATATCAGTCAATAAACGTTTAAATCAACAATGAACTTGGACATTAAAAATTGTTTGCACAAAATTATGCTGAAAAATGCACTTAAATTTGATTAATTTATACTGAAAAATCGATAAAAACTACAAAAAATAGCTAGAAATTCAAAATCATCAGTGTCTTGCAGAATGTTATTTTTAGAACTAGATCTTTTCCCCGTAAAATTGCTAGTTACAAATTTCTTTGCACTCTAAGTGCTCAAATTTTAAAACAATGATACATAATATAGTACGATAATTAACGAAAATTCGCTCATACGATCATGGAGCATGACTGGAAATTTGAGAATCATCCGTATCTTATTTGATTTTCTTACAGCATTCTGTTCAATTAAGTGCCTGCGTTGTAGGAGTGACGTCCCCTAGGAACCCGGGCGACGCGTCCTTGAGAAAAATTCCGTTCTTGTGCTAAAAAATTGTAATGATAGCTTCGGATGGGATGCAGGATATCAGAAATAATAACTCCAAGAAGTCTTAGATGAGAATGGTACATTTGGTGGCCCTCTTGGCTCTTTATATAAATGCTGTCCTGGTGAGGGGTGACACCCAGGCTAGATAAGTGTGACAAGTTTCCACGGGTACGTGTGTATACTGCAAAAATCAAGCTTTTCAAACGAAAGGATGAGTTCGTTGTCCACCACTTTTTGAGCACATTAAATTGGTCACATTTCAAAAACGTGCCAAAAAAATCACTAAAAATGGCTCAAAATTGATAAATTGATATAAAAGAATATCAGTCCAAAAACGTTTAAATCAACAATGAACTTGGACATTATAAATTGTTTGCACAAAATTATGCTGAAAAATGCACTTAAATTTAATTAATTTATACTGAAAAATCGATAAAAAACTACAAAAAATAGCTAGAAATTCAAAATCATCAGTATCTTGCAGAATATTATGTAGAACTAGATCTTTTTCCCGTAAAACTGCTAGTTGAAAATTTCTTTGCACTCATAGTGCTCAAATTTTAAAAACAATGTTACATAATATAGTACGATAATTAACGAAAATTCGCTCATACGATCATGCTGCATGACTGGAACTTTGAGAATCACCCGTATCTTATTTGATTTTCTTACAGCATTCTGTTAAATTAAGTGCCTGCGTTGTAGGAGTGACGTCCCTTAGGAACCCGGGCGACGTGACGCGTCCTTGAGGAAAATTCCGTTCTTGCACTAAAAAATTATAATGGTAGCTTTGGATGGGATGCAGGATATCAGAAATAACAACTCCAAGAAGTCTTAGATGAGAATGGTTTATTTGGTGGCCCAATTGGCTCTTTATATAGGTGCTGGCCTGGTGAGGGGCAACACCCCCAGGCCAGATAAGAATGACAAGCTTCCACTGGTCCGGGTGTATAATACACACCTCCCCCCCTTATAAGATTTTTAGCCGCAAATGACATGAGTGCGAGAAAATCTGTTGTAATTCTTGCTGACCGTTTTACTATAATGTCGAATTGTTAGCAATGCCCGGTTTACAATTGGTACGGGTCGTAGTGGCGTGTTGAGTAGAGAAGTGATGTGTGCAGCGAGGAAGGTGTACTGCAGAAGAGGAGTGTGGTGCAGCAGAGGTGGTGTGCTGCAGGACGAAGAGCCCAGACCCATGGAAGTGAGTGCCAAGAGGACAACTGTAAAAAAAAAGAGCTATTAGTACAAAACGTGCTTAAAAAATCTATAATAATGGCTAAATATTGATAAATTGATATTTTCCAAAAGAATATCAGTCAAAAAATTTAAATCAACAATGAACTTGGACATTAAAAATTGTTTGCACAAAAATATGCTGACAAATACACTTAAATTTAATTAATTTATACTGAAAAATCGATAAAAACTACAAAAAATAGCTAGAAATTCAAAATCATCAGTGTCTTGCAGGATATTATTTAGAACTAGAACTTTTCCCCGTAAAAATGCTAGTTAAAAATTTCTTTGCACTCATAGTGCTCAAATTTTAAAACGATGTTACTTAATATAGTACGATAATTAACGAAAATTCGCTCATACGATCTTGGTGCATGACTGGAAATTCGAGAATCATCCGTATATTATTTGATTTTCTTACAGCATTCCGTTGAATAAAGTGCCTGCGTTGTAGGAGTGACCCGGAACCTAGGAACCCGGGCGACGTGACGCGTCCTTGAGGAAAATTCCGTTCTTGCACTAAAAAATTATAATGGTAGCTTCGGATGGGATGCAGGATATCAGAAATGATAACTCCAAGAAGTCTTAGATGAGAATGGTATATTTGGTGCCCCTCTTGGCTCTTTATATAGGTGCTTAGGTGCTGGCCTGATGAGGGGGGACACGCCCCAGGCCAGATAAGAGTGACAAGTTTCCACGGGTACGGGTGTATACTACAAAAATCAAGCTTTTCAAAAGAAAGGATGAGTTCGTTGGCCACCACTTTTTGAGCACATTAAATTGGTCACATTTCAAAAACGTGCTAAAAAAAAAATCAGTCAAAAAACGTTTAAATCAACAATGAAAGTGGACATTATAAATTGTTTGCACAAAATTATGACGAAAAATGCACTTAAATTTAATTAATTTATACTGAAGAATCGATAAAAACTACAAAAAACAGCTAGAAATTCAAAATCATCAGTGTCTTGCAGAATATTATGTAGAACTAGATCTTTTCCCCGTAAAACTGCTAAGTTAAAAATTTCTTTGCACTCATAGTGCTCAAATTTTAAAATAATGTTACATAATATAGTACGATAATTAACGAAAATTCGCTCATACGATCATGGAGCATGACTGGAAATTTGAGAATCATCCGTATCTTATTTTATTTTTCTTACAGCATTTGTTAAATAAAGTGCCTGCGTTGTAGGTGTGACGTCCCCTAGGAACCCGGGAACCCCTAGGAACCCCTAGGTCCTTGAGGAAAATTCCGTTCTTGCACTAAAAAATTATAATGGTAGCTTCGGATGGGATGCAGGATATCAGAAATAATAACTCCAAGAAGTCTTAGATGAGAATGGTATATTTGGTGGCCCTCTTGGCTCTTTATATAGGTGCTGGCCTGGTGAGGGGTGACACGCCCCAGGCCAGATAAGAGTGACAAGTTTCCACGGGTACGGGTGTATACTCCGAAAATCAAGCTTTTCAAACGAAGGATGAGTTCGTTGGCCACTACTTTTTGAGCACATTAAATTGGTCACATTTCAAAAACGTGCTAAAAAAAATCACTAAAAATAGCTCAAAATTGATAAATTGATATTTTTCAAAAGAATATAAGTCAAAAAATTTAAATCATCAATGAAATTGGACATTATAAATTGTTTGCACAAAAATTATGCTGAAAAATGCACTTAATTTTAATTAATTTATACTGAAAAATTGATAAAAACTACAATAATAGCTAGAAATTTAAACTCATCACTGTCTTGCAGAATATTATGTAGAACTAGATCTTTTCCCTTTTTATTTTCTTACAGCATTCTATTGAATAAAGTGCCTGCGTTGTAGGAGTGACGTCCCCCTAAGAACCCGGGCGACGACGACGAGTCCGTGGGGAAATGGTCGCGGCATGTAATCCTCGGCTATGATATTATTTGGTTTTCTCCGCTTTAATGGATTTATGTTAATATCAGGGAGGGTGATCTAATGGGCAATGTAGAATCTCGGCTTGCCGTATTATAGCACTCGGCGCGGCGGGTGCCCATATGGGCCTTAGCATCACAAAAGGGCGCCTTCCCGACCACTTGCTGCATATGTTCCGTCAACGACCGCGATATTGTTAGACGAATCCGATTTGAATAAGGAAGCCCCTCGCTGATTCATGGAGAGGAAAATTATTACTGAAGGGACCGGGGTTGTAACATGGTGGTGAAACAATTGAAACGCTGATTAAAAAGTTCATTATGAATTTTTTGTCTCAACCAGCCTTCTGCTTATTTTATTTAATTTTTAATTTTATTTTACAAAACGGCCCAATACAACTTAGGTACAAACACTTAAATCATTACAAGGATAAGTGAATATGAATAAGTGTTATACGAATGTGCAGTGAGAAATCAATAGGCAATAGGTAGGTACCAATACGAAACATAGCGAGACTGAATAGCGAAAGTTTAACATAAAATGGGTTAAAAAAATGCATGATGGCTAAATACTATATTCTTTATATATAATTCCGAACGGTCTTTGAAATTGTGAAGAACTTCGTGGTCCAATTTTAGTGTTAGACTGCTCATTCGAATCAGCACGGCCCCAAGTTTGTTGCTAAAGTGTCGGTAAGTAAGAAACGTAGTGATGGGGTCTTTTCTGATCAGCTGAGTGAGCTAAATTCTTTCCTGTTCACTGTAGGAAGTTGAAATTTGATAGGTAGACTCTCTGGGACATTAAGAGACGAGTGAAGTGATGGGGTCTTTTCTGATCAGCTGAGTGAGCTAAATTCTTTCCTGTTCACTGTAGGAAGTTGAAATTTGATAGGGAGACTCTCTGGGACATTAAGAGACGAGTGAAGTGATGGGGTCTTTTCTGATCAGCTGAGTGAGCTAAATCCTTTCCTGTTCACTGTAGGAAGTTGAAATTTGATAGGGAGACTCTCTGGGACATTAAGAGACGAGTGAAGTGATGAGGTCTTTTCTGATCAGCTGAGTGAGCTAACTCCTTCCTATTCACTGTAGGAAGCTGAAATTTGATAGATAGACTCTCTGTTCATTAGGCTGTGGCAGTAACAACAGTTGCCACGGTAAGTAAGAAACGTATTGTAGTTACTAACATCTAGGAGAGTTATCTCTGAACGATCTTTGAAATTGTGAAGAACTTCGCGGATCGATTTCAGTGTTAGACGGCCCCAAGTGTCGCCGTTCGTCTCTGTGCTTATCCTGACCGTGTTCTAGGCGGTCCGATTTGTTTTTGGCTTGACGCCGAGACCCGCCGAGGCCCCAAGTTTATTGCAAAACATGAATGGAAGAACACCAAAGAGAAGGGTGTTTCGCACACTCTTGGCATCGCAAGGCGGAGGACAGGTCAAACCATGCAAAGGTAGGTACACTTCATTCCAACCAAAAAATTCAAAAATATATTCGAAGCACAAATTGGACACAACACTCGAAATTAATCAAGACACAACAAGCACGAGCCTTGGTGGTGTGGTACCAGACACAGCAGGATGAAGACAGCCGTAGCATCTCCTACAAACAACTCAACACCAGTACGCATGGGCGCGATAGTAGTACAGATAGGAAGTAGGTGGTTGAAAAAGGCGTCCAAAAGAGGTAGGAAGATCTTGAGCTCAATCGAGGGACCAAGAAATTAATCTGAGACGACAAAAACGGTGAATCTACTTGTCCCAACAACAACTTGTAGGGAAAAAAACCAAGTCGGCCACTCGTCTGCGATTCTCCAGCTTAAGGGTCCGACACTTCTCATTCATGTCGTTATGATCCACCAACTCCTGAGAATATGGAGTTTAAATGCCACATATCTGAGCAGCGTGTGATGAACCCTCTCCAACTGTTGAACATGGGACTTATAATGAGTAGAACCGATGCCTTGTAAAGCGTTAAAATCGCAGGTATCTGGTGATTTCTTTCTACTGTATTGATCTAAGCATTAGCAACAAAGATGTTTTGCAGGGGGCAGGCTTCCAGGACAGGCATTAGGGAATAGAGGAAAAATGCGTGTTATGCGGATGATTCTGCAATGTTAGTGGCAGGGGATTCATGGGAAGGAGTAAAGCGAAAGACCTTCAACCTCCATAAAATAAACAAATAGCTGAAACATAAAAATCTGAAACTAAACTTTAATAAAACAAACTATATAACGTTCGCATGGAAATCCTCAATGATTCTGATTTAGGCCCAATTGCATGTCATCAATCTGAGATGTGCGAAATGAACTGCAGCTGTCCGACCATAAAACAGGTACACGTAACAAAATACTTAGGGGTGAAAAGAGATCAGTGCCTTGGGTGAAATGAACAAATAAAAGATTTATCTACAAAAATAGGAAGGTTGCTACCAATGTGTCGAGAGGTTCGTAACTGGGGTTCAGCTTTCAAAACTAAACTTCAGCCTTTGTTTACGATCCAAAAAGCCCTGATCAAGTTCCTATTAAAAAACCCATTAGGTTTGGGACAAGGGATTTATTTAAAGAATTCTTAGTTCTATATTTATTTAGACAAATAGATAAATGTATTTATAATCTACTATAATTTATACTTACCTACAAGCGATTTCTAAAAGGTGGATTTGAATATTGGCACAAGAAGTTCGAAGAAGATTACTCTAATTATACCAAGATTTAATACTTTTGCTGCACATCGTTCCTCATCTATATAGAGGGATCATCCTTTTCAACAACCTACCTTGCGGAATTATTTCAACCAGAGTATATCGCTTAGTGAAATCAAAGTAGATCTGAAGAAGTACTCTATGGCTTGACTGTCTCATTTGCCTAATCATTTATGTTATTTCAACTACTATTGACACACATTATTATTTACTCCTCAAATTTTGAGCTTTCTATTATTTATGTAAACAATGGAGAATAGAGCTATATCATACGTACTTTATCTTTTTGCCTTGATGGTGAAAATCCTGTATTGTAATTAATTACTTAAATAATCACTAACAGGAGAGATAAATAATGAACAGACGCTCCAATTCTCTGCACAAGATACTTCATATTGGGAATAGTAGCATTTTTTGTACAAATCTGTAATACATTGTAAATCTTTTTTCTGAATAAAATGCATTTAAAAAAAAAAAAAAAATCCATCGTTATTTTTTATTGTTTAATAGAAAGATCTTGTTGAGAGCTTTCCAAAAATGGCTATATAACGGGTATCTGACCAGTAATTCGGCTCTTGCAATTCATTTGCACGATGACGTCACAGCCCCCGCCCGCCTGGGGGAACCCTCAGCTCCCTTGCACTACTACGTCACGCGTGATCTTCCTACCCGTTTATTAGTCAAACTGAACTGTCTTTTGAGCTGAAAATTTGAACTTTGGGGTTTTCAAGTGCTCTGAATTTGAATCTGAGGTCAAAAGTGTCAAATTACAACACATGAAAGTTCCCCATTGCTTGCAACTTTGAAAAAACGCAAAGTTGGGTACCTCGGGCATATTTTCCGAGGAAGTCGCTACGCCTTTCAGCGACTGATTCTTGAAGGAAAGAGAGAGGGTAAACGTGGAATTGGGCGCATAAGACTTTCTTTTGGCTTCGAGAAATTCGTGGGCGGACTAGAATTCAGGACTCTGCGTCTCTCAAGTCTAGTGCCAAGGACCATACTCTTAGTACTGGAACCAGGTCCGAGAATAGGTAGTAATTTGCGGAGAAGGTTTGAGATTAGATTTTGAAAATTTAGTCCGTTCTGTGTGAGAAAGCCTTTGACTGTCATTTCAAAATTGGTGGAATCCTCAGCTCCTTTTGAAATATTCAGCTACTCTATACGATCTCCTGGATTCTCCTACGTAATCTTTTGAACATTCGCATGTAATTTTGTATATCCCCAGTGGCAATTTTGATTGTTTTTGTTTTTATATTTTAAAATTGAAAGATGAAAAAAGAGAATTTCTCATACACACCTCTTGGTAAAGAAAAAATCGGTAGATACTGCTCTTTGTTTCTAAATTCCCAAGGTGGAAAACGTGAATGCCACTATTATCGACGAACAGAAGAAAAAGGATAAGTTCCGAAAGGCTCCCAGACTAATTTCTTTCCAAGCAGAAAACCTCGGTTTTTCGTGTGTGCGGCAACAAAGAAGGATAGGAAAAGGTGGATGGGAGGGGTTGGTGAGACGGGGTGGGGGTAAAGGGAGTTGCTAGGAAAACAACCCCTTGATGGTGACGAGCCTGAGGAATATTAATACGGCTATAAATCACTTCGGGAAAGTCGAGTTTGTATGGGGATCAGGAACTCCGCAGTGCTCCCCCCGCTTCCCACCTCCCATTCCCTACGTCGCGTCCCTAAACAAGATTAGTCAGTATTCGGTCAATATATATTTAAATGATAGGGCAATCTGCTCCCCACCACCGCCGCCGGCCCGTGCGGCGAACCGGAGGGCGAGGGGAGGTTGCCGGTCGTTTATAACTTGGCCATCAAAACGGGCTTATCCGTCAAAGGGACAGTCAATCTTTACTGATTTCCGGGTACGTCGCAGCTGCTCCTATTGCAGTCTGTGGTGTGTTGATGAAAACGTCAGTCACGAGGTTGGAGTCCTATAAATATAAACCCAATAAAACTGGTAGTATTATCATGTATTATTAACCCTCCACGCCCAAAAGGTCGCTGCCGTTAGAAACTGAACATTTTAACTTTTTAGCGAATTTTCGTATAAAATTTAGCCATTGCAATGGCTCCAAAAATTTAAAAATCAAAAGTTTCGTAAATTTTCTTGATTGAAATCCGTTTTGAGACATTCTGAGTCAATTCTTAGAGTTTAACGTTTTTTCATATATGTACATCTCTATTATTTATAAAAGTGAAACTCCGTCTGTCTGTCTGTCCGTGCTATGCACGGCCAAACTGCTGAGTGGGGGGAGTCTACGAGTGGGGGGATCTTCTTGGGATTTTCCGAAAGGGGGAGCGAGCGAATTTAAAATTGTTTAATCCCACCTGAACCATGGGCTGTAGGGCGGGAGGGGGGTCAAAGTAAGAATTAATGTGCGCTTTTTCGACTTCCCCTACCCCTCTAAACGGCCGTCGAAAATTCTGGAAAAATACCGGTTTCGTAGGTTTTCCTACGAGGAAGACGACGGCGCGATCGGATCGCAAAAAAAGTATCGGGAAATGCGTCAAAAAAATGCGAGAGTACGGACCCGTTTTCTCGAAAAGTCCGACGAAAAACTACGTTTTTTCCCATTAAAATATACCCCATAAAGGTACGTTTTTCGGAACGGTTTTCGCGAGCGAAATACAGCTTTGGATCCGCCGAATCTGAATCCGAAATCGGATATCGAAAAAAGTGACGGGAAGTAGGTCAAATTGCGAGCGGAAGCGAGGGAAGCGTTTAATATGAGAAATTAATTGTGCCCCGGACGCGAGAAGGCTCTACGAAGACGTCAAGGGGTTTGATGTCACAATGTTGCGAGGCGAGCAGGTATACATAGGTACCTACCTTGCGAGCGAAGCGAGAGCCATTTCAACAGAATAAATACGGACTTTGTCCTACACATATACAGGTATACCTTGCGAGCGAAGCGAGCAACATCCCCGAATAAACTTTTCGTGGTTCCACGTAGTTTTATAAGATTTAATTTGTTTGTAAGAATTCCCAACTGAAAAAAACGTCTGCCAAGTTGGGTGGGCAGTATAACTTCCTCAAGCGAGCATAGCGAGCAGCATCCCCTACAGAAGTTAAACCTACCCTTAGGGATCTACCGTTTGCGAGCAAAGCGAGTAAAATTCCCTACATGCCACATTTTGCGAGCGAAGCGAGCAATTTAATGGGGGGTCCGGATGCAGTATAACTTCCTCAAGTGAGCGAAGCGAGCAGCATCCCCTACAGAAGTTAAACCTACCCTTAGAGATCTACCGTTTGCGAGCGAACCGAGCAACATCCCCTAAATGCCATACTTTGCGAGCGAAGCGAGCAACATCTTCTATATGCCAGACTTTGCGAGCGAAGCGAGCAACATATCCTACATGCCAGACTTTGCGAGCGAAGCGAGCAATATTCCCTACACGCCACACGTTGCGAGCGAAACGAGCAACTTAATGGGGGGTCCGGGGGGCTTGCCCCCCGGCTGGACGTGGAGGCGAGCGTAGCGAGCCGGAGCGGCTAGTGTGTATATATGTGTGTGTGTGTTTCTGTTTATATTATGTCCTTCCTGACGATTACTCGATGAGTTTGTTGGCCAGCATCTTTTGAGTACCTACATTAAATTTATCATCTTTCGAAAGTGTTCAAAAAATCACTAAAAAAAGCTAAAAATCGTTAAATTTATGTTTTTTAGCAGAATTTTAGTCAAAAGAAGTTTATTAACAATGAAATAGAACATTTACAAAAATTATGCAGAAAAATTCAAACCGTTTTAAGCAACTTATTTCTACTTAGTCCTAAATTTTCAAAACAATTTAACATACCCTAGTGCGCTAATTTAAAAAAATTCGCTCATGCTTTAAGATCATGCTGCATGACTGGAATTTTTTTTGTGTTGGTGCCCATATAAAAGTTTGAAGATCAAGAGATTAAAGAGTTTTTACGGTTCCAGCAGCTGCTGATTATCAGCTACACGGTCGCACCCTTTAAGGTACATTGGGCATTAATGCAACTACGAAGCGTCTAGGACTGGAATGGAATATACTACACAAATCAGTCGAAAAACATCCGATTCGAACATACAGCGTAAGGTGGTCAGTCCTTCTGGGGTCGATACTAAAGCTCATGCTTCTAGAGCTCAAGGAAACCTCCAAGGAAAACCTTTTTTTCGGGAATCAAATTGAGAACCAATACTTATTGTTTCAAGACAAAAACTGTGAAAACTGGCAAAATCTCACCTTTTTTTCTTTTTTTTATATTATTTTCAATAATGAACCTGTGTAATCGACTAAGAAAAAAGATTTTTAACCCCCTGAAAATTTTTTGGTTTACATTTCAAGATGCGTAGAATCCGAAAATCTAATTTAAAAAAAGCCGTCCGTCCACGGTTTTTCTCAAAAATTAATAGACCAAACTTCATGAAACTTGCGTTAAAAATCGCATTTGGGGTCTAGGTGGTCCTAGAAGCTCGGCATCAATTTGTGTCAACCCTAAAGGGTAGCATTAAAACGCTAAACATTCAAAAATCGATACCTCAAAAACTTTCAAGTTAACAGTAATGATTGTTTGCTTGTAATGATAAATATTATCCCAAAGAATCGATTAAAACTATCCGCAATGCTGTACGTTAAACGGTTCGTTTTCCCTAAGGACTCAAACATCAAAAAGCACCTTCGAATTTCTAAGCACGATTTCTAATGCGCTGCTAGCGAATCTACTGATAGCCGATCAAGCTCTAAATTCCATCAAAGATCGCTCGATAGTGTTACCGGAAATACATAACAATTGCTGTGTAAATATCAGTTGATATAATGCCAATATTGGAATTATCAGATGATTTAGTTCCAATGGATTTAGTCTAACGTTGTGAAATCGAGTTTATTAACTATTGTCTGTGTGGATGTACCTAATAGGGAATATTGGTACCTAAATGCTAAATTTCATCTCTTGAATTGCTCCCAAGTCTCCTATAGGTACCTGCAGGTAGTGGACGCATTGTTTTCACTTTCGTAAGATTGAAAAGTTGTAGTCTCCATTGAAATCAAACGGTTGATGTTATTTTACTATGGTAAAATTTCCACTTGCAATTCATGTTTTAGATTATTCTGAACAACTTTCGTACCGTGTCTTTCTCCCCCTATCTGTGTGTATGTGTGTCCGTAAATCCTTGTAACAAGCTTAATTTCCACAGTATTCAACCGATTCTTATGAAATTTTCGTGGAACGTGCGGGTTAGGGTGAAAATGGTCCCCTATGAATTTTGTTGTTCCCAAATCAATGCTTCCCTCGGCGCATGCGCAAACGTAAATTCCATTAACCATCATTTCCTCACGCCCCCGTTGTCTGATCTCGCTCATATTTTGAGGATAGGTGGAAGAGGTTAATTTGAGCATTTCCTAGCAATTTCAACATAATCCTATCATTAGTAGTTACCGCAGATGCGCGAATATGTTTTCTTTTTTAAACGAGCCTAATTTCAACAGTTTTCATCCGATTTTGATGAAATTGTGTTCGAGAACGACTCGTGTATATCATTAATTACAAGGCCGATATTGCTTAATCATTCCTAAGGCTGAATTCTAGATTTCCATCAATCAAGTCATCAACAGATTTCAAGTTTAAGAAATGAATAATCTCAAGAAAAAAGTTGCTACTGTGTAAAATAATGAATAATGATATTAGAGCCTACGCTTCATTAGAAAAATAGTATGCCTCACTATTACTACTGTAATGGACTTAGGCGCCCAGTGGGTGCAATGGGGGCCTCGGAGAAGATAAGTTTTCCAGTTCTAGGATCACCCATCCATCGCCAAACGCGGCCTTTCAAGAACACGAGAACAGGCGTGCGACGCCCGTTGGGAAACAACGGAGCGACGGCAGCGCATTCCCTTGGATCTCGCGGGAACTGTCACACTTCCCCCCTTAAAAAACATACTTGATTGAAGAGCAAGTATGTAAACTAGGTGGAATAGTTTACTGGTTGAGAACTGATGCTCACTAATAAATAGCTGCATTGGCGATTGAGGATAAAAAGGTGAAATTAAAACAGGATGGATTGTCAATGAATCTTCATATGAAGTATTCATTAGGTATTTAACCCCCAATCAAAGATTGGAACAATCGGGAATAATATAACTTGCTCAACCAGGAGACTTACAGTCGGGAGCTGCCCACTTTGGGGACTTACGAAAATGGGAACTATGCCCTGGGGAATCAACTTGCTCAACTTTGGTGACTTACAGTGGAAGGTGCCCACTATGGGGACTAATGAAATAGGGAACGTTGCCCTGGGTTTGGGAACAATGCCCTTGAAAATTAAGAATGTTAAATAGAAGTAATATGAGGGGATATATTGGGAAATTAATAATAAAGAACCAATGAAAGTATTTATGTATCCAAGGGAGTATAATGGGTATTCCTTCTGGAAACCCGGGCCATGTTTCTTCTGAAACATTAACGCCCCAAAAATAGTGGATCGGATTACTAGGCGTCAGCTGTGCATAATCCTAACCACGCTCTGCTACCATGTAATGGACTTAGGCGCCCCGTGGTGCAATGGGGGCCTAAATCCACACTCATAGATAGAGAGGAGGGTGTGACAGTACCATAAGAGATACAACTCGTACTAATAGCATATATGCTACGTTCGGAGAAGATAGGTTTTCCAGTTCTAGGATCACCCATCCATTGCCAAACGCTGCCTTTCAAGAACATGTTGGGAAACAACAGAGCGACGGCAGCGCATTCCCTTGGATCTCGCAGGAACTGTCACACTACATACTTAATCCCCACTATTTATCAGACATAAAACAAAATTTTTTTGGTTTAGCATGAGTTTTTTCTTATAGGTACCTACTTCAGTTTCGTATAAACAAGGTTTTAATTTAGGTTTTAGTGTGTGAAACCAGCAGGACTTCAGACTATTCACTTGTAAACTAACTGCAAAAACAATGCCTTGGTATTGTTTCAAGTACAGTATAATTGGATACATCATAGAGCAATGCATCCCCTACCTAGATCCATACTTTTTACCTTTCACATACCGAGTTATTTTTTGGTTTACGAATTAGTTCCATAAGTAATAAAGGAGAAGTGAGTGGATATTTATGAAAAGAGGTAAAAAGGGGATCCTAAGCAAAAAAGGGTACATTTGTGTGTACCCCCAAGGTCTTAGGGGTTGAGGGTTTTGGTAACTAGAAAGGGGTACATGTACCCCCGAAAAGGGACGTCTGGCAACACTGACTGTAGCAACTATTTGGTTGTAAGAGAGAATCATCAGAAAATTTCGTCACCCTTAGAAACCGTCGCTTCTTAAAAGTAACGCTTTTTGTGGTTGTGTGCCAAAGCAAAGACATAAAAATGTCAAACAACGAAATTTTCCAAAAATTGGATATGTTCTCTTTAGATCAGTGTTATTATTAATATGTTAATTTAGTGTTCTATGAGATAGATTACGTACTCCTCAGATATTCTGTGGAAATAAGAAATGAGGAAGGTTTACTTCAGGCTTTAGATCAGTTTATCCCTTCAGAATCAATCAATCGCGTTCAGACAGGTGCAGTCCAAGGGAGTGTTCTGTAACTATTTCGATGGAAAAACTTTTTCACAGTGGAGAAACGCCGCCATCTTTGCCTTGGAAAACTTCTTCAGGTGGTCTGCAAGCCTCTAACTTGAGAAAGGCTGCCATGTTTTGCTGAAAGGCAGTTATTCTTCTCCACGCTGGAAAACTTTTCACCACCTCCACAGCTGGTCAAAAGTTTACTAGATGAGGTTAAGTGTATTTACACTGAGATTTTGGTGTTTCCCCGTCCTATAACACTGTAATTCATTGATTTATGTTTTATAATCCATTTACTGAATATAAATTAATTTAATCAATGAGTTTAGTGGTCCTTTAGGTTGAAGTGAACGAAATGTGAAATTTGTATTCATTTTGCTGTCACTGTTGGTTATATCTTCAACGGTTACAGAAAAAAAACCTGGACTGTTCGAGCCTCTCCCTTTTTAGAACGTAATTCTATCTTGGACTTGTCCAGGACTGACTGTCTGAACAAACCTAAATCGTACAACAAATCCCTTTACCCACCAATTGCCGGCCTATAGCGGGGCTGAAACTGATCACAAAAAATATAAAATAAAATAAATGGTGTCAAACAAAATGCACATCATACCATAGGTATGTCTATGCATTCAATATACATGGGGAAGAATATCCTCACTCAGGTGGAGGTAGAGCGGTTAGAGGGCAGGTACAAATTCTCTGCCCTTGGGCCCGCTACCGGGTCAGGCATCTGGAGACAGCGGAGAGTCCAGTAACATGGTAATATCCCATCCCAAAACCTGTACCACGGGTTGGGGGGAGCCCCAGGCTACCGGCACACTGGCTCTATGCCAAAGTGTCACCAGCCTGCCCTCCTGATGAAGCAGGATTCATCAAGCAGGTGGTAGTGGTTGAACACACCTCACCCTTGGGACACGGGGCTCAGGGTGCTTTGGGGTAGAGATGGCATCACTAGGGACTTGTACCCTGGTAATGGGTCTCAGCATGTAAATTTTGCTATAAACTTGGATACAAGCTCCCTTAGCTGAGAGAACCAGCTGTAAGGTTCACCTCCACCTGCAGTGCCTTGGCTTGTAGGTACCTTGCAAGGAAAGCTCCAAGCAAGGGCTCCTGAACGGTGAGTCATACCGTACTTCCCTCCCTCTTCGGAGGGTGAGAGTTGTGTCCAACTGGCTTATCGGTGGGGGGAGAAACGCAGTCCACGAGGGATAGGCTCTCCGAAGCAAATGTCAACCTTCTGTAAGAAGGGGGTCCTCTCTAATGTACATTCAATAGGTGTTAACAGATGGCTGTACTTAGATTCCCTCAGAAACAATCCGAAGAGCCACCTCTCTCATTTTACATAGTGTACAAATGAGCCTAACTGGGCATAAAAATAAGCTCAAATGTTAAAAGAAAACCATTATAAAAATCATCCAAGTTCGATAACAATAATGGGCTCATACGGTGTGCAAGGAACATTTTTACTTCTTTTGTGCAATCACTGAGGACAAATTAAGAAAACTTGTAAACTGTTCTCAAAAGATTCATCACTGGGGCTGGGATTTGTAGACCTTGGTATTAGTCGAATTCACATTCTCTTTATTTGACATGATAACACCAAAATACAATGCTTACAAAATCTGAAAATCAATTTCCATCTCGTATAAGTTGAGCACAAGCCATTCTAATATCACTTACATAAAAATTTCGATAATTCTCACAAACAGAAAGAATCCCCGAGTGCACAAAACTCAGTGGTAACTTTAACTTAATGTTACTGAATGAGAATAAACGACAAAGAATTGATTATTTTCACAAAACATCTCACTAGTCTAATCTTAGCTTCTAATGATATTCAGAATTTAAAATAAAAACCTTTCTAGCTGAATTGGACGATACTAGGAAAGATCATAGATAGGTACTAAGAATTCGAGCTGAAGCAAACTAACCTACGAAAATCAATACACAGATCATAATAATAATGAACATTAAATTTGTAATGTAAACTAGGTACATGGTATTTGCAAACAGCCACAGTGTTGAATGAAGGCAACAAATGTTAGGGATCGTTCAAACAGCTTAATCTTTAAATTAATAATAACAACTTAGTAGGTCACCTAAGAACTATATTTCTCTGTTTTTTTTTACTTTTTTTTCGTCACAGTCTTATAAGATAAAAATAAACATTACTCGAGTCTAGATGACATCTCGCCCCTTAAGCGTGGACCTGCCAGGTTTTTCACTCCTCCAAACATTGGTTTGACAGTACTCGATTTTCTGGAACAAAACAATGATGTATAAAATCACTATTTGTCATATTTATTAGGAATGATCTCAGATTTTCTGATTTTGTAACAGTTATCCAAGGCATAGTCTGCGGATCTTAAAAATGTTTGGCTAGCTAGTAGGGCAACGTGAGCAAGTTCCCAGGGCAGCAAATTTTTGGAGGGAGTTTTATTAACAAAGTTATCTGAGATGAATCCAGAAGAAATAAAAACTGTTACTTCGAATCTTCAACGGATTTACGAAGTTGATGTGGAGGAATCACTTTTAGCGAATTTTTGAAGAAAATTAAACTATTGCTCTCGCCTCAAAATTTGTAGAATGTGAATTTTTGAAAAAAATTTATGCAGAAATCCGTTTCAGGCTATTCTGAATCATATTCTGAAGTTTAACGCATTTTTTTATGTATGTATGTACGAGTATGTATGTATATATATGTATGTATGTGTCATTCCAGACGATAACTGTCCGTAGAATTGTGCTAGAAACTTCAAACAAATTGTAAAATGTTAAGGACACAAAACGAAAGTTCAAGTTCGTTGGCCAGCATAGTCGGATTACATCTTCGGGATGAAATTTTCAAAAATGTAGTCAACAATTTCAAAATAGCCTGTTCAAAGAAATAATTTTTTCAGCAAAGTAACATGTGGTATATTCGGAATCAGCGTAAAATTTCCTATAAGAATGTGTATCAAATTTTCAAAAATTTCAAAGTTGAAAAATCAGTCAAAAATCGAATTAACGCCGTTCGCTAGTTGTAAAAATCGGTAATACCTATTTGCATGAAACATTGTCCAAATTCAGATTGAACTACTCTTATGGAAGTATCCCTGTATAACCAATGCTAGAACCACGCTGTTTGAAACGTAGGTAGTAGGTGCTTGTTGGAAAAAAAAAAAAAAAAAAAAGTAATCACAACTGATGAGTTTACTCTGTGAAATATTCCGTCCTCCGATTCTCTCGGTGGCTCTCTTCAACGTTTTACGCTCAACTGTTTTAGGACTTGATGTATCTTTAAATCTACAAGATTAGTTTAATAATAATAAAGTATGAGCACCTCCTAATTATTTTTAATAATTTGATTCCATGTTTGTCTATCAAAATCATAAACCAAAATTTCTCTACCCGATCTACGCAACTGAAATGTCGAATATTTCTTCAAAAATTTGCTCATGGGGTCATGCTGCATGACTGGACGTTTTGATATGGAGTACATTCACCTTAAAGGTTTGCTGCGTCAGGAGAATTTTAAAGAAGGTGAACCTTTGAATTTGTCCAGACTTCACAAGTTTCTAGCTTCAAAAAAGCTGATAGATTTGAGCTGATGTGAATATTGGTATGAAATACCCAAAATCTGTTGGTTTCATTTAAAATAACCAAAAGCAAAGAAAATTACGCCCAAAAATATAAAAATAATATGTGATAGAAGTGTAAACAATTGAAAATTAAGTAACTAGTAAATCCGGGCCTGATTCCATGAGGGTATTTAGTTGCACTACACCTTTCATTGTAAGTATATCCAGTGATGCAAGACCAAGAATGATTTTATTGTTTCTGGTGGGGGTTTCTCTTTGGTACAAACACACCCAAATAATTATATCCCTAACCAGCTGACTGGCTTTCCCAAATACCCACTATTTAGAGTGGAGGGACTCTGAAACAGGCGAACAAGGTTCCCAAATCAGCCATTAGAGTGGGTTGGATTTAACTACTCCCCTATTCCCATGCCAGAAAAGTGACACCGTTACAGGATGGTCAGGTTTCACACACTAGGGTGGGGGGAACATACACAGTCAACTAGTTCTACCCATAGCCAGCATGATGGCTTCTTGGAGAGGAAGCACTCTGAAACAGTCTTTGCATATTTGCATACAAGCAAATCTTTCTACCTTTCATATTATTGACATCGACCACTAAATACTGTCTTAAAGTCCTCCAAATGGAGGATCAGAATTTGTTCTGACGATTTCGCTTAAAGCTACTCCTTGAGTGGAGAGGGGTTCAGCGTACAGAAACGTGAAAATTACTTGGATGTCTGACCCTTACCTGAGCGGTCACCCATCCAAGTATTCACCACGCTCGAAGTTGCTCAACTTCGCTAATCTCATGAGAAACGGTTCATTGCAACGCCTAAAGATGGACAGAAATCTGTTTCAATACTTATCAAAAGCAAGTGAAATAAGACGGATAAAATTTACTTACGTCACATTCCATGGCATTGGCTGATGTGGCACACCAGTACTCGGGTCCACTGAAACAAGAAGGTCCCATGTCCATGGCGAGAAGGTGGAGCTCATCCGTTTTGTCCTTAGCACACATATGAAGGCGCCGGCAGACCAGAGGGCCAACTGGTACTGACCTTAAGATGGCTTCAATCTGCGGTCCCAGCTGTTCGACCATTGAGATGCACTAAAACAGCAAAGATCATAACAGTGACATAGATGTTGGAATTCATTTGAAAGCCAGCCTTCTATTTATAATTAGCTAATCATAATTTATAATTCTTGAATACGAAAAATTAAGGCTTGTCCTTCGCAAAAACAGCTTGAGACCAACTTAGAAGTATTCAACTTTGAACTAGAAAACGAAATATAGTGATGAATCTTACAAATGATATGTCACGAGGTGGGAATTGCTTGCAGGCCTTAACCATGCTATCATTGAGAGTCTGATCAATTTCTTCGTTAGTCATTATATTTTTCAAGAAATCCATGAAAATTTCGCAGACAACACAGCGCTTGACAGGATCTGCAAAAAAAATTAAAATGGAAGTTTTGACTTATAAATCATATAAATTCTACAAAGTTAGTAATATTATTAACTAATAATTAATTATTAACCAATACTATTTGAAATAATATTGATAATGATAATAATAATTTTATAAATGCGGACGGCAGCGTTCCCAAGAAACATTCTCGTTATGGTGTGAAAAAGTCTTGAATCAAAATGATTTGATGGACAACTTGTTTTTTTTCTTTCTTGAATTATAGTGACATTAAAGTAACGAAGTAAAACATCAGTAATTCGAAGGACTACGAATAAATGTTGGCATATGGACAGAACGAAGACTTGCTAATGTTTGATCTGTGATAGATAGGATGTATGACTCCATCATTACTGTAGGCTTTCTTATATCTATTTTTTCAGTAGTGAGCTTCTTCTTAATAAATGATTGGTTAAAAATCCGATTTCATACAGCAATTTCTTCAAAAATTTACATCTTCAGGATTTCATCATGTGCGTCTATTGTGATTCAAAATGTTTTGAAGGTGCCTGGTAATGAATATAACAACATAATATCCAACAGATCTTCAAAGATTGAAATCCTGACTAGGTTGAATGTTTGTCGACAGTATCAAAAAATTGTTAAATCTCTTATTAAGGCCCAGTACCTAGAAACAGATGTAACCATAGTGGCAGCAGTCCCACGAGGTTTAGTCGAGGCAGAGAGTATCTACGAAGCATAACTGAATCACTAGGCAGGGTTAGGACAGCTTCCCCTGGTATTAGCAACCAGTTTACCTTCTCCAGATGAAAATTTCGTAATTGTCTGGCCAGAAACTAATTTGGAGGGTGGTAACGCTCACGGTTTCATTAGCAGTACGCTCCAACGTTAGTATTACTCAAACCGCGATCAATTGTTTTCACGTGAGCCTTGATTTTCCAAGGGCCCTGGCCAATCACAGAACTTACCTCAGCAATCAGCGGAGGTACCCCTCCATTCACAGCTGAGTCAGGGGTACCCAGAGTTTGGGGGATAACCGCTGTTATATTAAGCCTTATTATCAACAAAGGTGGGGTAACCCTTGCCACCCGTTCTAAATAGTCTCTGTCTTTTGTTCTATTATGGTGAACCCATAAAAGCTCAGACACAAGAAGAGGGAGCAATATTTCCCAATAGAGAATCAGATCATGAGTCCCACACTGAGTACAACTCAGTATACGCTGTATTGAAAGAAGAAGTGGTAATACCACCAGGGTCTGCTGTGATACTGCCACTTGAGGCACGCACCAGCACCGGTGTAACACCAATCACTAGCACAGTACTCTTCACTCCCAATGGGTGATATTCTCGAGACTTGGACACTAGCACATCCTTACATCGAGGCAAGCGAAATCGAAGCAATTTCACCTTGTTGTCATGGTGACGAGTAAACATATGCGAAAATGCCCTCATTTGTAGTCACAGCTGGACAACAGCATAACATAGTCTCACCTAGTTCCGAGTCAAAATTTTCATTATTTTTAATATGCACGGTGATAAATTGTACGCAAATTACGTCAAGTTATTATCAGGTGTTGACCTCAAACGCTACGAATGCAAGATTTAATCTGTGGGGTAGAGATCCATATGAAATGTGTTTTGGGGAGTTGACATACAAGTGTTCTAGATGATCCAGACATCAGCCGCAAAAATGTTGTGGATTACCTATCTAGTTTTAGAACTGTTCTTTGAATCAATTGAAACTAAAAATCTGTAAGAGTACTGTGAAAGTGGTCTTGTGAAAGGATGTGTTATGAGAGCTCTGTTAGGCGACAATAGTAAGTTGTCATGCGGAAAGATAAATACCCAGAGGCAAGGCATACCTACATACTTTCCGTATATTATTACTTGTTCATGTACTAATTACCTTTTTTGTCCATAAAATTTGCGTAACTACAAATATCGCGCAATAACTGCACTGCCAATGCCGTCTTTATGAAATCTTACCTTCGGAGGAATGCATTTCAAGGGTTTTTCCTTGCAGCTGGTTTTTAATTCATGTTGCTCATATTCCCTGATTCGATATTTGACCAACTTGCTAATCAGCGGTTTTATTCGTCGGCAAAGCAACGACCCACCTACTTTGTTTAGGGCTCTTTAAACCAACAGCAAATCTGGTAGGACGTACGTAACTACCTAAGTAGTTTCGTTTCTTGGTGTAGCAACAACCTGCCTTGTTTATTTTGACAAACTATCAAATCTCTCCTTTTATTCATTCAATATAACAAGTAAAGCTTCCTCAGTTAAGCATAGTACTACGAACTTATAATAAAACGCTGATGAAACTACCTGAGCAATGGCTAGGTACCTACACAGCAGTACAGACACCTGAGGAATTTTCAATCATCTTTTACTATTTTTCAGGTTAATTATTCTCAAAGCCTAAACGAATGAAGTTCTTTAGTTTTCTGACACTGATTAACTTCTATAGTTAGTAGGCTCCCAGTCCAAATAAAAACTCGTTCACGTTAGATTGGTATTGTTGATAGCAATCTACAAACAATTATTGCGCAGGCAGGCATGATTATTATAACATTTAGTCGAATTGAAACTTTGTATTGCTACAATATTATACTTTTTCAAAACAAAACTGTTGAAAAATGGCCTTATAACTACGAATTATGTTGACGTGAGACGGCAAACTTCTTGTGAGAAATAGGTTGGTTGAGAAGCGATTCATTGACGTAGGGCCGTCATGGCCGACTTTGGCTGAAACGCGAACCTACTCCAGGCGTGACGTCACGAGAATATGGGCCATAACAAAAACACCCCTGAAGTGTTAGCATACTCCATGAGTGATGCTAGGAATGTTGTGACAATGGCTTGCAATTTAACACACCAAGTCATAATATTACCGCATCTATGTTAAACCAGAGGTTTGCGTTTCTGGATGGACCCTTACTTTGAAAGGTATATTTCAATTTGTCCCAAATTTCCTTTGAAGTTCTACAATTTTTGATTTGTTTGAGTTCATTAGGTTCTTTTAAGTTCGGATCTTGCATTCGAGTCTTCATTAGCCCATTTGGTGTATTCTGAGTTTTCATTTACTTGCAGCTTTGGCTAGGAGTTTCCTTTGGTAGCATTTTTTTCTTTCCTGATACGTGTCTCCAAAGTTTTATCCGTTGCAACAGGGCTTCTGTTTGCATTTTCCATGTGTTTTAATTATCACTACAAGACTACAAAAAAAGGCGTTTCTGCCCAAAATGGTTTTTTCATTAATCACCAAATTTTCACCCCAGAAACTGGGGCTTCTTCGAAATATCGAATTCAAAATTTGTAAAATAAATATCATAGTTTTCTTTTTGAGATAAAAAATCGAATTCAAAGTTATCAGTTTAAGAAAATCAAATTTAAAATTGTTCAAGCTTATGTAGGTAACAATGTTTTCCGGTATGTTTTACACGAGACGTTCACGTCAAGTTGAGTCACGAGACTCTAGACCCTGACCAACTAATCTAAATTTTTACTAAGGGATTGACTACTTGATGTTATGTATTTTTGAGATGCTAGCGTAGCGAGCATCCAGACCACTAATCTAAGCAAAAAACTGACCTGCGTAAAATCTCATGGCGACTAGAGTTTGAATGCCACACAGTGGCTAGTCAAACTAAGGAGCAAGTCAGTCTCGTGGCTCGACTTGATTGTTCGAGAACGTCACGTATGTTTTACCTAGTTCGCTGGTGACGGTGATTATAAATTTAGAGTCCCTCAATCAAATACGAGTGAATTTTGCTCAAGTTTTGAGTGTCTTATCGGAAGTTAATTAATTTCGAATTTTTGATCTTAACCATTTCTAGAAATATTCTTTTTTGAAAATTAGATTGATTCTCATCCTACAATTTTGAAATTGTCGAAGTCCATAGTATGTCCTAAAGATCTGCAATGGGCAACCAACGCGTTTTTCGTATGTTCTTGGGGTAGAAATGATTTATGTTTGGAAAAACGACATTGAGCGGACTGATACGTTTCCCCCACACACACTTTTCCACACCACCACTACCATAAGGGATCTGGTAGACCAAGTCTGAAGTTTGTTCTTTTGGTGAGTTCAATTTGAGAATAGTGGTCTGTTCATATCAAGTGTTCAAAATGCAATTTTTTGTGTTTATAAAGCTCGAAAATCTTTGTCATTTGTTCTGCGACCCCTTTCAGGTAAGGAATTGAATAATAGTGGACTGGTTGTTGTCGAGATGGAGGTATACTGTTCTGAGTGTTACTTTGAAGTGTACTATGTAGAGTTTGGTCTACCATTTTGATAGGGTAGCCATTAGCCGTCAGGATTACTTTTAACTTTGTTGTGTATTCTTTGTGAAATTCGTCATCGATGTACAATATTTTTCACTTTTTTCTTGTTCGGAGTACGTTTTTATGAAGTAGTGGTTTGTGGCGATTTTATCATCTTCACCATTTCTTATAATTGCAATGTCCGAAAACGAAATTCTTCCGTCTTTTTCTTCATCCACTGTGAACTGGAGGAATTACATAGTTTTTGTAAAGTCTTGTTATAATTTGAACCGTCCAAATAAAGGAACGTTGTAATTATCATTACAAGATGGCTCAGTCTTATAGGATGACGCTGCCATCTTCCTCCTGCCTGCTGAAGTCAGTAACCTCTTGTAGAGTTACTACAAGTGTTAATGGAGATATTATTGTTTTAAAGAAATTATTACTTCCGACTACAATCGTTAAATGAATAACTTATTATTTATATGATAAACTAAGGAAAAATTATGGATTGTGGGGTGGACGTTTTAACAAGAAGAACACAAATATAACTTACTGACAACTTGACGTTCAAAACTCAGACATAGTTCCATCTGTGTACAAACTAGTTTGGGTGAGACCTCATTCAACAGAAGTTCTATAACCATATCTGAGTAGTTCACGACGAACTGTTTGCACTGTTTGACATAGGAGTGTGGCATGTAGTTACACACTTTGTTCAAGGCATCCTTGATTTCCTCCTGAAATGTTGAGAACAACCTTAGATGAATCTAAATTAACTGAAAGAAGTCTTTCTTTCTCTACTCTACGACGCCAATCATCACTTTCATAGAATATAACAATGAGAATAATGGTGTAGAAATTACTGAATGTACTTCTGATCTTGATGAACAGGCAGATAATTAAGCTTTGTAAATGATTTGAAACTTGTATGTTATATATTGTATGTGAGAACTTGTAAAAATTGAAGGATGCAAATTATTAAAATTATATGAAATTAATTCCAATGAGAAGAGATTGTTTATGAGTATGAAAATACCCATAATTCTATTCAACGCTTTATGATATAAAGCTTCGCTTCCTTCGGGTGTCCCTCCTAGACTAGAGATTTATATATATATATATATATATATATATATATATATATATATATATATATATATATATATATATATATTTTTTTTTTTTTTTTTTTTCCGGGTTCGTTCACCTTGCCAGTGGTGGCAGTTCCAAACCTCACTGGGCAAGGGGTGCTCAGGCACATCACCAGTGTGCGAAAATAACTATCACAGAAAAATAACTATTCATCGCAGGAGGGTGCGAGTGGTGTCAGTCATCTTAGAATGGAATCTACTTTCATTTAAATATATAAAATGACAGTGGGGGTAATGCTCATTTACTTTTCTGTTCTCTAACTCGATAGGGGATAAAAAGTGGAGGAGTTGATGTTAACTGCTGAGTCCTTGGTCACCCATCTCGATGAAATCAAAGAAATCTTCAAAGGAGATCTCTTTGATGTAATCGCTATTAGTGAGACATTTTTAAAACCTGGAATTAGTTCAGAATCTGTGAAAGTGCCCAATTACACTTGGGTTCGGAATGATCGTACTTTGCTTGGAAGAGAAGGTGTAGCTCTATTAGTACATTCGAATCTTAAATTTAAGGTAATTAGTAAGCATCAGTCACTCTATTCTAAGAGTCCAGAGTATATTTTTGTCAAATTGGAATAAAAAAAATAAAAAATAAAAAAAACTGGTGGTTGGAGTGGTGTATCGCCCTCCAAAAATACTATTCGCCCTCGGCGAATTCAATACTAACTTGCTCAGTAAAGGCACTATGTTTACCTAAAGTCAAGAAAGTAATGATTCGAGACTTTATTTGGACGAGCTTAGTTACAGGGTTCACGTGGATGCAGTGAAGAAACTGATCGTACAGGCAGGGTTGCCAGGTGAAAAAGGGCTAAAAACCGGACACTACAATCAGCATACTAAAAATACTCATTAATACTAAACACTCCAATAAATATATCTTGCTGTCTATGATGGGTAAATTCAGTTGAGTTGAAGGAATTTCGAATTCAACTAGTTCAAACATGTAGTAAGAAAACCGTCATTTTCTACCTCAATCCTCAATAATATTCGAGATATATGAATTTTGAAATTTCAGAGAAACCACTTTTGTTTTTCATTAAAATCATGATTCTCCACTTCAACTTAACCAAATTTGATTTTCGAGCATTTTTTTAGCGCTGTTTTATAAATTGTCTTTTGATTCTTGAAAAATGCCATCTAAATACCATAACACCAGCTGAAACATGAACTGTTTTGAAAAATAAATATTATGAAAATCCATGAAACTTCAATAAAAAAAATTTTGAAGATTGCCGAATCTCAACTGCCTGAAGTAACAACCTTTTGAACGGTTTGGTCAACATTGTGATATCGTTTTAATTCGGTAGATACATTGTAGCTGGATTTTGAAAAAACGTAGTCTCAGTTGTGGCAAGAGCGGTGAAAGAAGCGTTACGATCGCAATCATTTCCAAATATGTCCAAATGCTATATTTCCAAATGAATAGTCGACACAACGTCCTACTTGAGAAGGAGTCTGGTTAACAAAACCAATTAACCGGTCATTTTGCGCTCTTTCCATGAAAACTGGGCATTTAGCTTACAGAGCAATTTTCGCCCAGACACCTTGATAAAAAAACAGGACTGTCCAGGCCAAAACCGGACACCTGGCAATTCGGACAGGTGGATCGCCTATTATGTTAGTAATACTTCCTCAAAATCTAGTTATTTTATGTTCAGAATTAGGGCCACTATGACCAATCGAAGGCGAAGCGAACTTATCAGATATGATAGCGAGTCTTTCTCGCACTGGTAAAGTAAAATAAGTAAAATAAAAAGTAAAGTTAAAATTAAGAAAAAGTAAAATAAATTGAAACCTACTTATAAACTCGTAAACGAGTTCCACTATCTGCTTTACAAGCAGATACCATGTTACATGGATATGTCTTTGATTGGGGATTTCATAACGGTTGTCCTCGAGAGTTGTAAAAAAATCCTTTAACTTTGGACTGTAGGCGACGAAATGTAGGATAAAGAATTTATTCTATTATTCTTGGAGACACAATAAGCATACTATACATACTATTAAAGTTATTTCTCCAATATAGGCGCTATCATTTTTATGTTCATGATAGCCTGATTTTTCATTAATAAATTAAATTATATCATTTATTGTTTTATTTGATAACGTTTCGTTCTCTTACTGAGGACATCTTCAGATCTTGCTTTCTTGACATTGAGTTGACTTGGTGAGCCACTGTTTTATTTGACAAATCCGATATATTCGGATGTTTATTAATTTTTTCCTGGACACAACAAGATCTGAAGATGTCCTCAGTAAGAGGACGTTATCTAATAAAACAATAAATGAAATAATTTCATTTATTTTCCCTGGGCCGCATCCCGACTAATTCCAACAAAACAACGGTTTACTTTAGGAATTTTGAAAATAATTGTGGAGAGAAGCCACTACAATGAGTTGTTTACAGTCGACTGTTGTCAGGGGATGAAAATATTTCCTATGGAGTGGAGTAAATGATGCTATTGGTTTACGTTAAGAATATTGTAACCGGCTTATTACATTTTTTTTTTTTGTCTGATTTATTTTATTATTTTTTTTCGGGGGTGTATAAATTTTATAAATGGAAGGTAGGTAGTGACTGGGGAGGGGGGGGGGGGGGGGGGACAATAAGTATTTAAATTAATCGTTGACCATCTGAGGTACAGCCGCTCCATCTTCCAGCCCCAACGGTCGAACCTTCCTTCGAGACCCTCTTATACGAAGTGAAACAGCCCGAATTATGGCAAACTGAACCTTCACTTTAACCCATCCTGAGAGTTGTGAGTAGGGACGGTTCCATTTTTCGGCCAGGACGTATGCTGCCCGTTTCAGAAAAACAGCAAATTCCTTGTGAAGGGCACCGTCACATGAGCAAACTAAGGGTGTGAAAGACCCTCGGTGGTCTTCTGCAGCTCTATCGTATTTCATGTGTTTTGCATTTGCTGCTGCTCTTGATGTTTGATTCCAGTCTTGGGAGAGGTAGGAGGCAGCGTCAGCATTAACTATGCGATTATCAAAAAACGCTGGTCTCCCAGACACCATTCACCATAACATCACCCACTAATGCTGGCTGTCCTTTGGCTGGCTCTTGCATTCAAAGCAAAGCTCCCCCCCAGGCAAGGTTGGCTATTCCTGCAACAACGTCTCGTACTTCGTCATGCCCCCTCTTTACCATTCCTCCTTTCTTACAGTTGAGAGCATGTGAGAGATCAAATGCCGCTTCACAACCATCGCATCTCATTGGGAGATCTTGGGGGGTATGAGCATATCTTAAGGATATAGCGTCTCTGAATTGGGTTGCGGACAATTCAAACCCATCTGCCGTTGTTGGTATCATGGAAAGCCACTGCGATGCTTCACTCACTCGCCGAAGGACTCTCTGCTGGTTCGGCGCCAACCCTTGAATCATCTCTTCCCTCCGCTGTTTCAGAACAGCTTCTCGTGCAGCTTTTTCTTCCTTTATCACTGTCGATACATAATTATTGTGATCATTGTAATTTAGAAAGCTGCCGGTGCAAATGGATGTGGTAAGGAGCTCACACGACCTCTCGGACGTTCGGAAAGCCTCGGATGAATTTGTTGGGTCAGAGACACCTAGACCCCCAAGTCTGGCTGGGAGGCTTAGAAGATTCCCTTCTTCGTCTCCCACTTCCCGTCCCATGATGGCTGACATCAGCCTTTGGCGAATGGTGTCCCACAGCGGACGGTATTCGTTGTCACACCCATCAACCACCCTCTGGGTGAAGGCCCACTCAAATTGGAATGATTTTGTGAACGCTGCGTGCACGGCTTGAGGACTCTCTTGAGCTGCAGCTGCAAATTTTTCAGTATATTCAACCCATTTCTCTACTTTTTGTTTTACATACTCTCTTTTATTTGCCAAACAGCCTATCACGCCTCCTAGGAATCTGTGCGAATGAACGATTTTAACATTGAGTTCACCAAACAGAGCTCTGCTTTCTTCCTCGAGACCGCTCTTCATTACTAAAAAGCTTTTTTCCGGTTCGGGGTGATAGCCCCACTTCGGCCCCTCTTCAAGTAAAAGATTGAACCACTCACGGATTTGTCTCAGTTTCCCAACACAGGCTGAATCGTCAGCATACCAGTTCTGCCTCCACTGCGGTCTTTTTAGTTTCTTGATCAATTGAAGAGTTCCCACTGCATACATCATCATACCGAGAGAATCACCTTGAGTGGTTCCCTCACGACTCAACAATGATGCTTCGCTCTGACGGAATAAAATCAATGGGAAACCCCGGTACGTATTGAACAAAAAGCGCGAACACCTTGGCCAATACAACCGGGCGTTCCATAAGGCTAGTAGGCGACTCATTAGGTTAAAGGCGTTGGAGGCATCAACTAGCAGCAGGCCCTCAGTTTCGTCTTCTTCAAACATGCCACTTACCGCTTAATTAATATTAAAAATGTTTATAGTCCAATCATCTTAGTTTAGGAATGTAGCCAGGTACGTAAGGAGGGGAAAATTAGTAGCTTGATATGTGAACATTTATCACATAAATCAAGCGATTTTCAACGAGTGGCGAACGATTTCTGTGCTATAAAAACTTCGAAAGTTCCATTCACCTAGCAACGGATTGGTTGTACGTGAACATCATTAGAAAAAAAAAGAACATCATTAGAAATTGTGACATATTTTTTGCGTGACGAAAATTTTTGGTTGACCCCCCAGAGCAAAGACATATCCATGTCAGAAAAAAATAAATAAAAAATAATAATAAAAATAAAAAAATAAAAAATCATTGTAAGATTATTGAAAATCTCTGCATGTAGCAATAAAAGTGCCTAAATGCCAAGTTCCTGCTCGATTTTCCTTTTCGCGGTAAAATTGACTCTATTTTAAGATGACACCCGATAATCTGGCATTTTCGGTAATCCGGCACCAGCAATATCCTGAAAGTGCTGAACTAGCGAGCGACTATTGTAGATGCATAAAACTTAAACTGTTTCCATGGTTAGATTAAGTAGAAAACTCACCTCAGTTTTCTTGTCTGCAATCAATTTCGCCAATTTCTTCATGACTAACTCACAAAGGACGCAAACATCTGGGCTTCCAAATTCGTTAATTTCGTTTGTTGCTGCAATAAATCAAAGTTGTAAATAAGCCGGCAAGCAAGAAGCAGTCAGAACATTCACTAATGATTCATGTATCCACACAGCTGATCTGACTTCCGTGACTTCCTCCTTATCATTTCCAGTTGTCTCCAAGAGGCTATGTACGAAATTTCAGCACACTAGGATGAATAGGAGATAAGTTAGCAGTATTGCTCACATAGCTGATCTAACTTTATTTACTTCCCCCTAATTTCTTCCAGTAATTGTTGAAAAGAGCAGACATACTTGCCTCCATCCACCCTTCCCAACCTTAATATTACATACAAGTGTGCACTCATCAACTCACCAACATTGCCGACGTGGGTGATCATCGCGTGTTCGAGGACAGGTGCTGGAATAATAGAGTCCTTGGGAGGGGAGCAGATATCGATGTACACACAGGATTCCTGAGACGTGAAGTCAGCAATGATCATATCCGTGATGGGGCCTTTGAATCCCGTAACAAATTGGGCGCATTCGACCAGCACTGAAGTGGGAAACTCATCTCTCATGCAGAGATCGTCCAAAACATCTCCAATGGCGCTCTGAAGCAAAAGTGTATAAAATTATAAGATGCATTATCAAAAAAAGTAGATGCATTTTAGCAAATAATATTGTTATTATAGCCCCAATATACAGGGTGTGGCAGAGAGGACAGGATTTTGACAGGAATTATTGAACACCATTTTTACTCATCCAAAAAGTAAACCTGATTAATGAATTACAGCGAATTTAGTCGAAATATTTGGAGTCGTGTGGGGAAAGGCTCACTGATTCTATCATTGGTTTTTGTATTTGGGCAAAATGTACTGAAAAACATAGCAATGGCACAGTTTATCAAAGTGAGTTAATTAAACGAATTTCATAGATGTCATTCTTTTCGTAAGTTCACTATATCAATGTACTGGGAAATAGACGCAAAATAGGTAGGTGCAATGGCCAAAGTAGGTACCTCTGAACGGTTTTGGACTTTGCGCAGAGCTTCGTCCATAGCCAAAAGGCAAAGGCCGCAAGTGGGCTTGTCTTTGTATTCGACAGCCAAGAGTCTTCCAGGGCAAACTCCAAGACTGGGGCAGACCTGAAATGTAACTCAGAGAATTAGGTATTTTATATTGTGGAATATTAAGGAGTTCAAATCCCCCACTTCAAATTCGATGAATTAGAAGAGTATAGCATGACTACTGCAGTCCTTAGATCATTCAACATTCCAAAATCCACAAAAATATTATCCGACAGAAATCCATTATTGAAGTATTGAAATATATTCTTCAAATCGCAAAAACGAATTTCAAAATAGAACACTTAAAACTATTGTTGCCGAATTCAATGACGAAAAAATCATCAATAATACGCATAACTACAAGCAACCAAATGCAGCATCAAGTAGACACTAACGAATGACAATTGGCGACTAAACCTAAACTAGTGCAAAATAGTAATGGGACATAAATCAAGAGGATTTTCTTATTAATGTGAGCAATAATGTATCAACGTAGAGGAACCATGAGATGTTGCAAATATATACTTGTTAATGTTTTTGCCCATTTAGCTTCTGCTTCCATGATTATGTATTAAATTATTAAACAGTAAGGCAAACAGCCTATCACTGACAATCTAAGCATGAGTATTCAACTACAGAATAAGCAATAATATATTATAATTATATTATAAGTATATAAAATTCTCGCCAGTCAACCAAAACCCTACATGCGTTTTGTAACGGAGAAACTTCGAGATATGAATATGTTCTTTTGAAATTAATTTTACCATTGAAAGGAGATACTCTAACTCTTATTAGGAAATTTTTTCGAAATCCCAATTTTTCAGAACATTATAGCAATTGCAGCAGGACTTACAAGGGAAGGCTATAGTGTTGGGGTCGGCGATCAATTTTTTCTAAGGATTCTACTTCGAAAAAAAGTTGACCCGTGTCCAAGTATTTCGTCCAATGGGCCTTTGGAACCAAAAAACTTTACAGGATGTTGAAATTTTACTACTCCGCTGAATTTTTAGTAGACCTCTAACCCTTTGGAAATAAGAACGCAATAGACTAAGTTCTTCTTTTTTTAATTTTTTATTTTTTTTTTCGAATTCTATAATAAAAAAATACTCAGTCATGCAGCATGACAATAGAGCGAATTTTCAAAGAAAAGTTGTGGATAAAATTAAATTATGCACCTAAATTCTGATCATTCAGGCCAACCATATCCTGAATTAAACTGGGGGGACTGCAGTGTGACGAGCAAAGAAAATTTTAGGACACGCAGCTGAACTAAAAAATTTGGTCAATCATGGACATTTTTTACCTGAAAATAGATTTTTCTCACTTATTATTCATTTTGGCGATTTGGGAATGGTCGCAATGGATTCAGTACTGAAAAATTTCGACTGTGACACCCCACACGCCTTTTTGTCAAAAAAGCAATTTTTTACACCATTTATAAAGGAAGTTATCGTCTGGAAATACACCCTATACGACGTTAAAATCTAGGATTGTGATTTTTTGTATGACACAGATTTGTAGGGGGCCCCCGACCCTTCAAACCCACTTTTAATATCAAAGCCATCTAAACTGCTCAGTTTTTCTTTGATAATTCGCTTTAAAAAAATCTAAAGGGATGTCTACTAAAATTTAGGAGTTGTCAAATTTCAACATTTGTGAAATGGAAGGCTTTTTTCTTGGTTCCAAAGACCTATTGGACGAAACGCTCCTACACGGGTCAATTTTTTTCAAACTAGAATCGCCAGAAAAAATTTAGTCAAGAACGGCGTCCCCAACATACTGTAGCCTCCCCTTGTAAGATATGAGCCATATACGGAGCACTAGAACACTACTACATCCCCACCTTGCAAATAAATATGTATACATATATGTAAATGGGAAGAATGCAAGCCTATTTGGATTATCATTAACTTACTTGAAAAGGATCGATCTATTGGCTAAGATGGCGATGAATTGATCCATGCAAGTGCCAACGAATGATTCAGATTGAAGCAGGACTAAGATACGAGCCATATAAGGAACAGCAGACCACTACTACATCTCTACCTTACAAATAAATATTTGTATATATTATGTAAATGGGAAGAATGCATGTCTATTTGGATTATAAATAACTTACTTGAGAAGGATCGATTCTGTTGGCCAAGATAGCGATGAATTGATCCATGTAAGTGTCAAGGAAAGATTCGCAACTCTCTTTTACAGTTGCCGGGAGTCTCGTACAAGCACCTTCGACCAGTTCAGTAATTTTCCTTTCAGAGCTAGGCAACGTAATTTCCTAAACACCAAACGTCATCATGAAAATATGAAACAGAGCCAAGATGAAAAATATCAGAAGAGCATTAATTTGCACACGAACCTGTTGAATGAAGTGGAGGAAATATTCGCAGAAAGAGCAGAGTGCGGGGCTCTTCTTATTTTCATCGATGTTGTGGGGAGTAAAAGTCAGTTTCATTCGTTCAACTGGCAGCTGCATGGCTGTAAACAAAAATAATTATTGCACCAATAAAACAGTTCATACGTTCATCTGCAGATACTGTGATGTGCTACACCGGAAAGTCAACGGCATAGAACAATACCTCGGATTGGAATTAGGTTCACAACAGACCAACTAGGGGAAAGTCGGGTAATACGGGAGTTCGGGTGATGTGGGGAGGCATGGAAATTATGTCTCATGAGTGTTAACTTCTGTTTAAACAAGGGAAAAATCAATCAGGTGACGCTCCTTATCACTTTGAATCAAATCTTCAATCAATAACGCACACTTGGACTGCACAGCAAAGAAAGTAAAATCTCCACATAATTTCCAAAATAAGTTTGACATTATTAATTTTTGGTTTGTTTCTCAGTACATGCTCCTGGCTACTAAGACGATGTACAGCTTGAAAGAGTGGGTTTGTTTCCACGAGTCAATCGGTATAAATAGTTTTTAGAACACTTCCTCTTGAATGATCCATCTCCAAGAGCACCACCACAAACCACCAAACCACCATCCATCCATCTTCTCCATTGGCACTGCCGGGTAATATGGGGTGAAGGGGGTTCAGGTAATATGGGGACATCCCATCCGCCCTTCAATAGATCAAATTATGTTAATTATGCCTTCTTTGAGAACCAAATGAATGCTCAAGCTTCTCAACCTTTAATTTCAAATGATGAAGCAGATTTGCAGTCTTCAACGTGTGCAGTTCAAATCATCAGAATCTGTGCTTATTCAGATAATTGCACATCCTCCCACAGCTTTTAAACATTTGTGGAAGGAAGAAAACTTTGCGAAAGAGGAAGTGATTCTTTTTGAGTCACTGTGCAAGAAACGAGTTGGAGAAGCTCAAGCAAGATAAGCAGAAAACGATGGAATAGAGTAAGAAGAAAGGAATCCTGTGCTCATACAGGAGAGAAACCTACAAATAATATTGCCATTTCAGTTATTTTCAAAAGAAAATTAACCTTAGCAGCAGGTAGCTCTAACTTACGATGAAGAAATAATAGAAAAGTTGACATTTAGATTAGTTGGTCAGGGATCTAGAGTCGCGTGTCTTGAATTGATTGTTTGCGATATTTAAAATATTCAAACAAAAAACAATGACATTCATAGCTATGATACAGCAGAAATAGTAGGCAATTGAAATTGTGCTCTCCATATTACCCGAATTTCCCCTACAAGTTTCACAGGTAAAATCGGGGGATCTGTCTATTCACATTCTTGGAATCGGAATCTCCACATTGCGCTACAATTATTCCCATCATCAGACATTCCCCTCGTTCATCCATATTTTGACACACTTGAATTGTCTTCTCTCCATGGGAACCATCGGATTATTTGTAAACCTCAATCAGTGAAGTCACCCCACCAAGAAGAAATACCTTATCTTGTCATCATCTTTTCCAACTTCGACCTCCTCCCTTCCTCCATGTATTGTGGTCTGCATGGAGGTAACAATACATATCTGCCAATGTAGCTGCCTGCATGGCAAATTTCTGTCAGCCAATGGCAAACTAGTAGGAAGTGGTTGTTTACTGTTTACATCAGCCCATCGCTCCTACCTGCATGCTTTCAACTAATTATACCACTTGAAACTCTGGAAGAGATTGTTTACCGGCAGCAGCACTCCACCAGCAGAGTTTGGAACAAGAAAAGCGCTCAGTGGTTTAAGGAGATTAGTCCGGTTGAACCACAGAGTGATTCAAACCAAAACAAACATCTTTAATTTCTGGAAAAGTTCCGTAAAAACGTGGATCAGCCAGAAAAGTATCCCCTAAACAAGTAGTATTCACTCACATATAATTTCTACCTGGGAATCGCAAATGCGACTTGGCTAGAGGTCGATTTTACAACGCATCAATAAGAAGCCTAGAACTACCATTCATCGGCATTTTACAAATTGGACGAGATGATCAAACATTGATTGCTTTAGCATAAAGCTTCATCTCATAGGCCTAGATTCAGAAAGGCATATCACATTCTTTTTAAATAAAATGTAGTAAAGTAAATTATTAAAATTAGTAGATTTTTGAATACTTTGTGTATTCAAAAATCTTGCCACCAGCCTGAAAACTGGATATGAAAACCATAAGAGACCTTTTAAGACTTATCCATCAAACACCTCACAATTCCATGAAAATCTGGCCATAGTATGCTGTATCCATAAAAATGCTGTTTATGATTAGCTTAGTAATCCTAGCATCACGAGTACATCTACAGATTTACACAAAATTATGGTGTAACATGCAAATTATAAACAACAAAATTGTACATACGTTGCATTTCTTCAATAGCATGTTGTGCCTGAATAACTGCTTTCTGCAAATAAAGTAAACCTCATTAGCACATCGAAAGAAAGAAGTTTGATTGGTTGTGTGACACATGCATTACCGACAGAAACAGCTAAGGCTGCAGTTTTTGTGAACTAGGAACAGTAAATACCACAATAGTTAACAGTTATCATATATTACCTGGGAAGAACCATTACAAAGTTTGATTTGTGTGCACAAGACTTTTCCATCCAACTCATTGGTGAGGAAGTTGTACACAGCTTCGTAGTATTGTTCGATGAAGGCAGCACACTAGAACAACAAACAGTTAGGTTATGACACAAAACTCAGTCAATGACGAATCAATAATTTTTCTTAAATAAGTTATTGAATGTATTTTTAATAGGGTCTATTTCCCTGCATTTCGTAACGTGAAGGCAGATGAGGTGCGGAGTTGGGCCACACGCCTTTGCGTTCCAAAATATGCAAAACCCGCACACTGCTGCAGGAACCCAGCTTCACACGACCTCATTCAACGTTTAACCTGCTGTTAAAACGGAGAATGTAAGTTTATGCCAGGTGTACAAGTTGTCTTGCCTTTAGTACATTTTTCGAAATTTTACCAATTTAATGTGCTCAAAAATTGTGGGCCAACGAACTCATCCTTTCATTTGGAATACTTGATTTTTTGACGCAAGAACGGTATTTTCATCTCAATCCTAAGGAGAGTTATAGTCTGGAATGACTATATATATATATATATATATATATATATATATATATATATATATATATATATATATATATATATATATATATATATATATATATATATATATATATCGTTACAGAATGATTTTTCAAAAATTTTGATTTTAAAATTTCCCGAGCCATTGAAATAGCTTCAGTTTATACGAAAATTCGCTTTAAAAAAAAAAAAAACCTGTATGCTGAACTAATCCAAACACAGGTGACACTGACTTCAACTGACAACACTCACTTCACTTCACTTTCCATTTCACAAGGTTATAGACAAACGATGTTCGAAATCAACTGTTTGCAACATGAAACTACAACTATCCTTGTAGTTCCATGACTTTATGCTGCCTTTTTCTTCTTTTTCTTTGACGTTTAAACTCAGTTTCCTAAACCAAAGTGATGAGGACTTGTACACACGCCAAACGCGTTCAGTAGATTAAATCAAGTAACAAACGTTTGGCCATGTTTCAGACATTGAATATAGTACCCATGGCCTTTAGTCAAATTTCAAGAAATGGACTAAAACGAATTCCCAAAAATATCAATAAACGGCTAAAAACTGTTGAATTTATTTATTTTTTTATTATTATTATTATTATTATTATTTTTTTTTTTTTTTTTTTCTTTTGGATGGAATATTAATCAACCAAAATTTATCAATTAAGAGCTAGAACATTAAACAGTATATGCACAAAATTATGCTAAAAAATGTACTTAAATTTTATTTTAATGTGTAGGAAAAATCGACCGAAACTGCAAAGCATTAAAAATTCGAAATCCTCGCTTTAATAGCAAAATATTAATGTAAACAGGCTTTTTGCCAATATCATTTTTCATTAACGATTACATTTCAGACACTGCTCAATGTTTAGAACAATGTGACATAGATAAAATAAGATATTTACGAAAATTCGCTGCATGACTGAAACCTTTTGTGTGTGCAGTTTTTATCAATTTTTTTAGCAAATAATAATGAAATTGAAAATTTCAGATGTTATGTTATAAATATATTTAAGATGTTATTTAGATTTAAGATGTTATAAATATATATTATAAAATCACACTACGTATCCAATGAGATGCATGCTCTGTATGCAGGCATCTCGATAATTATATTTCACCATTTCGTTCGACTCACTTCGTCCTTGAATTTGCTCATTTTGCAAAGGCCTTCGAGAACCATCTTAAATTCCTCTTCAGTGGTATTTGCGATGAGAACATCCCGCAAATGTTTGACCAGCTGTTCGCAGAACTCACATTCCAAGTCGTCATTCAAGGGGGTTTCGCTGAAAACTTGTACATCCTTATCCATTGCGTCTCTGCCAAATGGCACCTAAAATCAGAATAACGTTGTAAGCAGGTCTCCTAGCTATCATCATAATGAATTTGAAATCGAAGAATTAAGAATTTATAACAAGACATCCAGTTTGGAAGAAAGCACCCAATCTGTTGAAATTTGATTCTCTTCACTCAGAACTATTCGATCTCTGTACCATTCAAAAGTGTAAAGGCTACAATTGACTTACTTTATTTTACTTATCAATTTATTTCATTTTCATCGTAATTATTATAATTATAATTACTAATTAAGAAAACAGATAACCAGTGGGGCATATAGTAAATAGGGTTTCTACACAAAGGATGGGCTTTTGTGATCGCAAGTTCCCCATTGAGATTTCTTTTTAACACTGTTTTCGAGCTATTCAATTTTTAAGATTTTTTCGTGATTTGTACTTTATGACATTAAATCAGCCATAGGCGTTCCTTTTTAGCATACCAACTACCTCAAGAACCATCCCCTACATAAGACTCCCCCGCAGTGCAAATCTTATCATAACATGACCTTAATGTTCAATGTTTTCATCATATTTCGATGAAATTGCCAGAGAATGAGCGGGTTAGGTTGTAGATGGTCCCCTATCAGTTTCATTGTTGCCAAATCAATACTTCATTCTGGGCATGCGTAAACGTAAATTCCATTATGCTCCATTTTTTCACACTCTAGTCGTTCGATTTCGCCTAAATTTGGATGATAGTTGGAAAAAGATGACTTGATTACCTCATATCAATTTCAACACGATTGAATCATTAATACCTACTGCACCTGCGCCAATGTGAAATATCTACTTAATATGAAAACCTTAATTTCCACAGTTTTCATCCAATTTTGATGAAATTGTCAGCAGTTGCGCGGTTTATTTAGGATGTAGATGGTCCCGTACCTATTTCATTGTTTTCAACTCATCAGTTCATTCTGCGCTTGCACAAACGTAAATTACATTGAGTATCATTTTTTTCGTTTCTTAATTGACCAATTATGACATTTCACGCCACTTCTTGATTTACTCTTTTCCGCTATGGAATTTTTCAAGATCATTTAAAACTCTTCAATGATCCAGTGGCGGCTCCTGTCTTGAAACTCAGGGGGTGCACAGAGATCAACTGGGCTATTGCGGGGATGGTAGAGGTGCTTTTATACTAAATACGTACACCAGACACGAGAAATGTTCTCAAATGGAAGACGGAAGTTCTGAAATACTTAACCATCAAAGGATTTAACCCAAGGAATGATTGCAATAGCTGAAATGTATACCCGCCCAGCAAGAACCATCGTGGAGGTGAAAGCAAATCTTGCCATGGAGGGGAAGGAAAGGGAGAGGAGATGTTCATGGGGAAAGAGAAGGGTAAGTCATAATCTAGATAAATAATGGGGAATATAAAAATAAAATCTATCACATTATAGGGGTTGAACTTACGGACTGAATCAGAAAGATTTTTGATTTTCAAAGTTTGCGTTAGTCCCTGTAGTGATGAGGGGCGGCCAGCATCGCGAATCCTGCACTTTTCTTCTATTGAAAAATGGGACCAGTTCAACTAGATGACCTCAACTGAAGTATTCATCGTAAAAATATCTACTCAACACTCAATAACTTCAAAAAATCGTAACACTAAATGAAATAACACCGGGAAAAATAGAAGAAGTGTGACTGATAAAAATTATCACGAGAAAGTAGGTACTCGGTGTCGCTACCTAGCGAATGAGCATGCCCTTAAGAATGCTCCTGTTAACATCCCGTATGGGATGTAACGGGCTCTCTGATTGGTCAATCCTCACATGCCCGCCACAATTCAAACTGAAAATCCTCAGTCCTGAGATATGAAGTCAAGTCTGAGGTGGAGCACTCACGACTTGTTGCGCCCGCTCGCTTCTGATTGGTCAGGTTGAGTGAGCTTCCCCCTTCAACCCCTCCCTACCGCAACCTTCTCTGTTTCGCGCGTAGATTTAGATTTCCCGTCTTCTGTCACTAGCTAACTTCAAATGAGAGTGGAGAAATTTTGAAACATTATTATTATTATTTTGGTTTGACTGGGGGTGCACATGCGCCTATGCTCCTATCAGTAGCCGCCCCTGCAATGATCTGTACATTCATGACAGGTAAACGAGGAAGCCATGTGCCACACCCAACTTGACAGACTTTGTTTCATTTGACTTTTCGCTCCTAATACAAACTATTTCGGAAATGCACTCTCCACGGGGAAAACGTCCTCGGAACCTCAGCAAGTGCTCAAGAATTTTTAGTTTATTCTTTAAGCACAATATTATGTGTTTTTAATAGTAAAACTCAATTATAACGAAATTGGGGAGATCTGCAAGTGTTACCATTTGATTCAGGGTGAGAAAATAAGTAGAAACAGGCCCCCACCTCGTATTGTCATCGAGGGTCATTTTTCACGAAAACCATTTATTTAATTGGAAAAAAACTATATTTTTTGACATTAAAGCATAAATTTCTCCATTAATTAGCAAAGTGAAAGTAAAATTGACTATACCGTTGAAAAGCTGATATTCTGGAGAAGTTTTCACCATGTAGTGCCTTTCCAAAATAGTCTGTATTAAGGGCAGAAAATCAAATGGAAAAAATCGAAGTCAGAGAAATTTTCGAAATTTGCTTTTTAGCCTCTTTCTACGTAGTAAGTCGGCTCAAAAAATATTGGTTTGGCATCAGTTGGATAGGAAATTTACCGCTCTTTCCCACGATATCCTTATTTTTTAGTTTACAGTGACTCTGAGGAAAATTATGGTCGTTTTTATGGTCACAAGGTAAAAAACATGAAAAAAATTCAAAAAATTGAACAGCTCGAAAACTCTCTGAAAAAATCTCTGATGAACTCTCGATTAGAAATGAGATCTAGAATCGATCCCTTGATGTTTTCCCATCCTTAGTGTAGACACTTTGTATAGGTATGTGGCACACAAGATTAATACCTTTTTACAAACGAACTTGAAAATCCTTTCGTCCAACATGACTACTTAGTTTCAAAAATGTAAATTGTTGGATTACTTGTCATTTCCAGGACAGGTACAATTCTGCACCTTACTTCCCCCTCTCAGTAGGTTACCATCACCAGTTCTCAGTTCGAATCCTATCGCGGAATAGTGTTGAACCCTCTCTAAATAAATCAGTTTCTTTCGTTAGTAATTTTCTTCTTTTTTTCTCACGAATACCTACCTAACATAAATGAAACAAAAGAATTAGGCACATTACCTTGACACGCTCAGGATGTGAGTGGTACTTTTCAGCACAGACACCCGCAAGATCGCAGACGGGGCGAGCTTTCACGTTGTTCCTGACCAGGGCATCCACACTTTCCATGTGCTCAGCAAGAAGAGAAACGCAAACGTCAGAAAACGAACCCAAACCTCTGCAAACCTAAACAAGAAGAATAAATATCCTCACTACAGCATGAAAAGACGACAATTAAAACATGCTCATCATAAAGTGACCCATGATAAAATACAAATCCTAATAATTGTGAATTTCGGCAAAACAAGACTCACATTGTTGAGGACATCTTGAAGATCATTAGTTGAGGCAGTTTCAATGTTTCCTTCGATTCGTTTCATCAAACTGTTGCAGCTATTGCAATCGAGCTGCCTGACAACCTAAAAGAATATTACCGAATAAAAACAAGATTATAATCTCCTCAATGCAAAATATTTAAGCAAACAAAATAATGATCAAGTTTCTATAAAATTTTCTTCAACACAAAATAGTCTGGCCAAGAATGAATAGTCTAAAAGTAATGGGGCATCATACTGCAAAGCAGTCGTCCTCAAAGCATTAACGAGAATCGGCAACTAAATTTAACTTTTGTTTTAGCTGGTCTCTCGACACCAAACCAAATCAACCTTTGAATGTCTATTACAATTTGTTAAGAGTACGATTTTTTGGAAATATATCTTGATTTACATGTCTCCATAAATCAACCTCTAACCACTCCTTCCCCCCCACCTTTTCGAATTCCTATACATTCTAAATACTTCCTAATAAAACGTTTCAATTATGTACAGATACGTAGATTTACCACCAGCAGATTTTTTCTTAAATTATTTGGAGGATTTGATCCTATTCTAGAGAATTAAACGTTTTATTTTGTATTATTTATAGTCTTAAATAATAAATTTCAAAGTGTCGCCCATCTCGTAAATATGAAATATGTAACCAAATAGTCCTGGGAGCCGAGGCTTAAAATGGGTGTTCATTTCGGGGGAAGGTTTGATATTACATTTTGAAAATTTGGTCCTTTCTAAGTGAGAAAATATTCATCCGCCATCTCAAAACAGATGCAATACAAAATGGATATACAACGCAAAAATAGCCAAAATTGCACATTTTCGTGTTTTTCCCCTCAAATAATTCCTATACCATACGTGCTACAGGAATTTTTATACGTACCAAAGCTGTAGAGCATGAACAAACAAAGCTAATTCACCCCAATAACTATACATTATCTCCTGAAATAATGGAGTTACATGTAATTGACAATCAGACTAATTTTGATTGAGTCCTCAGCTCCCTCGTCAAGACTTATGCTCTTCAAAATCACCCGGCTGTCTCAATATTGGTCCTATAGGTCTACCAAGGCTCATTCTTGCAGGGTTAAACACTTTCCAAAGTTTGTATTGATTATTTTCAGGTCAGATCCTTTCCCATTGATTTACAGCACAAAACGTGGTTTCTGCGAATTTTATAATACAGGACTGTAGTAATGAGCTATGCCGATAGTCAAGGAAAGGGTGAGAGCTGAAATTTGTTCCGAACTGTAACCTAACTCAGGGACCATGATTTGAATCATCTGACTGTAAACAAAAACCAGGTTGTAGATCGTCTGCGGCCATTGGCGTTGGTTCAGCAGGAGAGTAGTGTGAAGGAATGGAGCGAAGTCATTAACTTCAACTAGGTAGGTATTTACAACTCCCAAAAACAAACCTAATCAATATACCAACTCTAAGACCTCCCCGTACCTCCGAGATTCTCTGGCCTATATTCATTTTATACGACATTTCCTATTCCCTGACATCCCAGGTATTCCCTGACTGGGCCATCCTGGAAATGTAGCCATCATGCCCATTCAACAAGGAAGCAGACTGTTGACTAGAAGTTCCATGCAATATAAACTTTTCAATCATTAGGTTAGGTATATCTCCTAGCGAGCCCTACATTAGACACTACTATAACTGTTGCCCTATTGCCCTACTATAACTGTTCTACCTAACTGTTACACCTGAAATCTGAAAGACAATATTAAATTAATGATTCCGAATAGTTTTGAGGATTACGATAAACTGATGCGGATGGAAAGACGTTGTAAAAGACGTTATTGATGATAAATAAATGCAAAATCAACTAATCTCTAAACTTACAGGTATATTTATTCATGGAAATTCATTCCGCTCGTTGACACCGCTGGGGAGTAGAGCCCCCCTTTTGCTTTCACCTTGGGCCTCGGCTAAACGTCGGAGGAACGTAGAACACGCTCCATTCCAAATTCTAACTTCATAGTTGGATTCGTTCCCAGACGTCCCGAGGGGCCTCCATTTCAAATTTCAGCTTCGTTGGTTGAAAAGTAAAAAAATTAGCTTCAGAGTTCACCCAGCAGATCTAGAGAGCTTCAGGCTCTATGATTCATTTCTAGAAGTTCCATGACCATTCCAAATTTCAGCTTCATAGGTTCAACAGCAAAGAACTAGCCTCTTGCTCTCACGAGGCTGATCTGGGGCTCTGGCCTTCAAGATTCGTCTGCAGACGACCTAAGGGGCCCCCATTCCAAATTTAAGCTTCATAAGTGGAATAGCAAAGAACTTAGCTCAAGATCATATTCAGCTGACCTGGGGGGTTTCTGGAATTCATTGTTCGTTTCTAGATGTCCCAAGGGTTCTCCATTTCAAATTTCAGCTTCATATTGAACAGTAAAGAAATTATATCCGACGCTACTGTAGTCTCAAATAGCAAAGCACATAGTTCTGGACCTCTATCAGCTGATCTGGGGGAGGGGGGGGGGGGGGCTCTAGACGTCATGATCAGTTTCTAGACGTCCCAAGGGTTCTCCATTTCAAATTTCAGCTTTAGGTTAAATAGCAAAGAAATGAGATCCGTCGCTGCTTTGGTCTCGTTTTTTCGTGACCATATTGTGTAACATTTTTCATTCTTAGGTCCCGGTAAAAGCGTATTCAACGCCAAATAGAGTCTAATTGAAATAGAGTCTACACTCATTTTAGATAGGTAAATGTAAACAAGAAATTAAGCCAAAACACGTACCAACGGAACAGTAAAATATATGACACGAACATTACAGCACAAGTGCTTCCCGACCGGTAAGTGACAAATCCTTGAAATGAACCAATCGTACCAACAAGTTGCTATAAACAGCAAACTTCCTGACTTATCATTTATGTTCTGACTCATAGACAGGTGCAAACACCAAAATGATAGTTTTTTCTTAGTACATCGGACTCAAACAAGATTGAGTAATTTGACAATCGGCAATCTGACAGGTGTATGACCGGTTTCCTCACACTTAGCGAGGTGACTCAGAACATTCCGAGATACTCAATCGGAATCAGAAGGTATTGGAAATCGGGTCACTTTTGCCTTACAACGTTAATGAATGAATGGATTATAGAACGCACTACTTTCACATTTTGATTCCAGTTAAATGAATCTAATTTTAGGTGAATGCTGGCCACTAGGGTGCCTGCTATTTCGAGGAAGGTGGAATTTTGATGACCTCCACCCGAAATTTGGTTTAAAATGTAAAAAAAAAAAATGTTTTGCATAAAAAAAAAACCTACGCCAGTAGCTCGATTTTGGTTTTTGAAATACGCTTTTTTTGCCAATATCAGACTTTTGAATATAACTTTTACAAACTTCTTTGTAAAATTGTGAAACTTCGTATACTTACGTTTTTGGGGTCGCTGAACTCGAATATGCAATCAAAACAAGTCGGCTGTGACAACTTTTGATAGTCTGGAATCTCAAAATCGTCAAAATCATGTCAAAAAATGACAATTTTTCAAAATTTATTGTAAAGTTATGATGATTTGTATTTTTACGTATTTTTGTAACATTTTTGATTTTTTGACAGCGATTCGAGTTCAGCTACTCAAAAAACATAAGAATACGAATTATCATAATTTTCAATAAATGTTGAAGAATTGTCATTTTTTGACATGATTTTGACGATTTTGAGATTCCAAACTGTCAAAAGTTGTAGCTGTCGACTTGTTTTGACTGCATATTCGAGTTCAGCAACCCCAAAAACGTAAGTATACAAAGTTTCACAATTTTAAAAAGAAGTTTGTAAACATTATATTCAAAAGTCTGATATTGGCAAAAAAAGCGTATTTCGAAAACCAAAATCGAGCTACCGGCGTAGGTTTTTGTTGTGCAAAAATCCTGAAAAAATTCAGGGGTATTTTTTTGATATTTTAAACCAAATTTCGGGTGGAGTTCATCAAAATTCCACCTTTCTCAAATAGCGGGGACCCTAGTAGCCACGTTCCATCATGAATACGAAAAGTAATTTAGTTACTACGGAGAAATTTCGGGTTGTAATTCAGAAATTATATTATACACGAAATTAGCGTTACTAATCCGAATTTAGTGTCGCCCTATTTTGTCATAAATACGAAAAAATTGGTATCTATGGAGCGAATACAAATGCGAAAATAGTTAGCGTAGGCGCCGAAATACTTACCAGTAGACCTACTGTAATCATGAGTAGCCTATATAAAATTGGATCTTCATAACTTTTTTATTGATTCTAGCCTACTTATAAAGTACAGAAGTCTAAGACTACTTACAGAATATTAGTAAAATACAATGTACAAAATATTTAATATCAGAGATTTTAAAAAGAATTCCTACCTTAGTTTTGAAATTCTGCAATATTGATTAGTGCAATTAGCCCACATCAGCGTATTCTATTTTTATTAAAACTTACTACTAAAAATAAGTTATAGAAGTCATTAACAAAATGTATTTACAGAATTTATGCAAATGTTCAATATATTTATAGGTTTATGTAGGTACGTGTAAAGGTCGTATGCTTTGTGTATCCCGGGACTGGCATTATATTATGATTATTTGGTTACCGACGCCATGAAAATCGGTGACTTCTATATTAAAATCCGTGACTTTCGGAAATATCCGTGCCCTACTATTCAATTCGTGACTTTTGCGGGACTTACCGTGAATCCGTGACCAGTAGACACCCTGAATGTTGAAATACCCACGGAAATGTCCGTGAAAAAATGTAGGATACAAATTAAAAGGGCTTACAAGATCGTAAAATCGCAATTTTCAGTGATTTCTCCAGTGTCAGTGAATATTGCCAAATTTTTCTGCGATCATTTAGTAGAGTATACATAAGTCACCTACTAAATCACCTACTGTACGCTTACCCCAGACGCTTGGAAGTTGCCTATAATTCCTGCATCAGATATACCTTCAGTCTCAAGAAGTGTGACCATATAACACCTTTTAAAACCAATCTGGTGGGTCTTGACCTATTTGACTATTTTAAATTTCGTCAGCTTTCCCTAATTTTCAAAATCATGCATGATTTATCCCCCGTCTACCTACGAGAGCTTTTTACCCGGGCATTGTCCCAAAGATCGTGTGCACTCCGGATACCAACTCACGCAAGTAAGTCTTTTAGCCAATCGTTTTCGGTCGTGGGCGCGAGGCTATGGAATAGCCTCCCCGTCAAGATTAGATCCATCCCTCTTCTCGGCCGATTCAGGAGCGCAGTTATCAAATACATGAAAACGTAATATGAAACCTTATGTCAAACCAGATCCCCTTTTACTTAAGTTTTTTTTACCCCTCTTTATTTTTCATTAATCTGTTTCGTTTTATTTAAAAAAAAAAAAAAAATTATTATAATTTACACTTGGTTTTATCTCCTGTTTTTAGTTTAGTTATATTTATACTTTGTTTTACTGTTGTCACAATATGACAATATGTTGACATAATACGCTTTATGTTTATGAATGCTTTATGTTTGTAACCCATGCCATTCTCTGTACGCTATGAGGGACTGATTGTCCTATGTACAATAAAGATTATTCTATTCTATTCTAAAGTAAGTGGGAAAAGTTTCTGAATGCTTCTGTACCAGTATTGACAAGATTTGATTATTATTTAATTTATGCGGTGTCATGCAGATTTATATTATTCAGAAATGAGAAAAGCTTATACCTTGACGTTTTTGAATTTCTCGCTGTAGCAGAGACCAGCGACCGAGCAGACGACACTGGGGTTCATTTCGGAAGCCAGCGTGTCGACTATGTAGGACCCGAAATCGTCCATCAGCTTGTCACAGTCCCTTCGGAGGTGCTTTTCGGGGATGACCAAACACGTTCCTTCAAGAACTTGACGTAGCTCTTCCTGTTTCATTAGATTAGGCTTTCGGTTAGACAAATATTAAACATACCAAATTAGCATAAAGATTAGCAGAACGAAACGAAGTTATTTGGGAAACCAAATTGACGGGTATGTGGTTGATACACAGCTTCTTAGAGAGGCTTCAAAACACATTCCCCACATGCATCTTATTCGCTTAGGCAGTTTTGGTGTTTTAATGTGATTTCTTGAGAGGGGGGAAAAAAAGTCTGCCAAGTTGGGTGGGCAGTATAGCTTCCTCACATATTGTAACATGGACGTATAGAATTAGAGGAAGAACAAAGTAAGAGTCGAAATGATTGATAAGTCGACGTTATAAGAAATTGGTGTTTGCGCATGCGCACAGACTAGGTACTACTATTGACCCAACGGCAATTAAATTTATAGGGGAACGGAGCTAAACTGCACAATCTTGAAAATTTCATAAAAATCGGTCCATTAGTCTCGGATTTTTGTCTGTCAATCAATTATACGAGGGTGAATAAAATATAAACGGGACTTTTGAGCCAGTGAGCGCAATAGTGATGGAATAACGTTCCCCTGTTGAGGGGTGTTGGGTTCGTTTGTCAGGAGTGGGTGAAGTACCTGAGCCAGCCTCCTTGACCCTCTCAGTATCCATCGTGACGATGTATGAGCAGGAGGTACACCCCGCTGTTGCGCAACCATTGTGATTAAGTTTCTAGCTGCTGAAACATATTATACCTAATTACCTACCGAGTTTGAACGAAATCGGACCAACAGATGATGATGAATCGACGTTATGAGAAATTCACGTTTGCGCATGCGCACATTTATATGACGGAAATGAAAATTATAGGGGATCGTCTAGAAGCCATTCCACAAAATCACTGAAAATTTCATCAAAATCGTTCCATTAGACTCGGAGTTTTGCCTGTGTCAACCGATGTTAGTTTTGCGCATGCGCAATGGTTATTACTCTACCAATCGCGATATAATATAGGGCATTTTTCTAGAACATATACCCTATTACCTACCGAATTTGAACGAAATCCAATCAACAGATGATAAGAAATCGACGTTATCAGATATTTACGTTTGCGCATGCGCACAGGCAACTGTTGATTCTACGGCATTGAAAATTATAGAGAACCGTCTAGGAGCTAATCCCTAAAAATTGCATCTGAATCGGACTGAAACTTGGTATGGTTTTGGGCGTGACAAGTATGTACCACAGACAGACAGAGAGACATCAGATAGACAGACACGCAACCAAAATTGATCACCAAGCCCTGAACCACAAAATATGTATGGGAATTTTGATTTTAGAGGGCAAAAATTTTTTTCGAATTCAATCACGAATCTTTGATAGCAAAAAGTTCCAGTCATACAGCATGATCGTATGAGCGAATTTTCGTAGAAAAATTTAGGTACCCACCTCCAATATTCTGGTAAAATGTTATGTTTTGAAAATTGAGAACTTTGAGTGAAAAGAAAATGTAAACGAAGTACCAATTTTATGGGGGAAAAAAACTGGTTCTAAATAATACTGTGCGACTCAAATAAGATTTTGGATTTTCAGCTTTTATGTAGTTTTTATCAATTTTCCGGCAATTATTAATGATCAATGAAATGTAAGTACATTTTTCAGCATTAATTTGTGCATAAATTTTTCAATACTCTAGTTGATTTCTGATAAACTTCTTTTCACTAAAATTCTGCTGAAACGTATGCAATTACCGATTGTCAGCCGTTTTTAGTGATCAATTTAGTGTACCTACTCAAAAAGTGCTGGCCAACGAACAAACTCATCATTTCATTTAGAAAGCTTGATTTGTTTGGCGCATGAGGAGAGTTATCGTCTGGAAGGATAAATATATACGTGAAAAGCGTTTAAACTCAAGGATTAGTTCCAGAATGTCTCAAAACGTATTTTAATTAAGATTACGAATTGCTAAAAATCGCTAAAAGGGGGTGAAAACCGCGTTCTTACTCATAAGAAGACAATGCCACGAACTAATTCAACTAAGATAGAAACAGGATAGAGCACATTGTCACAAATTCACATAATTATGTTTCCTAAACAGAAAGTATATTTCGCAAGAAGTAACCTAATTGAAAGTTTTATTGTAGCCCCAGAAAAAACTGTAGGTAGCGCAATAATTTGCTATTCCTTTATCTCATATGAATCGCGCAAATAACAACATATCATTTATTTTGTTTGTGTTTTTCAGCTATTTATTTTTGTTTCTTTCATTATCAGCATTCAGTCAAATGAAACGATAGGAGATATCATTATTCGAAGTACTCGTCGACCAGAGAACATAACCTCCGAAAGGTTAAAGATTGTTTTATCACACATTCTCAGCAAATCACTTGTCCTAATTTAGAAACAAAGAACGGCAAAGATGACGCAACTAGCGCTCCTACACGGACGGCAAAATCATAAATTATACATATTAGCGTTGAACACGAACGGATTTTACGACAGCCAACTAATGACGAGTCCCGAGACCGTTTCACTTTTGTTTCGAAAGGATCGTTTTTGCTCGCGAAGACGTACTTAATTCATTTATCTAATTAAACAATATTAGGAGAAGCCATGCAAAACCCACTAGTCCGTCAAATCAAAATTTTCACAATAATTAATAAAAAACTGTTTCATATTGTTCTACAGCTAAAAACGCGTATTTTTACTTCAATGTCTTGTAGGAGACTTTAGAAACTAAGTAGTATACTCCATTCAAATCATACTGCCACTAAAGTTGAAAAAAACCCAAATTTTAGTTTGGGCGTGTGGGGTTTCGATTGATTTTTTCTTACTTGTGGGCTTTTGGTGAAAACATAGGGAGGACTTGAGGGGTTTTGGTCTTACTCATTCAGAGGAAAAATGGAAACTAGGGTAAACATGGTATTATGTCGTTTTAAACGTTTTATGCTGAACCAAATTATTTAACTGTTAAGGAATAAAATTCAATTTGAGTTAATGCTTGAATATAAAATTTGAGTAAATCAGGCGTGGCAGGAAAAATTAAAACAAATAATTGTGAATAGGTAGTGATACCTAGCAAAAAAAAAAAAAAAAAAAAAAAAAAAAAAAAATAAGGAAAACGTATATTAAATGCTTGCATACGAGTCTGCAACACATTGGGACATTTTCATGTGTGTTTTCTTATTATTTTCTTATCATTAGGGGAAAAACTGGATTCTAGAGCCACTCAGCTGATCTGTAATCGGTCAGTTGTGTTCAGAAGTCCCTCAAGGGGCTACATACCAAATCTCAGAATCGTGGGATCATTAGGGAAAAAACTGGATTCTAGAGCCACTCAGCTGATCTGGGATCGGTCAGTTGTGTTCAGAAGTCCCTCAAGGGCCCACATACCAAATCTCAGAATCGTGGGATCATTAGGGAAAAAACTGGATTCTAGAGCCACTCAGCTGATCTTGGATCGGTCAGTTGTGTTCAGAAGTCCCTCAAGGGGCTACATACCAAATCTCAGAATCGTGGGATCATTAGGGAAAAAACTGGATTCTAGAGCCACTCAGCTGATCTGCAATCGGTCAGTTGTGTTCAGAAGTCCCTCAAGGGCCCACATACCAAATCTCAGAATCGTGGGATCATTAGGTAAAAACGTCATTTCTGATGGTCATAATCATCGTTGTGGCCACTTGGGACAATTTTCGTGAGCAATTTTCGTGAGCAATTTTCGTGAGCAATTATTTTCCGTGACGTTTTTTTAGTTTATGTGCCAAAGCAAAGACATGAAAATGTCAAAAAAAAAAAAAAAAATCTGGCGGAAATTTATCTAAACCATCCCCTCGCCGAATTTTCAAGCACTGGTAAGCTTTACTGTTGCTTTACGTTTGAACCAGATGGAAACGAATGCCTTACTTTTTTAGCAATTTCACGCTGGTTTTTGCCTTTCTCCTCGTACCTTGATTACCGTCTCTCACTGTCACTGCACCATCCATTTCACTATCACCAATTTCGATTAACATTAATGATCACTTGAAATAATATAAAAACTCAGTGATTGACGTGTAGGTAGCCGAACTTCACAGATAGCTAAACAAGAAGCAACAGGAGGGTCATGTGAGGCTAGGTATCTGGCTTACCATTGTTTGCTCGGACTAGTGGGGTTCTGCGTGATTCACAGCTCTGGACATGTGTGGCTTTGGACGAAGTAAAAGAATCTACTGTATTGTTTTGACGAGATCCGTGGGGTTTTGCTCGACGTTGAGTGAAGAAAATGGTACAGCTGTTCACAAAGAACAAGAAACCAATGCTAACTAAAATAATATATTTTTTGTGTGACTTGGGACGTTTTGCATGGCTGCATGAGGAGCCATGCAGCCATGCAAAACGCCCCAAGTCACAAAAAATATATTATTGCCCATATGAGCCCATATGAGAAATTCAATCAATCATAACTTTCTAACAACCAATATACAGATTGTTACATAGCAATAAATTAATGAACAATTTCCACTTGAAATTGCACTTGATTAGTTTAATACTTGTTGCTCTCCAGCTGATCGCGTGCCATCTTGACCATGTCCATACATGTTTGACAAACGGACGATTTGTCTTCTTCAATTGGGATCTCTTTTTCCCAAACGCTGTGGATGCAATGCTTGACAGCGTTGCATTCTGCTGCTGTTCTGGAAGGAAAAACTGAGGATGTTAAATATTTCGTAGGGTAACGATAAAATAATAGTAGAATTACATCACTGACGAAGCCACTGTCTACAGTGTGAAGCCTCGCGCCAATTTTATGTACACCAGGAAAGTAGAGAAAACCCGAGGGTTTTGCGAGCAGTAGGTTCATGTAACAAGATTTGAAGAAAAAAAAAAGTTCCGTCATACAGCATGATCGAATGAGCGAATTTTCGTAAATTTTATAGTGTTATACTATGTTAAATCGTTTTGAAATGTAAGCCCTTTGAGAGCAAAGATCAATTTTATGGCTCTGAGACACTATTTCTTCTCATTCATTATTGAACAGTAACTCTTCGAAAATTCTTGAAAAGTCTTTGAAAATGTTTGAAACGACAACCACGAAATCTATCTGGACAGGAGAAGTAGGTACTCAGTAAGTATGTAAAAATCCGAGGAAAACAAAGCATTTCAAAACTGGTAGCGAAACCAAAAGTCGCTAGAGAACGAGTTGGCTTTTTTTAAATATGCATTTATGTTTATCTAAAACGAAGATATTCCTCTTGTCTACATGCTATATTGATGAACCTGTAATTTTGCACACATATTGGTATGGCTTAAATTAATGTAGTACATGGTCAACAGAAAATGTAGTAAACTCCAACATGAAGGGTTTGAGTTATAAATCGATACAACACCACTAAAATTAGTGGTACTGATAATGTTATCAGTTTGGATTACAGCTACTTTTCCACTATAAATCGAATTCGTACAGTACTTCCTCAGTCAAGATCGTTATCGTCTGGAAATAGACCCTATATATATATACATACATACATACATACGACGTTAAAATCTAGGATTGTGTTCTTTGATGAATGAAACAGACTTGCCGGTCCGCCGACCCTTCAAACCCACGTTTAAAATTTCGAAGCCATCTAAATAAATAGCTCATTTGTTCTTTGGAAATTCGCTAAAAACGTTGGTGTAAGATAGAGAATCTCCATAAGACGCGTCATTGGGTTTAGCACGTTGACACATTCAACATCTCAAGGCAGGAAACCCCAATGTTCTCTGAAGGTCCATTGGGGAAAAAAATTGTTTTAGGATGTTCGAAGACAAATGCACATCGCAATTTTTATCTCGAAAATCTGATTGTTGAACATCTTGAAGCTGCAGCTTTTATGACAAATTCGCTAAAACAATTTAAATGTGGAATCGTCAACTGGAACGGGCCAAATCACTTCCTACTTTCCTCTCAAACTCCAACGTCTCAGTGATTTCCCAGAAGAATCCCTGGAAGAATAGAGTGCTAAACTATTCTCCGTATTTTCATGGCGTGAACTGGAGTCCACTAACACACGTGATTTTCCAAATGATTCGAAGGGGTCGACAATTTCAGGATAAATTAACGTCCGTACGGACAGCTAACGACCTCACGCGATCGACTTTTTTCGACGAAGAACTGCTGAGTCCATAGTTACACCTCGTCATTGTTCGAAGCACAATTTAGCCGAGGATAGCTGATATCTGACTTTGGGGAGATGTTATGTGCGCAGCAGTAGAGTTGGGCAGTAGCTAGCTAATTTATTTAGCTAGGTACAATGACAGCGACAAGTAACTAACAGCTCGATTAAAAGTAACTTAGCTACAGCGTACAACCACACTACTTGTAGTAATTTGGTCGTAAAAATTATTGGCAACTAGACGCTAAAATCATCATTTACATACCATTCGGACGAATCCGTCGTCACTACCTCCAGTACCGGGAAGGATGGGAGGGGCTTGCTAGTGATGACAGACTCCTCCGAAAGGTACGTAAATGATAATTTTACAATTACTACTAGCGGATTTAACTTAATAACTAGACGCAAGCTCCTTTTTGAAAAGCCACTGTAGCTACGAGTATTACTTGAAATAATAACTACAGAGCTGTAAGCAAAACGCTACTACTATTCGGTATTTATTCGAATCGCCGAAAAAGGAAAACCATGGGACACCATGTGCATAAACAAACAGATTACGTATCTATATAATGTTCTGTTGACAAAGAATTATTGAATTAGTTATGAGCGTTTGGAGAGTTATCAAATTAGTTATTATTAGTGAATTACGCACTTACGAGTACTTTCAAACGTGTTGAAACATTTGAAAATAAAGTAGAACTTTCCAAATGTGTTCGCCTAAATATCAAATATAATATTATGATATAAAGAAAAATTAGGTAGAGCGAGCCACTTTAGGAAATAACTCTCTTTCGGATTGTGATGAAAATTCTTGTGCTAAAAATCAACCTTCCCAAAGAAAAGGATGAGTTCATTGCCAGCAATTTAGAGCGCATTAAATTGCTCTAATTTCAAAAATCTAAAAATCTACAAACGGCTAAAAATTGTTTGAATTTATATTTTTGAAGAAATTTAGCCGAAAGAAGTTTATAAATCATGAACTAGAACATTAAAAAATTTATGTACAAAACTAAGCTGAAAAATGAACTTATGTTTCGTTAATATTTTCTGAAAAATCGATAAAAACTGAAAAAGTTCCACTCATGCAGCAGATCGTATGTGCGGATTTACGTAGATTGTGGTACTATGGTATGTTACTTTTTTTAAATTTGGGCACTTTGAGTGTAAAGGATTTTTCAATACCAATTTTATGGAAATGAACTCGTTCTAAATCATATTCTACGATTCAAAACAGATTTTGGATGTTTAGCAATTTTTCAGATTTTTAATAAGATGTTTCAGCAAATATTAATGGAATTTAAGTACATTCTTCACCATAATTCTTTTAATACATTTTTCAATGTTCTAGTTCATCGTTGATAAACCTCTTTTGGCTAAAATTCTGATAAAAATATGAATTTAACCATTTTTAGGAGTTTTTAGTCATTTTAGTAATTTTGTGAGCACATTTTTTGAAATTTTACTTATTTAATATGTTCAAAGAGGGTTGGCCAATGAACTCATCCTATCGTTTGGAAAGCATGATTTTTTGGCGCAAGAACGGCATTTTTATCTCAATACTAAGGAGAGTTACGGTCTGGAAATGTCACACTTAAATTTGAAAAATCTTTAAACTCTAGGATTCGTTTCAGAATGTCTCAAAACGGATTTCAATAAAGCAAATTTTCGAAATTTTCGATTGTAAAATTGTTGGAGCCATTGCAATAGCTCCATTTTTTACGAAAATTTGCTGAAATGAAAGCAAAAAAGTTGAAATCTTTTTTAATCCCAGGATATTATTTAGAAAGAGCTTTTTGCCATTAAATTGGTAATTAAAATTTTCTTTGAACTTGAATGCTTTTAAATTTCAAAACCATGTAACTTAATATAATGTGATCATTTACGAAAATTCTCTCATACGATCATGCTGCACGGCTGGAACTTTTACTTCATATTTTAATTTCATACCCTTCACTGTTTCACATAGAAGACGAGACCAAGTGATTAAGAACACGAAAGATATGTTGGCGATTTTACTATACGATAGGATGTTCGCTGCCCCTTATACATCTTAGTAGGTACAATCAAACAATGTCCTTTTGTTTTGATTCTTCACAAACTCAACATTTTCAACTGTTTCAATAGCAAATTAAACGTGAAGACGGAACTGATATGACATTTGAGTATAAAAATTCAACGTCCAAACATGACTTTTTATTATATTCAGCTCGTAGATTCCACTGAACACTCAAGATGTTATTCTTTGCAGCGAATCTGCGAGTTCCAGCACAAAAAAACTTTTGTTTGGTTGTATCAGAGAATGTGAGACAACAGACGATAACCATGTGATGTGTGTTATGATGTTTTTTTCAAGGACAACTGAGAATGGACGATATACTTATCTTTGACCTATCAATTCCTATTCTTTAGACTTTCCCAGCGCCCCGAAGGATAAGAGGAAGTTACGTAATCGGACTGGGAAAAATTCTCCGGGACTCCCTCGAAATACGGGACTTGACTCAAAAACAGAATAAGCTAAAATAAACATTATACTTATCACCCCCCGCCCCCAAACCCCACCCCCAAATTTACTTCAACAAATGGACAACTTACGCGAGTTTATAATTTTAGCACAAAACAGATTCCCATCATTATAGAAAACCTTCTTTAAATGAAAGACCTTTACTAGCCAACCAGAGGTTCATCAAATTGGAACATTTTTTGCAGGATCCATTGTTGTTCTCCAGGAAACATTAAAATTTAGTTAAGACGACCAACTTCCATGGTTTTAGGCAGGAAATTATCCATAACAAGTTGAACACTAGTTGGAAAAGTTCTGTATGAATGAATGAACGAATGTTTATTTGTGTAAAAAACCCGGATGGGTATCACAAGGTTGACATAAAACAGGCAATTTACATTAAGAAATAAACAGTCTGCTAGCAATTTATATGAAAAGTGAGATAGAGAAAAGAATTAAGCATATTATAGAGAATAAAAACAAAAAATATTAATTACTACTTTTTATTTATTTTTTTAATTTATTTATTTATTTATATTATTTATTTATATTATTATATTATATTTATATTATTATATTATATTATTTATATTATTTTTTTTATATTATTTATATTATTTTTTATTTTATATTATTTTTTTATTTATTTTATTTATTTATTTTATTATTACTAATAAAAATATTTATTACTATTAAGTACTACGAATATTATAATTGAAAATGAAAAAGAAGTAGAGGTTACAACATGTTGGTATTTAATGAAGAAATGTTGTTCTGATTTACATGATTAACATAATGGGTACATAAATTGTTTAAACATATTTCTGCGAATAGCTAATGTAACATTAACGTAAAACCCCTTCGTTTAAGAAGAAAATTCGCGTTTTTATCGCCGTTACAATAAAGCTAAATACTTTTTTTATCTCCTTTTTGTCCGTAGTAGTTAAAAATTGAATAAACTGGTATCTGTTAACTCGTCAGAACAGAGCTCCCTACGTGCCCCCCTATAGATTGGGCATTGACTTAAAAAATGAAGGAGCGTGTCCATTTCCCCCAGTTACAACATGGGCACGCACTCTTGAGAACCATCCAAGTGCACTGTGAATTTAGGAATACCTACTTAATTTGGCTCTACTATTATTGTTCAACCTAATCTGAGCCATAACCCTCTTCAGTTGGAAAAGTTCTGTGAAGCCGAATTAAAAAACCGTCTGCCAAGTTGGGTGGGCAGTATACCTTCCTCACATATTGTAAAATGGACGTATAGAATTAGTTGAAAAACAAAGAACGAGTCGAAATGATTGATATAAGTCGACGTTATAAAAAATTAACATTTGCACACGCGCACAGACTACTCTTAATCTAACGGAAATGAAATTTACAGGGGAACGTCCAGGAACAACAATCCTTGAAAATTTCAAAAAATCGGTCCATTAGTCTCGGAGTTTTGTCTGTGTCAATCAATTTTAGTTTTGCACAGGCACTATACTTAATCTCCACCAATCGCGATATAATTTATAGGGAATTTCCCTGAAACATATTATACCTAATTACCTTATTAGTTAATTACATATTATACTATATTATGTTAAATTGTTTTTAAATTTGAGCTTTTGGAGTGCAAAGTAATTGTTGGTCATCTTTATGACAAAAACTTATTCTATACAGGGTGTCCCATCTAAACGGGCCCATCGGGAAATTACAGCCTTACAGTGCGAGCTATCGAAAAATTGAACTGGACCTTTTTTATAGTATTTTAACTCAGCTTTACGATGCGGAAGACCGACTTTTATTTTTCCTTGTTTTAGGGTCTCAAATCATTGATTGAAACTTACGGTTTCCTCTTGACCCCCCTTTTTTATTGCTTTTTTCGTTTCTAGGTTGAATTAGGAACAGAAAATGCCTCAGTGAAATTTTCTTTTTTGGGCTTCGTTTCTGAGTTATTCTACTTTTTGCGAAATACAGAAAATCGCCGATTCCTCTTAGACATTACCAATACTTTCTTACTATTTTTATCTTCAATTTTTGAGATGTTCACCACACTTTTGAAATCAGCATTAAACTATCTATCATCAGACCCCAGCGTCCATAATCAACAATCACCATCAGGGGGATGAAATTACACTTGAACCGCTTACGATTTTAAAAAAGTTTTCCAAATCGTCGTTTGGAAAAAAAAAAAAAAAAAATCTCAAATTGTTCAGTACTATTACTCATTTATTAGAAGAACGTATGAGACGTCGTCTTCTGGACTAATGTAAGGTTATTTAAATAATATAGGGCAGAGTGCAGACTGAACAATAAGTATCAAGAAGCTGTTGTTTTCTTGACCCTTGAATACAGTTTAAAAAATGTACCACGAGGAGACTTCCAGTCAGTTGTGTTGTGACAAATCGAAAATGCCACCTGCTCCTTATACTCCCTCTGAGATAGTGGACATTATTTTGATTTTGGGGGAGTGTAATGGAAATTTCCGTCAAGCTGCATCAGCCTACGCTCAGACTTACCCAGGAAGAAGGCACCCATCAAGAAAGGTAATTCCTAGATTTCTAGAAACCTAAGACATGGCCGGTTCACAGCTAAAGGCAAGAGACATCCTTCAGTCGCGAACAGGGGTGACGCCATGGGTGTTATTCGAGATACGAACTACATCACTCGCGACGAAGTTGTGGAAACCCATTACAAAACGGAAGTTAGTGAAAAACGTTGTCTATTTCCACGAAAAATGAAGAGTTACAATGTTAAATCGATGTGGCTACGAATATTGCGGTCAAACTGGTAGGAAATTTAGGGAAAGAATAGACGAGCATCTGGAGGATTTCAGGGAAAATAAGGGTAAGTCTACATTTGCAAAACATCTTAAGGAATCCAATCATAGTTACAATTTTGATTTGACAGATAGACAGTTTGTAGAATTTCTTCATTTTTGCCTAAAGGGAGGTAGGTATGTTGAATGTACTTGAAAAATTCAAAATTATCAAAAGTGACAGGTCTGGTAAATGTTTAAATGAGGATATACCTCAATATATTTCACCACTGATAGGTCCATTTCTGTAAAGCTTGGAATTATCCCTTCACACTGTTGAAACCATATTTAGTTATTTTCCCCCTTTCACTTCATCTGATTAGCTATAATCCCCTTCACTTTGCTTGCACTTAATTGGTTTTACCTCCTGCCCCTTTCCTTTCTCTCGACCAATGGGATTCAATCTCCCTTCACCTATGACTTATAAAAGCTGTGTCCTTTCTAATGTGTCTTCAGTTATTGTTTGTTACTGATGATGGCCTAACCGTCAAAATCGATTCAACATTGTAACTCTTTATTTTTCGTGGAAATAGACAACGTTTTTCACTAACTTCCGTTTTTTTATTCGAGATAATCCTCATGCTTCGCTCAGCCGCCTAGCTCGTACAACAGGTATCTCGAAATCAACGATACAGCAATATTTGAAGATTTCAAAATTTCACCCTTACCATGTAAGCCTTCATCAAGCACTGAGTGTTCAAGACAAAGCCCGTCGACGGATATTTTGTAGGGGGGGAGCTCGCCAACTCCGAAGTGATCCTCAGTTTTTCAACTGAGTCCTTTTTCCCGACGAAGCCACATTTTGTAGCGATGGTTCTTTGAACCGGCACAACAGCCACTACCTGTTAATCCACATTGGGTGAGAGAGGTCGATCATCAACACCGGTGGTCCGTGAACGTATGGTGTGGTATCATTGGTTATGTCATTATTGGTCCCCACTTTTTCGAGAGTACATTAAATGGACAAGTATGCTGATTTCATACGGGAGAGGCTTTCTGAGTTGCTGGTAGACTTACCACTCGATCTGAGATGCAACATGTGGTACCAGCAAGATGGTTGCCCCGCTCATTATTCTCTAGCTGCTCGGAGAGAATTGAACAACCAATTTAGCAATCGATGGATTGGCAGTCAAGGCCCGGTCAATTGGCCTGCGAGATCTCCCGATCTCACCCCATTAGATTTTTTCCTTTGGGGTTATCTCAAAGATAAAATCTACGCAGCTCGGAGAGAATTGAACAACCAATTTAAGAATCGATGGATTGGCAGTCAAGGCCCGGTCAATTGGCCTGCGAGATCTCCCGATCTCACTCCATTATATTTTTGGTTTATTATTTCCAATAATAAGCCTATGTGATCGTGTAGCAAAAAATTTTTATAACCCCCCCCCCCCCCCCCCATCAAATTTTGTCACTTTACGTTTCAAGGTGCGTAGAATCCAAATTTGAAATGTCCGTCCGCCGTTCGCCGTCCGGGCCATAAAAGGCCTAAGAATTGACTTAAAAAACCCGTTCTTTCGCACATAGACTCCATTTGGGGTCTAGTTGGTCCTAACGTTTAACCATCCCGATCGCTTTACTCGCATAGATGCTATGGGCCAAAAACGGGCGAAAAAGTGTCTTTTTCGAGGGCTTTGAGTGTTAGATATACGCACGCGCGCACGCCTGGCACGCTTGGCAGGGGGTCACGGTGGGTGGTGAGGGGGGGGGGTGAGCGGGGGGTGGAGTGAGAGGAGGCGCCGCGAAACCTTGTGGTGTCTGGGGTGACCAGGGGCGTAGCAGAGAGGTGTAGGAGAATGGATATTTATTACTGTTACGTGTTATACCCATGTAATACACCACGGCACCATGGGGTGGGGTACGGCGTTCCTTCGAGGCATGAATATATGTTTTTTTCTAGGTCATATTTGTGTGTTAATAGCTTTTCCTACGCATATTTAATAAAATATCCTCTCGACTTTTCGAACGTACTTAGATAATGATATTATTAAGGCAATAACTATTTGAATAGATAGGAGCTCAAATCGAGAAATATAAACATGCGTATATAATTATAGAAGTATAGGTTGTGGCAACTCGAAAGAGGACACGCCGAGGAGTCTGGACGGGCCTTATGACGTACGCAAGCCAACTAAAACTACGATCATACTCAATTGAAAAAATAATAAACCTTTGTGAAATAATTCGCAGCATTTTTCCTTTGGGGTTATCTCAAAGATAAAATCTACGTGCTCGGAAAGAATTGAACAACCAATATAACAATCGATGGATTGGCAGTCAAGGCCCGGTCAATTGGCCTGCGAGATCTCCCGATCTCACCCCATTAAATTTTTTCGTTTGGGGTTATCTCAAAGATAAAAATCTACACCAGTGAACCCACTACACCGCAAGTATTGAAAGTTGATCTGGTACAAGCTTGCTTAAGTATTCCACCAGATGTGATCCGAAGAGCAACTTCTTCAGTGGGAGATCGTCTCGCAATGTGCTTACAAAAGCAAGGGGGGCTGTTCGAAACATGAAGGGAAGGTATAATTTTTGTAATAAAATGTGGCAATTAAAGTTGTCTACCGAGTCAAAATTCATAGTGTACTAACTACCTAACTACCCTCCACTTGATGCAAGAACTGTAATGTCATTCCCCTGGTGGTCATTGTTGATTATGGACGCTGGGTTCTGATGATAGATAGTTTAATGCTGTGCTGATTTCAAAAGTGTGGTGAACATCTCAAAAATTGAAGATAAAAATAGTAAGAAAGTGTTGGTAATGTCTAAAAGGAATCGGCGATTTTCTGTATTTCGCAAAAAGTGGAATACCTCAGAAACGAAGCCCCAAAAAGAAAATTTCACTGAGGCATTTTCTGTTCCAAATTCAACCTAGAATCGGAAAAAGCAATAAAAAAGAGGGGTCAAGAGGAAACCGTAAGTTTCAATCAATGATTTGAGACCCTAAAACATGGAAAAATAAAAATCGGACTTCCGCATTGTGAAGCTGAGTTAAAATACTATAACAAAAGGTCCAGTTCAATTTTTCGATAGCTCGCACCGTAAGGCTGTAATTTCCCAGAAAGAGATTTTGGATTTTTAGATTTTTTGCAGTTTTGATCGATTTTATAGCAAATTTTAATGAAATTTAAATAAACTTTTCGGCCTAATTTCGTACATGAATGTTTGTAATGTTCTATTTTAAATTTTATTAACTTTATTTAAGCAATATTCTGCTAAAAATTATAAATTTGACGATTTTTAGCCGGTTTAGCCATTTTTAGTGATTTTTCCAGCAAATTTTTGTAAATTTGACCAATTTAATGTGCTCAAAAAGCGCTGGTCAACGAACTCATCCTTTCGTTTAGAAAGCTTGATTTTTTGGCACAAGAACGGAATTTTAATCTCAATCCTAAGGAGAGTTATCGTCTGGAATGACACACACACAAACGCACTCACGCACGCACGCACGCACACACACACACACACACACACACACACACACACACACACACACACACACACACACACGCACACATCATTTATTTCATATATATATGAAAAAGCGCAAACTTCAGGAATCGTTCCAGAATACCTCAAAACGAATTTTAATGAAGAAATTTTTCAAATATTTTGATTTTTAAGATTTTTGAGCCATTGCAATAAGCTTCATTTTCAACGAAAGTTCGCTAATAAACTAAATTAAAAATATGATTTGCTGATTAAAAGTAAATATTTTGTATATTTTGGTACTCTGAAGTTTGAAATATTAGTGATAAGGTAGGTGGTTACAGCAATAGCAACTTACGTTATGTTGCGACACCAGTAGGATTGCCCCTGGTAGCAAATCACATGCTTCGACTGCACAAGAGCAGGGGCAAGGCAAGCGAAGAGCCCTGAAAAGAGAAAAACTAATAAGAAATCTGTAAAAACTGAAAATTGATAAAGGTTATAAAAATCGATTGCAGGCCCATTTTGACAGAACGTTTTGGAAATCGAAAAGTCCAGTCACGCAGCATGACCCCATGAGCGAATTTTTGAAGAAATCTTCGACATTTCATTCAGTCGCAGGTTTTCATGGCTGATATTTTCTAAGCCACAGTCAGTATTAAAGCTACATCGTCCTAAAACAGTTGAGCGTAAAACATTAAAGAGAGCGACCGAGAGAATCGGAGGACGGAATATTTCACAGAGTAAACTCATCAGTTGTGATTACTTTTTTTTTTTTTTTTTCTTTTTTTTCAAACAAGCATCTACTACCTACGTTTTAAACAGCATGGTTCTAGGATTGGTTATACAGGGATACTTCCATAAGAGCAGTTCAATCTGAATTTGGACAATGTTTCATGCAAATATTACCGATTTTTACAACTAGCGAACGGCATTATTTCGATTTTGACTGATTTTTCAACTTTGAAATTTTTGAAAACTTGATACATATTCTTATAGGAAATTGTACGCTGATTCCGAATATACCACATGTTAGTATGCTGAAAAAATTATTTCGCACAACAAATCGCAAAAAACAGGATATTTTGAAATTTTTGACTACATTTTTGAAAATTTCAACCCGAACATGTAATTCGATCATGCTGGCCAACGAACTTGAACTTTCGTTTTGTGTCCTTAACATTTTAAAATTTGTTAGAAGTTTCTAGCACAATTCTACGGACAGTTATCGTCTGGAATGACACATACATATCTACATACATACATACATAAAAAACGCGTTAAACTTCAGAATATGATTCAGAATAGCCTGAAACGAATTTCTGCATAAAATTTTTTCAAAAATTCACATTCTACAAATTTAGAGGCGAGAGCAACAGCATAATTATCTTCATAAATTAGCTAAAACCTGGGTCGTGGGTCAATTTTGGGAGTTTTCCAGCCACGCAAAGGGGACTGTTTTTGGGGTGATTCAAGGAGGGACTTTGAGCGCAATTCTATTTCTAATTATATTGAGGAATTACCCCTAAATTCACCTAATCACAAAGTCTATATGTTTGCAGATGATACCTCACATTTCGTGACTGGTGATACTTGGGAAAGTGGGCTCACTGAAGCGCAACCATGCTTGGAATACTCGGAAACTGGTTTTCACAAAGCATTCTAACCTTAAACACTAAAAACTGCTAGAAATGTCCAAACGGTTGCACTAATGCCTTACTCTAAACTTACTCCTTCATCGAGAACTCGGCTTTCCCTAACGACGTCGCCCGGGTAAACTTTGAGTGCATTCAAAGAACAAATAATAATAATAATTTGAGAGAAAAAAATGTTTTTCTCACTGGAAATGGTCACGCAAGCTGTAGCTCTAATTAATGATGGAAGGTCACTGATATATGTCGCTCAAATGCTAGGACGGCCTTATAAAACCGTCCGTGCCATTGTAAGACGTTTTTGGGAGACGGGATCGTACTCTAGAAGGCAGGGTTCTAGGCGCCCATGAAAAACATCAGCCGCTCAAGACAGGTAGGTACTTGTACAACTAGGATTTAAGAAATCGACTATTAACTGCTTCACAAGGTCGCAACTGACTTGAAAATGCAACGGGGGTGAATTTAGGTGTTTGGACAGTTTGGAGACGATGTGGGATCGGTATTTGTCTGCCAGAGGACCCGCCCGCGTTCCAAGTTTAACCCGTTAGCACAGGATGTTGCGCTTTCAGTTTGCTCGAAATCGCAGTGCTTGGAAACTTGAAGAGTGGAGGGATGTCATTTTCAGCGATGAGTCTAGGTTCAGCCTGCGGGGCTCAGATGGTCGTGAAAGAGAGTGGAGACGGCCTGGAGAAAGGTTTGTTCCTGTCACAATGACTGGAAGCAAGCCCGCTGTAAAAGTCTACATGACCATCATTCCTGAGGTCATCCTAAAGTTGGAATCGCGAGGGATGGAGTTGGTTGAAGTAATCACTACAATAAATGGAGTCATCGAAAAAGCGAAATCATAGCCTGGAGAGACTGGGAAAACTGTGAGGAAAAATTTGGAGATCGTGCTGGCTAGAAATCTCGGTTGGAGAGCAGCGTTGGGCTTGGAGAGGATGCTGCGTGGCGAGTCTGCAACGTCAGAGGATTTTCCAAACTACTCTGCACAAGAAGCAGCATCATTCAAGTATTTACCTCTCGTGTCAGTTGACGTTGAAAGATCGTTCTTGTCATTGAAGATTTAATTGACCGATCTAAGAACATCATTTAAAACTGAAAATATAGAAAAAATTCGTGTTGTATTCTATTTCAATGACTCGTCTAGTAGTACTGAACATTTTGTAAATAGACTTTTAAACTGTAACGTGTATAAATGAAACTTGTCATATATATACCTGAAACTTGTAGATACAATTATACATACAATACATACATACAATTTGAAAATAAAGCTCGTAGGCATATAAAGATAAGTTGTAGATTTTTTTCGTTTCACTTTCCTTTCTATAGTTTTTAACGGTGTTTATCGAGCATATAATGGTATTTGCTATCGAGCATAAAACAGATGTTTTTCAAGCATATCTGGAGATTTTATCGAGCATATCGATCCGAGCCCTAGTCATAATATATATAATTTGAGGTATTTTTATGTCCCACTGGGGCCTAGATAATGCAAATAATGTTACTGGCCTTCTGTTGTCTGGTAGTGAACTTGGGAGTTCCTCAGGAGCTAATTACTTACGTTCGTATTTCTTTGATAAGGCCCAAGGTGGAACCTGGTAAAGGGATTTACGACCCTACTTTCGGACAGTTTTCAGTTCATACAGATTCGGGCAGTTCCCCCTCTTCGCAATCTGTGTTTCAAGTTTTCTGGCAGAATCCTCGTTCCACCTTTTCGGGGAGTTTGGAGGAACAGGTTTTCCGGGAGTTTTGAAACGAAACCCCGATCTCCCCGAATTTCCAGGAAGGGCGTTTCGGACAGTTTCCCCCCGACCAATCATTCGAGCGGCATATCTCAGTGACCTTCCATCATCAATGAGAGCTATAGCTCGCTCGACCATTTCCGGTGGGAAAGACTTTTTTCTCTTAAAGTGATTATTTTGGATGGTATAGAAAAACACTCGCCTCTCGGCTGAGGACTACCGTGCAAGAGATGAACAACATAATCGCAGTTTGGAAGATAACGTGGGAGTGGGAGACAATGAAACATGATCACGTCTCTACACGATTCCCTATCGATGAGAGATCAAAAAAATTTCATCCGCCCGGCTAGAAAACAACAAACAATGCCTTTGAATGAGTTCAGACAGTAACCCATTCGGAAACAAGAGAATATTACTCGCAACTTCATAAAAACTTCCATTTTGGAGAGTGGGCCAAATTTTTTGCACCTGAGTGTACTTTGCAATTAAGGAAAATTGGACATGCTTCGAACTTATCACGTCAAATGTGATTGGTCTAGATTCACGCATAAAGAACTTTCGATAACAAATTCAAATATACCAAAACGATTTTGGTGGGTTGAGCCGAGTTGTTTTTATTCTTAAAGTTGGTACCAAAAATCTTCAAAAATTGGTACCTATTAAACCATATTTTATACAATTCGAATTTGTTTTCTTATGATGCCCATAATTCGAAATATCAGTGATTAGAGGAGCGTCTGGAAACCGAGACTGAGAAACGCCGCCAGCGCATTCTCTTGAGAGTGTTGTGAATTACTTGACAGGACTCGTCAGCATCTTATCCTTGCGCTGTCAACTGGCAAGGGAAGGTAGCGGTACTCCCCACGCCGATTTCATTCTAAATTTGACAGTTTATTCTAGAATAAAATTAAGTCGATACGCATGATCGTTCCGTTGAATGTGCCTCGGGAATAAATTCTTAATGTAAAATATAGAAGACGTTATCGTCCCGCCTGGCCCCTAGCTACCCACCGTTATCATTCCATCACCCAGAGTAGGCACGTAACTAATTGTTATATTGCAGAATAACAGTACAATGTTACCGAAAAGACCCAAAATTCGCCAAAACTAGTTGTAAATAGTCATCTACTAGTATAATCTCGTCTACAACCACGCATACAACGCAAATTTTTGTTCTGAGTGGGGTTCGAACTCGAGATCTCCTTCACCGTAGGCGGCTACGTTTACCGTTCAGCCACGAAGACCATGTGAAACTTATATTTAATTACTTTACTTATCTGCTGAGTTGGGGGAACTGGAATGGCGCAAAATCTACTCCTCAAGCCAGTGCACTGGACAGGCTTTTTTCCACTGGACTGTCAACTGGCGACAGTAGTGTTTACATGAGGCCAATAGCTGGAGCCAGTTAACTAGCGCCAGTCAGCTGGACCATCCACTGGCCTCGTGTAAACCCGGCTTTACACATTCGAGAACTTACACACGAAGAGAATTCTTAATGCTCATTTTTGTTTGGTTAATTTGCACTAAATCGCACGTTACCCAAGGTGTCCTCATGATACAGCACTGATGCAGTGTGTAATACATTATAAGGGAAAGCTAACAATCACCTTTCAAAACTGAAGTTAGAGGAAATGGACAACGTTCTCCCCAACTTCCGTTTAGGAATGCGCCAACAACTTCGTCGCGAGTTATTTACTTCCAACCGCCATCGTTGGATATGAACGGAGTATATATAGGCGATAATTCAATTGTTATACAACCGGTTTGCTTTGTGAATCAGTTCGAACGTACGATGTTTGCCTATTATTTCAAGGCTAAGATACAAGGAGAGATAGGATGCCTGTTATCCGTTTCACGAGAAATGCGGTAGTTAGGTTTCCGGATTAATAAGCTCTAGTTTTACAGAGATTATGATTAGTTTCAGAAATAATTTATTAATATTCAGAAATCCTTTCGCGAAACTTAGTTTAATATCTGCCCAATGCAAAACAAATAACTGAAATTAATTACACAAAGTTTTAGTACGAGTATTTCTCGACTAGATAACCCTTCTGCGCAGATCAGTGGTTCGTTATACGACCGTTTAGGGCCATGTCATACGAGCGCTATTGCCGTCGCGCTGATAGCGTCGAGATAGCGCCGGAAAAAGTGTATGTCATACGTGACGGCAAATGCGTCGCGTTGATGCCGTCCCGCCAACGCCAGGTGCCTGTCATACGTAGCGTCTTCCGGGCGCATTTGCCGTCGCGGCAATTATGTTATTAGGTGTTCCAGTTGTTCTGCCAGTGCTCACGCGGCAAATGCGTCGCGCTAGCGCTAACGCTCCGTATGACAGGGTCCCGGCGTCACGTGCGCCGCGTCGCTAACGCGACCGTCTGCGTTAGCAGCGCCCAGCGTCCGGCTAACGCGGACTCGCCGACGGCATTAGCGTCCGTATGACATGCTCCATAAGAACCCCTTTGCCGGGTTGGAGCGTTTTTAACGCGACGCTATCAGCGCGACGGCAATAGCGCTCGTATGACATGGCCCTTATGCTGTCGGACATCCATCGCAGCTGCATAGATAGTTATAACTAGAAAACCGAAAGATCTAGTCGAATTAGCAGACGTTCGGCCTACTCCTGCATGCCAACTTCGCTTTGCAATTCACAGTCGTGTTGACGATTTCACTTCTTCCGACAATTCCTCCGTGGTTTTCTTAATATAACCGAGCATCCTCATTGCTTTGCATGAAATCACGTCTATATCACGATATATGGGAGAAAAATTGCAGCTGTTGATCAATGTATCTCCCAGATCATGATTCAGCTTTACGTCCAAGCTCAGTACCCTCTATTGAGTATGTGTAATTATAGGAATCACGAGAGCGAAACAGAGAGATGGAACAACATTTGGAAGGATTTGAGGTTCAAATTGCTGAATAATTAATTCCAAGTTTTTAGAATTGTTGCCAAATGATTTCGCCATCGGGAAAAGTAACATTTAGGTAGGTAGATACAAACTAGTATGCAGAGAATTAGCAGCTTCAAACTTTTTCTACGTTAAAAGACCTGGCGAGTGACCTAAAGCAAGGCTGAATAGATTGTGAACCTAACAAAGAAAGACATTTTCGTCCAAGTACGATTTCTGTTTACAAAACAACTCCCTTTCGATTCTTGGAACAGTTCCATACTATGCGACTTGAATCCGTTCCAATACAGGGTGGCTAAATATAACCGAGTGGAGAAATGTTTGTTTGTTTTGGGTACAGGGGCTTCGGGGATCTTCGTGATCTTATTGCGCATTGACAACTCTTTTCTGGGACACCTTAATACATCCCACAAAGGAATTTGATTTCGACTTCGTCACGTCTTTACTTTTCAAGCTTGAATTTGAATTTCTGAAGAAAAAAACGTCTGCCAAGTTGAATGGGCCGTGTAGCTTCCTCACATATTTAACATGGACATATAGAAATAGTTGAAGAACAAAAGTACGAGTCGAAATGATTGAACGCAAAATATAAGAGTATCCAATACATGTGAATGTATATGCTGAAATGCAAAATAGGGCATGAAAATTCATGTTTGCATGAGCGAAAATGGCCTAAAAGTTAACCCACACAATAATTGAAAATTTCGTTTGAATTCCGATTTTAAAGGCGTATACGAAGCGAGACGGAAGGTTTTACCAGCAGCACCCAAGACATTTGAAGAAAGCATTTCGCAACTACAAAAATCAGATATTTTATTCAAATAGTGGAACTACAGGGTGGTACGTAATAAACGGACACATTTGAAAATCCTGTAACATTCACAAATTGGATCGTAGGGATTAAAAAATAAGCAGAACAGAAAAATCGGGAAAAAAATTATCAAGTTTTAAAAATTATGTCATTTAAATGACGACCCTGTTTGGTAACGCACAGTTCAAGACGGTCCTTGCAGTTCTGCATCACTCTTTGCACCATATCTTCCGGTATTTCCGAGATTTCTCGTCTTATTGACTGCTTCAATGCTGAAATGGTTCGTGGTTTGTCCACGTACACTTTAGATTTCAGGTGGCCCCATAGAAAAAAAGTCACAGGGGGTGAGGTCTGGGGAACGCGGAGGCCAGGGAACATCCCCATGCCGGGAGATCACGCGTCCGGGAAAAATCGTTCGCAAAAAGCCACCTGAAATCTACAGTGTAAGTGGACAAACCACGAACCATTCAAGCATTGAAGCAGTCAATAAGACGAGAAATCTATTTGACAACATGCGTGATACCTATATTTACCACACGTTCAAATGTAAGGATGCTCGTGCGATCAGATCACGTACTGGCAGATGGTACGTTTTCACATTGCCCCAAGTACTTTACCCAGTTATATACAGTCCACGTTTATAATAATGGGTTCCACATTCCTGTGGTGTGTACGCTCCTTTGCGGACGAAGACAAAAGATGAGTACTTGAGATTTTGGATGGGAGTTAAGACACTGTGCCTATCGCTCATCAAGGAAGATTTTCATTTCGAAGCTATGCATGTTGACTTCGAAAAAGCTGCCCATCAAGCTATTACGGAAGCTTTTCCGGGTTGTACGCTTTATGGGTGTACCTTCCACCTGTCACAAGCGTGGTTCCGCCGCATTACAGAAAAAAAGTTCCAGTCATGCAGCATGATCGTATGAGCGAATTTTCATAAACTATCTATTGTACTATAGTATGTTAAATTGCATTGAAATTGGAGCAATTTTAGTTGACAGAAATGGTTAAAAATCAATTTTATGGCAAAAAACTTATTCTAAATAAAATTCCACTGATTCAAAAGGGATTTTTGATTTTTAAATTTTTTTTGCAGTTTTTATAGATATTTTAGCAAATTTTAATGACATTTAAGTACGTTTTTCATCATAATTTTGAGCAAAAATTTTTAATGTCCTAGTTAATCGTTGAAAATTTAGTTTTGAGTAAAATTCTGCAAAAAAAAAGAAATTTAACGATTTTTGGCCGTTTTTAGCCATTTTTAGTGATTTTTTGGGTACATTTTTCGAAATTTGACCAATTTAATGTGCTCAAAAATTGTTGTCCAACGAACTCATCCTTTCTTTTGAAATGCTTGATTTTTTGGCGAAAGAACGAAGTTTTTATCTCAATTCTATCGAGAGTTATCGTCTGGAATGACACATACATATATATATATATATATATATATATATACATATAAAAAAGCGTTAAAATCCAGGAATCATTTCAGAATGCCTCAAAACAGATTTCGATGAAGAAAATTTTTGAAAATTTTTATTTTAAAATTTTTGGAGTCATTGCAATAGCTTTATTTTCTAAGAAAATTCGCTTAAAAAAAAAAAAAAAAAAAAAAAAAAAAAACAAGATCCTGCTTAAGCACTATAAACGGAAAATTGAGGTGGGGCATTGGCTTAGAAATTTTTTCGCGTTAAGCTTCCTTCCGTCAAGTTTGGTTTACAATGCCTTCACAACCTTGATGCAAAATGCTCCCACTGAGGGTATGGAATTCAGTTACTACATCCATACTACCTACGTAGAAGACGACAGCTTATTCCCCCCAGCCCTTTGGGCCTACGCTCCTCATGAAAGTAGATTGAGAACGACGAATGATGCAGAAGCGTTCCACAGGGATTACAACAACCAATTCTACACGCCCCAGCCCGACATACATGTTCTCATATTCGTACTGCAAGAAGTTCAAGTGGAAAGCGAGTTGAAAATATCGAGCGTGAAGAAAGGTCAGTTTTTTACACGGAAACTAAGCTCTGATAATATAATATAATGCTGAATTCATTATTTCATAGGAACCTGTCAACAAGCCACGAAAAGGGTCAGCAGACATGCTCCGCTACTTGGAGGATCTGTGGTAGAAGTAAGCCAACGACCAGGATAAGTATCTGTCGAGCGTGAGCACCAGTTACGGTCCGTCGAATGAAGACGAGGAATGACGACGACGTGAAACATTTTTGACGACAATGATAAGATTCATTCGAATATTCTATGTGACATTATCCAGGTATGTACCTACATCTCAATAAACGAACGTCTGTTATGATCCCAACCCCGTTGCTACCTAACTATTCAATGATCCCGAAACCGATGCGGTGTGATCCCAAACCAATGACGGATTCGGCCCCACGATCCCAAACCCGGACCTGCCATTTAATACTACCTACCGAGTTTGAACGACATTGGACCAACAGATGATAAGAAATCGACGTTATGAGAAATTCAGGTTTGCGCATGCGTATTGCATATGTGTAAACGTAAACAAAGTATGTGTAAATCGCCATATAAACTACGATTTATTACAATAACAGTGAACTGCGATGAAGGACTTACTAATAAAGGAATTATAGACCTTTTTCGTGATAATTTACAGCGTTTTATACCGGCTTGGACTAAGTATTACGATACGTGCACCTGGCTCAAGGAGCAAATCCATCCTGTAGTTGAAATTTTACGATTTATATAAAACGATTGTACACCATATCCTTGTACAAAAACGTGTGAGTACTCGGTCCTCCTCTATCAGGGTATAAAATAATTTTAATAATAAAATAAATGTTTAATTTCCCTGACCGAACTTCAGATTTCCCTGACAAAAAATATCAAATTCAAATTTTTTTGTTTTCTCGTCATTTTATTGTACCTTTAATGCTTCTAAAACGAAAATCGTATAATTTAAAGAAAAAAAACAGACTACTTATATGTAGTCTACTTATATTTAACAATTTCATTGCCCTCGAAGTGCTCAAATATCATAACAATTTAACCTAAATGTAATACGATAATTTACGAAAATTCACCCATATGATATTTGCTGCATGACTTTTTATTAAATATGTTATGGTGAATGTGGTTGTGAGGGGATGAGAGAATTGTTTAGGCTGCTTTTCTCATCATTTATTCAATCATTCCTAGCGCTTTCGCCCTGATGGGCCTCATCAGGGAGCTATAACATACAAGGAGACAACAGGCATGTTGTAATATCTATGGTAATTATATGGTAGGTTCTAGTTTAAATTGTTTGATAGTTATGACGTAGTTATGTAGTTATTATGTACCTATTAGTTAAGTTGTAGCATAATTACTTAGAAGTAAACATAGTAGGAATCAGTCGCCAAAGGTTGGACAGTATTGTGGGATAGTCAACTTACTTTTAGATAACATTTTGTTGTAGTTATCTACAAAAGCAGCCTAAACAATTCTTTCATCCCCTCACAACCATGTTCACCATACAAATGGAAAGGCTACCAACCATTAAGATTTAAATATTTTATCAATTTGTGATCTGACGCTATTTGCTGAAGTACATTTTTCTTTACACGGATTTCTTAGCTCTGGGAATAGTTCAAAATTTTGTCAGACAGCCAAAAATGTCACACTTTTTTTCACCTACTACCAATTGTTGCCATAGAGAGTATAATATATACTAATATTATATACTAATAATATATAATAATATATATACTTCCTGATTTCCCATCCCACAAAAATCGTTCGTTGGAAAGTTGCTCTGTGAATTTAAATAACACAACACTCTACATTCCAATGGGCCAATTTCTCCCACCTCTCCTGAGAAGTCCTAGCTTATACAAACAAACTAGTCTGCCACTCTGTCTATGAATTCATAAAAGAATGAATTTCTTTGGTACATGAATGTACGTAGTCTGAAATGAAGCAGTCATGATGATAGTACATCATAAATGCCAATGTAATCATGGAGGCCCTAAAAAGTGCGGACTTGGTCAATCGTATTGTGGATCTTGAATCCGGTGTATCTGGTCCAAATGCGGAAAATAGTGGCCCTGGGAATGTAAACCTTTCTCTTCCTGATTCTGTACTCGAGAATGCTTTCGCTGAGTTTGAGGATCGCCGTCGTCGGGCACCTAATGTTATGATATTTGGTTTCCCTGAGCCCACTGCGACAAGAGTGGTTGAGGCAATCGAAGAGGACCTTAGGAAACTTAAGGAGTCTATTGCCAAGATTTCCCCCGAGTTTAACGATCTAATCAGGCGTGTATCAAGAATGGGCCCACCATCCTCAGGTGTTTGTCGTGCATTGAAGGTGGTATTTGACTCTCCTACAAGTGCCACTAAATTTCTTGTTGCAAATCGCGCACTAAATCCGCCCGTTTTCTCTGCCTCGTCTGATAGAACACCGCGTGAGCGTGCTCACCTTAAGGCCTTGAGGGAGGAGCTTCGTGTGCGAAACGAAAACGGTGATCATTGTACTATTAAGTACAGAAATGGAGTACCAAAAATCGAACCCCTTAATAAGTCTTTCTCGAGGCCCTCCTACAATAAAAAAAACTGAAAGCAAAGCCCAATTTTCTAACAGCATATTACCAGAACATTAGGGGGTTGAATACTAAATTGAATATTTTACATCCACAATCTCCTCTCTTATCTTATGATATAATTTGTCTCACCGAAACATGGCTCTCGTCCGGATTTGATTCATCTGAACTTCGTCTCCCACATTATGTGATTTATCGCGCAGATCGTTCACCGTTAAATAATCGTTTGAAATGCCATGGTCCTGGGGGTGGAGTGCTGATTGCGGTATTGAACAAACATCGCTCATTGAGATGGGTCTCCTCTGATGAGGCTGAACAGGTCTTCGTGGTTCTTCCAGATCTAGAGCTTATTTTGGGTTGTATTTATCTGCCTGGCGACCAGCCTGAACGTGTCTTGGACTTTCATTTTTCTGAGCTGGATGCTGTGTCGGCTGCCTACCCGGATTTCGCTATTGCTCTCGTCGGTGACTACAATTTGCCGGGCATCGTTTGGGATTATACTGATGAGGTGGCGTTCGGCAGTCGTCTAACGACTAAGGCTAAGCTGGTTTTCGAAGCAATGATGCTGCATAACTTGCGACAGAAGAACCATTTCAGAAACCATGTTGGAAATACGCTGGATCTTCTTCTTGTCTCAGATGGTGATGGGACGTCTGTTCTTCCTGTGGACCCGATTTTCCCCTTGGATCCTGCCCACCCCGCCTTCATTTTTTTGCTGCGCTCGCTTGATGTTCACGACAGAATTTTCCCAAGTGCCCGATTTGCATTTAACTTCAAGAGTGGGAACTATGGGGCTATGAATGAATTTTTCGAGACAGTTGATTGGGGTGTGGTCAGGGTTGATTCGATTGGGGACGCTGCTGCCCAGTTTTACGCCATTATAAATAAGGCTATTGAGAGTTTTGTGCCTAAGACTGTAAACCACTCCTCGTCTTTCCCAAAGTGGTTTGATCGCGAGCTCATTGCACTTACCCGTCAAAAGTTGCTAGCTCATGCCCGTTTCAAGATTACTGGTAGTGATGACGATTATGAAGTTTTTTCAGCCCTTAGAAGTCCTTGCAAGGAGGTTTCTCGGGAGTTATATGCAGATTACGTTGATGGGGTTCAGCGATCTATTCCCGAAAATATCAAAGTTTTCTGGAATTATTTCAACTATAAGGAGGGTGGAAATTGCTTGCCTGCATCTATGTCCTTGGTTGATGAAACTGCCTCTGATCCCGTTGAGATCGCTGAGCTATTCGCACGTCATTTTTCGTCAGTCTTTGAGCCGTCTGTGCTGAGCCCTCCTGAGTTCCGGGTACAGGACGTCGTGAATATTGGTTTTTTGGAGGTTTCAGAGGAGGAAGTGCTCCGTGAACTCTTGCATCTTGACATCACTAAAGGCATGGGCCCTGATGGGGTGCCTCCTGTCCTGCTGAAGAAGTGTGCTGCCAAGCTTGCCGAGCCACTTACTTTTCTGTTCAACCTTTCTCTTAGGACAGGTTGTTTCCCAAAGTGTTGGAAGTCCTCGTTTGTCACTCCCGTACACAAGAGTGGTGATAAGGGCCTCATTGTGCACTATCGTCCGGTTTGCTCTCTATCTACGACACCTAAGCTCCTTGAGAAGCTGGTCATAAAGCAGCTCCAGGTCATATTCAAGCCTTTCATTGTGGTTGAGCAGCATGGCTTTATTAGTGGACGCTCAACGGTGACAAATCTACTTTTATTCCAAGAATATGTTATGGAGGGTTTTCGCAGTGGCTGCCAAACGGACCTGGTACAAACCGATTTCTCCAAAGCCTTTGATAAGGTTTCACACACTCATCTAGTGAGCCTGCTTGGCTCCTTGGGGGTTTTTGGACCACTGCTTGATTGGTTGGCATCATATCTTTGTGATAGATGGCTGAGGGTGCGGGTTCGAGGTGCACTGTCTTCTCCATTTCATGCTTCCTCGGGAGTTCCGCAGGGCAGCCATCTTGGACCCTGGTGTTTCTTGCTGGCTATCAACAGTGTTATTGCCCACTTGGGTCCTGACGTGCGTTGCCTGCTTTTTGCTGATGATCTGAAGATTTTCCGATACGTCACCTCGGTTGAAGACCGTGATATCGTTCAGCGGGCCATCACTGAACTGGAGAGATGGTGTGAGGTGAACTGCCTTTTTCTGAACCCATCGAAATGTTCTGTCATCTCATTTCATCGCTCAGTGGCGCCCCTTCAGTTTGTGTACACCCTTGGAAATGCACCCCTGGCTAGAAGGGATGAAGCTTTGGATTTGGGAGTTAGGTTCGACGGTCAGCTCACTTTCTCACGGCATATTGAAATGGTTGCCAGTAGCGCTATGCGCTCGCTTGGCTTTGTAAAGAGGCATACCCGCGATTTTAGCCACGTTCATGCCATCGTTATGCTTTATAAGGCGCTTGTCCTTCCTAAGCTGGAGTACGCCTCAACGATATGGTCTCCTTATTATGCCGTCCACAAATACCAAATCGAGCGTGTCCAAAATAAGTTCCTGCGGTACATTGCATTTAAGATTGGAATATCTTCGGATAACGTGGACTATCCATCACTCCTCAGGACCTGCAGACTCCAGTCCCTGGAAGTGCGGCGTGGCATGGCCGACCTGTCATTCCTCCACAAGCTTGTTAACGGCGTTGTTGACTGTCCTCCGTTACTGGCAGAAATTCGTCTCTCCATCCCTCGAATTTCAAGCCGTCAGCATGAAATTTTTCACGTTCCTTTCTCTCCGACTAACTATCTTCTGAACCGTCCACTTCACCGCATCCCCCGTTCTGCAAACCTCTTCTTAAATTTAAATCCAGATTTCGATTTCTTCAACAGCCCCCTTTCATATTTAAAATCTATAGTGCTCTCTGCTCCCGCTTTGTTTTGACTCTTCTTCGTTTTGTTTTATTGTGTTTCTGGTAAAACTGTTTTTTCTTTTTTTTTTCTTCTTGTTGTTTTTTTTAGATGTGTAAATTATGTAACTTATATATGTAACCTATATTTTGCTGTAGTAAATTGGGCTTGCCCGTTAATAAATAAATAAATAAATAAATAAATAGGTGGTACGTAAATGGACAAATTAAATTTAGAGTTCCATTTATTTAGCGTCCCCTATAACGCTTTTCTATGGAAAAACTTCTCGGAAATCTCGATGAACCTCGTTTTAAAAAGTAGCCGAGACCCAGTTCGTATAACTGATATATACTGGGCCGTGGGCAGTGACTGGAAGAACAACTTATCGCATTCCCAGGAATCAACGGGAGAGTCGGCCGATCATCAGGTTGCCGGTTTCAGATGACTCAGCCCGTGTCGTCAAAGCCTCGAGTCAGGAGGGGGAGCTCGCAAGGTTCTGATCTGATCGGAGTTCCTACGGCGAGAACGGGGGAATCCGCCGGCCCCCAAGGCGGATGCGGTTCAATTGCGCTTCGCAACAATGTGCAACACTCACAAGAGGGACGTTATTCAACGGACAGAATGAATGTGAAATGGAGTTATGATCAAATTATTCTAGTAAACACCGTTTTGGTTAATAATGAGCCTTGGCAACTGACCAAGAAAAACAAATTCCGAGTTCTTCCGCCTAACCACAGTAGGTCCCGCATATAGTGATCGCATCCGTCTAGGCGGTTTTGATCACTACAAGCGGGTGATTCTTACATACGGGTGGTTAAAAAAGGCAGAAAACGTATAATTGAGGAGCTGACATGGAAAAGCACTCAAGTCCAAAAATCAAATTTCATAGGAACTCCCTCTGAACTCTTATCAGATTTGTTGGACATAATCTCTTCTCCATGCAAAGGTCACACATTTATTCACGGTGCGATCTAGCAAGGACGGGAGGACCTAAGGCTTTTCCCACGTTGTTGGCGTGACTGTTTACTTGCACTTCGACGAAAAAAAAAAATGTTTCTTTCGATTTTTGGACTTAAGTGCTTTTCCATGTCAGCTTCTCAATTAATCATGATATATGTATGTATGTATGTATCAAAATGTACTCCCAACCCGTTAGATCATTTTTTTATTGAAATAATCGTCTATTTTCGTTTGTTTCATAGATATTATCTCTTATCATATCCTTCACTGATGCCTCGAATCTGTAGAATAAATTGAATGAGCTGCCATAGTGAACTACTGCTCTTCGAAAACGGACGTCAGGTTGACGCGCTCATTTTATCGGCACACATGATAACCAGATGACAGATCGGTGACTACTGACTAAGAAGAGGCGAGGGGATTCGGACGGTATTAGAACAAAGTTTAAGAAGAAACTTGGGTAAATTGGGTAAATGGAGAACTTTCGGCCTCAGAATTCAGCGCACTTGGAAACACCCAAGTATGAATTTTCAGCGCACAACTTTGGCCAATATAAGAGTAGGAAGATCACGCGTGATGTAGTGTTGCAAGAGGGCTGAGGGTTCCCTCCAGACGGGCGGGTCCGCGACGTCATTGTGCAAATAAATCTCAAGAGACCGTTTCGCTGGTCACATACCAATCATATAGCACCTTTTGGGAAGTTCTCACTCAGATCTTTCTATTGAGCGAATCTCTATTATAATATAAAAATGAAACTCCGTCTGTCTGTATGTCTGTCATTTTAGGTTGAGTCTGTCTGCTTGTCAGCTTAAAACTTCTATTACTAATTCAAAATAATGAAAAACGTCTGCAAAGTTGGGTGTGGCACATAGCTTCCTCGCTTACCTATCATCTTCTACCATCATCCAAATTTAAGCGACCTCGAAAGTCTAGAGAGCGAAAAGATGGAACATAATGGAATTTACATTTGTTCATGCGAAGAATGAAGTATCAATTTGGCAACAATGAAACTAATAGGGGACTATCTACAGCCTAACCCGCAAATTCCCTGACAATTTCATCTAAATCGGATGAAAACAATAGAAATTAAGGTCGGAACAAGGATTTCATATTGGCGCATTCGCAGTAGTTATTAATGACACAATCATGTTGAAATTTATATAAGATGATCAAATTGGCATCCCCCAACTATCATCCAAATTTGAGCGAAATCGAACGACTAGGGCGTGAGAAAATGAGGCTTGGTAGAATTTACGTTTGCGCGTGCGCAGAGTAAGGTATAGAGTCAAGAACAATGAAACTGATAGAGGATCGTCTACTCCCTAGTGCACACATTACCTGAAAATTTCATCCAAATGGAATGAAAACTGTGGAAAGTATGCTTGTTACAAGTATTTGCACACACGACAGACACACACACGCACAAACAAACACACGGACACGTAACCCAAGTTGTTCAAAATGGTCTAAAACGTAGAATGCGAGTGGAAATTTTGAATATAAAAACCAAAAAACGCTGCAAATTATTACACAAAGGTTTATTACCTATTTATGTATTAGACAGCCCTTCTACGTAGATCTCTGGTCCATAATTATTAAACGCCGCTTATAGGATATTTAGTATCGAACTCGGAGCTTCGGACCTCACAAATGGGTTCAATCCATTACAGCAGCGGAATCTCACAATAATTTTACGCTTTTTAATATAGTTGATAAACATAACAATTTATTACCAAGCCATCTTTCCAACACATAAAAGTGTTACCTATACTGTATATTGATATCATTTAATTGGTCAAATTTCAAAAAAAGTGCTGACAAAATCACTGAAAATGGCTAAGAATCTTCAAATTGATATTTTTTAGCATAAGATTGGTCAAATGAAGTTTATCAACTATGAAATAGAACATTCAACAATTTATGTACGAAATTATGCTAAAAACTTGAACTTCATTAAATTTTGTTTTAAAAAATCTATAAAATTGCAAAAAATAGCCTAAAATCCAAAATCTCTTTTTGAATAGAAGAGTATCATTTAGAATACTTTTTTTCCATAAAATTAATAGCTAAAATTTTCTTTTCACTCATAAATCTCCAATTTCCATACAACTTGAAATATACACACAAAAAAGACACTTTTTCACCTATTTTTGGCTCATAGCACCCATGGGTGTGGAGCGATCGAGCTGGCGAGAAGTTAGGACCAACTAGACCCCAAGTGGAGTCTATGTGCGAAAGAACAGATTTTTTAAGTCAATCCTTTTATGGCCCGGACGGCGAACGGCGGACGGACATTTCAAATTTGGATTCTACGCACCTTGAAACGTAAAGTGACAAAGTTTGAGGGGGGGTTATACAAATTTTTTGCTACACGATCACACATAGGCTTATTATTGGAAATAATAAACCAAAATAGTATTTCTCCCGTAAGTGAAAACAATCATTCCGCTACTTTACGTAGACTCGGAAGCAATAAAACAAGTTTTCACATTAAAACCTTCAAGAGAATCTAGGGTGACCTATGATAATTCAGAACGGATGTGCCTCAATAACTCTCCCACTGGCCAGCCGGAGTTTCTTGTTGGTTCGTCGTGTTTCTAATTTTTTTAATAAATAATCAGCTTCACCATCTTTGTGGCGGAGACTCTTGAATATTCAACTAGCAGTCATCATAAGAGCCGAGCACCTTGATATTATTCCTCGGGCCTACTCATCATCCGAAACGATGAAGTTTTCCTTTTAAAGCGTTTTACGCCTAGAAAAAAAATAGTCCCGTAGTTTGGATAAATTTCTGTTGAGGGTTTGTGTCGAGCTGCGAAACACAAACAGAGTTTTAGTCAAAAGAAGTTTATCAACATTGAACTAGAATATTAAAAACTTAATGCACAAAATCATGCTGGAAAATACCTAAATTTCATCAATATTTGCTGAAAAATCTTTAAAAACGGCCAACAAAAGCCAAAACAATATACCTACTATTATTTACGAGAATTCGCTCATATGATCATGCGGCATGACTGTTTTTTTATTTTATCGTGCGATTTGAGGGAGTTATTGCCAATTTTATTGTTATAAGGGGGATAAAACTTGGATAATCTTAAAATTCAAATATATCGCAAACTAAAGATTTAAACAAAACTTGCATACGGGGCTTTTGTTGTAAATGACATGAAAACCCAAAAATTGTCCGACGTATTTGCTCTCCTTCATGCAGATGAACAAACAATATTGTTCTTCATTAGGTAATAGATACTAATGTCACAGTTTTTTGTTTATAATTATCTTATAATTTGTTATAAGTATCTATTACCTAATGAAGAACAATATTGTTTGTTCATCTGCATGAATAGGGTCCCTCTCCAGAACCGAAACGTCGCAGGACAATTAAAAACCTTTCAAAAAAACATCGACTAGCCTGGTCATTATCTACCTCAATTGTACAATTACAACTATTCAGAATCTCATCACTACTTATATATATATATATATATATATATATATATATATATATATATATATATATATATACACTAATTAAAGTTAAAGAAATTTCACAGAAATAAAGAGGAAAAGGTTTTTGATATTTCGAATTAGTCTTTGTCAAAATTAGAAAAAAATACTCTTTCTTCTTCTAATTTTGACAAAGACTAATTCGAAATATCAAAAACCTTTTCCTCTTTATTTCTGTGAAATTTCTTTAACTTTAATTAGTATATAGTGCAGTAGCACAGTGTCCACAATCAAGTGCATATATATATATATATATATATATATATATATATATATATATATATATATATATATATATATATATATATATATATATATATATATATAATTTGATGTTTCTGTGACTAGTGAGATTATAAATTCAGGTTTGCAGAATGACCAGTCTAGTCTTGAGTTTTTTTGTTCTTTATTGCGACGTTTCAACCCAGCATCTGGGTCCTATTCATGCATAATTATATATTATATTGATGTACTGGAACTTCGAAGTGCTGGAATGACTTAGGTATTTTCATATACATATCCACATACGGAATATATAGATCAACACACGTTGTTGGTGAAGCTAGTCTTACAATATGGTAGTGAAAAACAGGATGGCGGCCGTACTTTTAAAATGCCAACAACTAATCATACATAAAGTATAAATAGCAAATGTCAACCATAAATAACAAGGAATTGAGAATAAAATAAATATAACAGTAGCATTATCTCTATTACATATTTAGTCAATAATTTCATTGAGAGAGTATGATGTCATAGATGACAATGCGACCAATCTATCCTTAATGGTTTTCGTGAAGATAGAGTTGGAGAGATCCTTCTACCTGTTAGGTAGCGCAATAAAGATTTATGATCCATAGAAGTCAGAGATAACATCCTGGGGAAGAGTCAGGCCGTCTAGCTAGTTGTTAAAATATAATCTCGACCGCGAGTTCTATATTGATGACAGTCTCCTTCGCATGGAAATGAGTGACTCCCTCTTCATCCGAATAAGCACGTAGAGCAAGCAGGGTCATAAGGCCGAGCTTTCGTGTAGAGGCATTGCTATTTAGATGGCTTCGACATTTTAAAAGCGGGTTTGAAGGGTCGGGGACCCCCTACAAATCCGTTTCATACATCAAACAACATAATCCTAGATGTTAATGTCGTATATATATATATATATATATATATATATATGTGTGTGTGTGTGTGTGTGTGTGTGTGTGTGTGTGTGTGTGTGTGTGTGTGTGTGTGTGTGTGTGTGTGTGTGTGTGTGTGTGTGTGTTATACATAGTCAGGACCCCTGTTACGTCCCATGTTACGTATATGCAGTTTGCAAATGTTGAACGAGCGAAACGAGCAGAAATTCGCCTTGCAATTCACAGTTGTGTTGACGATTTTGTTTATCCCTTCTAAACCCTTCCATTTGCATCATTAATTAAATCGATTTCTATAAAAATCAAATCAATTAAAAAAATTACTTCCCTTTTATTTAGAACGCTTTTGAGATCTCGATTTTAAAATAAATAATTCATCCCTTAAGGGTGGTGTGCTAGAACGACCCTCAATCTTCTGAGGCCCATAGAACGTTTGAGAGCCTCCCTCTAGTATAAGTTCTAATGTAAACACGATCTTTAGTTCAAACGATGGAGGGGCACCCTTGCTCTGGAGGATCGCCCCTCTACCGACCCTCAAACCACCGTTCAATGCAAACACAGTTCAAGGGAGCCCCTTCGAATTTCCGCCAATCACATATCGAGATTTTAAGGGTTGCCCTCCAAACGTGAGGGTGGTTAAGAGTTTCCTCGAGGGTTTCTCCTTCCTGTAATCCGTCCTAATTTTCACGTTTCCACTTTGTTTGGAATGTAATAATGGCCGAAAGGATGTTATGTTATCCCTTGGGGTTGATCGGAAGTGAGGCGACTATTACTTAGGAACATACCCGGCCGATTGTCGGAATGTATGAACTAGGTAAGTACTTACCTTGAAAAGTAAACCAACAAGTTTTGAGAGGTGAGGGGGGGGGGGGGGTGTTTCATTCTTGGTCGATCACAAAGATTCACTACATATTGAAAATAATAAACCGAAACACTCGAAAACAAAGCGAACTGAGGAAAAACAACAAAACTGAAGTATATTAATACTGTAACTGTAAATGTACATAATATACATCCCACATCTCTATCATTTATGAGAATGAAACTCTGTCTGTCTGTGAACGAGCGTCGCTTTCACGGCCGATGGGCTCCGAACGGGGTTTTTTTTATCGTGACCAGAAATCTCCTGGTCAGAATATAGGCTGTTTTATTCGTTTTCCCTCACTCTTTCGACCTTAAAATTCCGTTTGTTACCTTTTCGACTTCCCCGCTTCCCCATCCCGTCTAAACGGGCGTCGAAAATTTTAGGGAAAATACCGGTTTCGTAGATTGTTGTACGAGGAAGACGACGGCACGATCGGATCGCGAAAAAAGTACCGGGAAACGCGTAAAAAAATGAAAGAGTACGGATCCGTTTTTTCGAAAAATTCCGACGAAAAACTTCGTCATTAAAATTTACCCCATAAAGAGACGGTTTTTGGGAAGGTGTTCACGGGCGAAATACAGTTTTGATTCCGCCGAATCTGAATCCGAAATACCGAATATCGAAAAAAAGTGACGGGAAGTTGGACAAAATGCGAAGGGAAGGGATATTTATTAAACCTAATAAACTTTTCGTTGTTCCACATAGTTTTATAAGATTTAATTTGTTTGTAATAATTCCCAACTGAAAAAAACGTCTGCCAAGTTGGGTGGGCAGTATAACTTCCTCACATCATATTGTTACATGGACGTATAGAATCAGTTGAAGAATTGAAATGTCAAGATATGTTTGAATTTATAATATAAATACGAAATATAGACAACGAGCTTATAATTACCTAAGTCAATAGAAATGCCCACGCACAAGTGTTCTTTTGTGGGTTTGTGGTAAAATAATTATGTTGCTTTTTTACTTATGTTATTCCTACAGTTTTTTTCTTTCGTATTTATCCACAAATAAAGCATGTTTAAAATTGAATTGAATTGAAATTGTCTTCCCGGAGAAATCAGCGAAAATATGCGGGAAATGACAAAAAAAATGCATTCCCCACTATGGTTTTTTCCGCCTTAGGTCCAGTAAATTTCGACGGTTTTTGTTCTGATTGGTCTTAAATTTTTCGTTAAGTTTTAATTTGGTCCCATGCGAATTTCGAGAGATGAAATTCTTTTTTCCGATTGTAATGAACGAAAATGTAGACGAAAACTTTGGTTTTCTAGCTTATTCCATCGAAACGTAGTTATTCTTTGCCTTCGAACCTCTTGATCTCGGGAAGTTGACCGTTTGCCCTTCTGCGCACATAAAATAGAACTGGGTGACCTACCTTCGGAAAAATAGAACTGGAAAACAAATAGTAAAAACAATCAACATATGACTGTTCTGTTAGTACTGAAATGTTCTTAAAACTATAATTTTCGCGGTTCCACATAAGGTGACGCGTTTCACAATCATTTCCAACAGAAAAAAAAAACGTCTGTCAAGTTGGGTGGCCAGTATAACTTCCTCACATATTGTAGCATAGGCTGTAGGTCTCGATGGTATCCCACTATATCCCATCGCATCTATACATTCCATACCAAGCAAGCGAAGTGAGCAACATTCCCTACACACGTCGGATTTCAACGAGGTTTTTCCTATGGCCTCGGTATGGACTATATCCCATCGCATCTATACATTCCACTAAGAGCGTGCGAAGGGAGCGAGACAACCCACCTCAAACGAGCAACATCCCCAACACACGTTAAACCTACCCTTTGTGATCTACCGTTTCCAATCATTCTACAATTTCCACTCGACAGTAAAAGTCCATCGCGGGGAAATCAGCTGGCGGATGAACTGTGTGCAGTCACCATAGAAAATGGACACATAGATCCACTCTCCTACACTCTACATCAGGACGCATATCAGGTCATTCTTGCGAACCAACGAAATCTCTGGAAAACTGATTACCTTGCCAAAACAGGACCTGGATCCTGGGCCAGAGAATATATTAAAGATCCCAATCTTTCACCTTGGTTTGCAGAGGAATCCGACCTAAATATAGCTGATACCACTTATATCAAGAGCTGCTGGGACATGTCTTTGAAAACCTCTTCCTATAGAGGTTGAACAAAAACCAAGATCCACTGTGTCCATATTGCGAAAATGAGCCCATCCAAGATGCGCCACACTTTCTTTTGGACTGCGTCAATACAGAAAAAGCATTGGGCTCCCATGGATGCTATGAAGATGTGAAGGAAAGGCCTCGGATTGTGGCAAGATACCTTCAGGACGGTTCCAATGTGCACAGCAAGTTGATGGAACTAAAGCAAATCATATCGGGGACGGATGTAATAATGTAACAACAGGTACAGAGCTGGGCAGTGGCAGGGGCATGATGCAGGTAACGACAATAACATGAAAAAGGGAAGAGCATTAGTGAACTCAAGAAACAATCATAAATAACTATCATTGGAATACACGAGGTGAAAATGAAGAAATAACACACATCTCCAGGAGATAGCTCCAAAAGCAGAGAAGAAGAAAAGTCCATCGCATCTATACACGTATACACTCTCACCGAGCGTGGGAAGCGAGCAACATCCTCTAAATGTTTCAATTGTAATCACCACAAAGGGGAGTCCAGGGGGGCTAAGCCCCCCCGACTGGACGTGGAGGCGAGCGAAGCGAGCCGAAGCGTCTAGTATTTAGATAAGTAGGGACGCTGTGAAAAGTATATTTCTTTGTTTTCAATGAAGCAAACAAATTTTCCTCTTTCTTTAAAACTAGACGTCAATGAAACCTGATTTTATAGTTACGACTCAAATAATATATAAATTAAGCACCCAGGTGCGATTCCTGTTCGTGATTCGAATGAAAAGACTAATTAGCTAGTTCACTTTTACTCTCAGTTTCAAGAATAAAAATCGCTGCTAACTACATATATACTGACTGCGTGATCTTAATTTCATGTGATTTACCAACCTAATAATGTATTTCAACAAATCTACCTAAAGACAAACGAAGGTGCTCACGCAAAACCAGCTAAGTGCACCACAGTGAAAACAAGCTTACGAAGGATTACGATATTCTGAGTCATCCTGAGCGATCGCGCCCCCTTGCCATCGGGACAAAGCAGGTCACTGATAATTCTTTCCGATCGATGCAGAAACGTGTTTACATGATGACCAAAACAACAATCAATCAGATAAAGACTCAAATAGATTTCGAAAGTTTTAGGTACTTACCAAGCAACAAAAGGTTAAGCACGGAGTTCATGTTGAGCTCCTTCACAAATTATTCACCATCAACTATAATCACGGGACGGGTTTACCCGTAGTTTTCAGGATATACTGGGGATTGTATTCGAAAAAGGAATCAATAACTATCTAGAAATTGTAGACCCGAGTGGAAAAAACAAACCTCAGTTACTCTCTAAACAATAGATCCTTATTATCCGTGTCTGTGTGGTTGACTAACACAAAATATTTCTGCTGAGGCCCAACACAAATCTCTGGTCCAATCAGATGTCTGGTGGTGGTGGAAATTGCATTTCTGCTTTCTTTCGTTTTTCTTTGTTTCAGCATGGACCTTATACGACCCCAGGATCTGACATGGAGGAAGGAGAGCTCCACGGGCCAAAGCCAAAGTGAAAGAAAACCTTGTAATTCGCGTTGTCGATTACCGTTGGCTGCGCTGCGATCACACCCATGATGGCGCACCAAATGCTGTAATTGCTGTATCAGGTTTCGTTGACATGGAGATTTCTGACTGTTCACGTTGTTTCTTTCGGTTTACATGTGCCTTCTATCACGTGTTTATAGTTTAAATGTCAATTTCTACTTGGCTGACGGAGGTTGGCGGTCAGATTGTGTGGCACTCTGTCACAGTATTTCAATGCCACATCTGGAGTTCCTCTGTGTTCTCATTTGGGGCCCCTGATGTTTTTGGTCTTCATTGATGATGTGGGTGGTGCTATTGGAGACGGCATGGAGCATTTGTTATTTGCTGATGACCTAAAGATATATGCTATCGTGAGGTCCCTAGATGACAGACTCGCTCTTCAGTAGTCATTATTGGCCCTTGATGCTTGGTGTGATAGAAACAATATATTTTTCTATCTGGATAAGTGCTCTGTCGTCACATTTTCAAGGTCTCTCAAGCTTCAGTACTGAGCGAGCAAAGCGAGTGAGAAAACTAGGCTAGTAAAGTATATTAACTAGAGAATAGAACATTCGAAAATTTAAGTACAAAATTATGCTGAAAATTGTAGGTACTTAATTTTATTAAAATTTGTTTTAAAAAACCAATAAAAACTGCAAATAAAGCCATAAATCCCCAACTAAGTTTTGAATAGCAGGTTATTATTTAGAACACATTTTTCGCCATAAAATTAATTGTCAACAATTTCCTTGCATTCCTAAAGCGCAAAATTCCAAAACAATTCAACATTGTACAATACGACCATTTATGAAAATTCACCCATATGATCATTCTGCATGACTGGCACTTTTTTTGTGATTGTCGGGTTTTACTGTCATGTGCCAAGTGTTACGGCCCAAAAATATTTGACATCTTGACAGAGTTCGAACTCATGACTTTCATTACAAAGGAGAAATTTCTCGTAGGTAACAACACTTCAACCATATAAGCAATGAGGCTGATTTCATCAAACCTGTTGGACTGCAGAAAAGTTTTCTTTGCATGTGACACCTACATACCTACTTTTTACATGCTGAATCAAATGCAAACACTCACCGATCCCCAACACTACTCCATAATAACAGAGTTTCATGGGGTACTAACAAGTTTTTTGTTTATTCCGTTTTACTCAATTTTAAGCGAGTGTTCAAGTCTGCCTTGTATCTGTATGACTACTACTATGACGTCAGGGAAAAATCTGTAACAACTATTTGATTCAGCTTGATAGTCAAAATTTTTATTTTCTCCGCGATAAGAGTATAAGTAAAACTGGCTGTACCGTAAGGAAACTGAGAGGATATATCCCATCATCTCTATTTGCCCATTCAACTTTGCACACAAAAAGAGGTCGGTACTTTTTCGTTATACCCCCCCCCCCCCCCCCCCCCCCAGTCAATTAGTCTTCAACACATCCGCCCCATGTTTCTAGGCATAACTTCTTACTTAGATTATGTTCTGTTCTGTATTTTTGAGATGCGAGCTTTCAGACCGCCAAAGTATACACATCATTCTGACCTACTCGTCCAACTAATCTGTATTTTTGCTAATGGACTGACAACTTGATGTTATGTAATTTTGAGATGCGAGCTTGCGAGCATCCACCAGACCACCAGCCTATGCACAGCATTCTGATCTATTTGTGCGAAGTCATGTGCATTCTACTTGTGCGAATTCATGTGGAGGCAATCAAACCACAACCACGCCAATTTGTTTAAACAAATCCTCACCGACATCGGCAACTTATGAAAACACGGTAATTCTTTTTTTCCTTCTTTTTTTTTTCATGATAAAATTTCTTCCCACAGCTTGAAATTGTCACCAGTTTTACATAAATATGTAATCTAAGTAAGAAGCAATGCCTAGAAATATCGGGCGGGCGTGTTGAAGACAATTGACTGGGGAGGGGTATGACAGATACGTACCAAGAGGTCCTAGCGCCCAGACGGACTACATACTGGTGTTCTCAGAAACAATGGGTTCATGAAATCATATGATATCATCCATCCTGAATGGGTTAATTTGTCTTCTCGTTTTCATGTACATACAGATTTTTGATGCAGAACTTTATTAAGTTAGTCAAAATATAAATTTTACTATGTTAGGGCTCTGCTGAGGTCTATAATAGAAATCAACTAAAATTTCAAAATACCACAACAGTTTAATAAATTTTCATCTCCAACAATCAAAGTTACAACAAGGTTTCTTTGTTTTTCTTAGAGCTCTTTTGATAATGGCCAACAATCCTTCAGAAGCTCTTCACATATGAAACATGATTTGTGTAATTACAGAATTGATGAAATCGGATAAGTCCACAGGCACCTATCATCAGCTGAAAACTCTTGACACTCTTGCTTATGACACTACTTGAGTGTGTATTATGTCAACTGCGTTTATTGATTCAGAACACTTCCAAGTCTAGGTACCAGCCAACCTAAATTAAAACGTAAATGTACAAAATTATCCTAACTTGGGTAAGCAATTATTATTTATTGCTAATATATACATACATTAGGTACTTGCAGTTTGTTAAAATAAAAAAATATATCAATATTCAAACCCCTGAAAATCAAGGCGCTTTGAATCAATGATGGCTTCCAATGATTGATCCTAAAAATAACGGAGGAAACCTTTTGCTCATTTATTAGGAATTAAGAAACATAGGAAGACAGAGCATATACGAGGTCTGTCCGTCAGGGAAGTTCGTATGTATATTTTCTGTTGGAGCCTGAAGGCTAGGGGATGGGGCAGCCGACCGGTTTTTCCTCTCTAGACAACCTACAGAATGTTCAGTGTGAGCCCAGCAGCTCTCGGAGAACGTTCGAGCGTTGCTCGAATTTTTGAACCTAACCTTCTCTTCACCAACTCTCGGAGGGTGTCATGCTGTAAGGACTGGCAGCATTAGTAGCATTAGTGACTGAATCCCCCCCATCTCCATTCACCAGATTTCGCACCTTGCGACTTCCTTCAGTTCCTCAAACTAACTGGAGCTTTGGGGGCGGTATTTGGGTGAGGTGAATGCAATCAATCAGCAACGACGAGGCTGCGAAAGAACCTGGAAGCCTTCAAGCAGTGGAAACGGCGATAGCGCAAGTGCATTGTGTCTGGTGGAGAGTATTGAAGGAGAGAACATTGATTTAACACTTTCACTACTAGCACGGTGTTACGCTCCAGGAAAATAACTCTCACAGTCGAAGAGGTTTGGTCACCCTGGCCTCTTAGCTCTGGTCGTTAGAGCGTTGCAACTTTGGGAAATTAATAATAATTTCTCGTAGTCGTGACGACGCGAGTTCGAACTCCTGTCGAGGTATCAAATATTTTTGGCCCGTTACAGCGGATTCATCCGCGCATTTGGGCCCTTTTCAACTACTGGAGCGGATCCATCTGCTCTCTACCCATTTGTTAATGCAGACTGTGGAAGGATGTTAGTAGTTAATTTAAACTCGTATCATGCTTAAGTAGTGGGAACGAACCTAAAGATCAATGTTTACCTTTCAATCGTGGAAACGTTCTGTCCCATGTCAACCACTGAGCCGATGAATCTGCAGGACAAACATTTGACCTTGAAATGGTTAGTAGTGGTCAGGTTCCCTACCCATAGGGTTAGCAGCGAAAGAGTTACGTACATTATTGAATGTAAAAGACTTTTTATTTCACTTTTATACGAACTTTCCAGACAGACCTCGTATCTGAACATTCCTGCAGCTGAAAGAAAGTCTGTTTCTTTCGTAACCACAATATTTTAACATAATTAGCCTCGTCCTGACAACATCATTCGTTATCCCAGAATAAAAAGTTGAAATATTAAATTATACATTTAAAAAGGTCAAATCAATTGAAAATTATTTATCAACTCCCTAATAAACGTATTTCATTTTTTGATCAAAGGGCGAAAAGGTTTTCTTGGACGAATAATTTCAAATTAAAAATAACAACCAGATAATTAAATGGCCATTCTATGAAAGGCCCAAGCATTTTCTAATCAATGGAAGATCAACTCTTGGAAGTTGTATATAACATAAATTTGTTCATTCTCCGCTTACAATTTATATTTTAAAATTAACCTGATTTAAGTGGGCTATCATAATAAATACCAAATTAAATAGATACGTCTAAAAATGCGTAAAATAAAATGAAATGCTTGAAAACAGTCCTAGAGTTTGACAAGTCAACGATTTTTAATAAATAGAACACGAAGAAATAAATTAGTGTTACAAATAAAGTGAAAATATTGTTAAAAAATAATAAATGCAGGCAGCACTAGACACACATCAAACGAAAAATTAACCAATTAAATCACAGTAACATGTTTTCATGTTAGACCAACGATGCGAATAACATAAGACAAAATTATAAAACATTGTGAATAACCAATCAAATGGTTTAGGATTTCAGATTCTAAAACTGCTAAACCTACAACTCGTTCCCCACCTTAACACACGCCTAAAAAAGTAAAAGACGATACAAACACGGGTAGATGTTATGTTAGGGAACATAGTAGGTACCTACTTGAAAAACAAACAAATATTTGTATAATATGATATAGGTGTAATGTGTCCACTAGTTGATTTTGCAAGCTCTTATACCCTTTTAATATTGCATTTTGTAACAAGCTAATAACTCTGTGAAACTCACAATTTCATCCAGCTAATCCTCACTTGATTTTTCTGGGTGCAATTTATACTGTTGGGTCAGGAATAAATCGTCAAGATTCACTAACTTCCTTTAAGTATTTTTTCTAAGAATTAATTTCCTTTCGAGGAAGCACTTACAAACACAGAAAAAATATAAGTCTATAATATGTTGTTTGTGCCGGAACCTGATATCTAAGAAAGACAAAATTACATGAGATTGTGCACAGTAATCAATACTTACTTATGCGTGGAGGAATTTGGAAGTCCAACTTTTGGATAAGAAAAGGCTGACTGGAGTGGCGTTATCATTTACTTATCTTTTGAGTGAGTCCTTCGTCACTAGCAAGTCGGGTACAGGGGGCAAGCGCTTTCGATGTAATAGCATCATCATCAGGCCATCGAAACATTACTGGAGTCATTCAATCTGTCAGTTTCTCCTTCACATCCCTCTGTATAAAGTGACATACAGACTGACTGATTCCAGCACTGTTTCAATGGCCTGATGATGATGTGCTCGCCCCCTGTACTCAACTTGCTAGTGACGATGGACTCCTCCGAAAGGTATGTAAAAGATGATTTTACTCTTACTTCTAGTGGAAATAACCTAGTTGATTTAATACTGGAGTGACGTTGATACCTACCAATAATTAGTTATAACACTCTATTATCAAAATAAATCGGTGCACGAAAAGGTACTTAAGGCGAATCATTACTGCACCACACCTACAAAACTATTAGTTCCTTATCTACACATAATTTTGCAATTAATCAATTTAAATTTGTTATCGTTGATATGTGAGCTTCTATGTACAATTTCGATATCTTAATCACAAAGGAATGACAATTTATTGCACATCAACCAAGGCAGACTAATACAATTATTTCTGACAGTCTTGGAAAGGGGGACGAAAATATGGCGGCCCGGAAGAAAATTGAACACGTGAACCATTCGATTTGAGCACTTTATAGGCGTGATATTCAGTCCATCCAATTGGGATGAACTTCCTTGAATTTCCACAGTTGGTAAGAGTTGACGGGGTCACAGGATAAGAGCGACAAATGTTGGGTCTGAGGATTCACAGCAATACATTTTCGTTTCTGCTTATGATAAAGCACCATTGTTTTCTGAAATAAACAAGATAACGTAAATTTGTTGAGGCTTCATATATTCACCACTAAGTATTTTTAAAAATGAAGACAAACAATGCATTTTCCTTGACAAATGAAATTATTGCGATAGCTACAAATCTGTAGGAAATTGAAAACTTTTTCATGAAAAATCGTTTTGGAGCATTGTGAAACTATTCCTAAATTGTAAAATGTTTCAAATAAAGAGCTGTCCCACAAAGAGCTTTCCGATTTCAAAGAGCCATAGTTCCTCAACTGCTTGTAGTGAAAAAAAAAAAAGAAATCAGCGGAAAAAGCGGATTCTCCAGTTTCATTTCATTGCCGCTAGATGGATCTGCAATGTATGGCTGGCAGGTTGTGGGCTCGAGTCAGTATTCGGTAAGATGGCGAGCCTTCAACGGAAAGCGTTCTGTGTTCTCCTTTTCGATAGGTGTCAGTCAGTGATCACCATTCAACGTACATTTAGATGAGGGTTTTGAAGTGATCCACCTACTGACCCCTCGATTCAAAAATTACGTATACTATTTGAAGAAATGGGCTGCTTGTGCAAGGGAAAATCACCTGAGTTGCCAAGGGCTCCAGCTGAAACTATTAAAAATGTTCGCACAACTTTCCCATGTAGCTCAAGAACATCTGTTCGTCATGCTACTCAAGAGCTAGGGGTCCCAAAGAAGACAGTTTGGAGGGTTTTACGAAAACGATTAACAATGAAACCCTACAAACTTCAGTTATTGCAAGCTCTCTTCCATCTGATTATAAAACGCAATTGGAATTAAGTGGGTTCATTCTTGATAGGGAAGCCAAAGAATTCCTTTCACGCCTAGTTTTCAATGGAATATTCAGAGAAGGGAAAGTTCAAGTTATAGTTGAACAGGGTGGAGAACAAGAAATGAAGTGGTCAGGGTGGAGAAGTTAAAGGAAGAAGCAAAGAGCAGGAGAGGGGTAGGCCAAGTGTGGACCACGTTCACTTTCAGTGGAAAATATTCTTGGCAACTAGTTAAACTGATTGCCACAACTAGAGAGTTTGGAGTATGGTGAATCCACATGAGAGTGTCGAGTGTCACTCTCCGAAAGTGAACTTTTTTGTGTGGTATCACGTGACTAATGAATACTACGGGCTTTTTTTCTTCAATGAAGCTACGGTAACTGGTGCAGTCTTCCTTCAGATGTTACAGGGATGGCAATTCCCACCGTTACAGGAGAATTCGAACAATTTTATCTTCCAACAAGATGGAGCTCCACCACACTGGCACCAAGAATGTCTGCCATTTTTAAATGAACGCCTTCCACAACATTCGTTGCTTTGTGCAGCAGCGGATTCGGCTTTTCACCAATGGCCACCAAGACTGCCAGGTTTGCAATTTTTTTTCTTTTAGGTTTCGTCAAAGAAGGCAGTTTTCTACCACCTCTTGTGACAACCTAGGAAGAACTAAAAATTGAATTACACAAGCAGTGAGTAGTTACAGCCGATGTGCTTGATAGGGTTTGGGACAATTGGCTATCGAGTTGATGTGTGTGATGTATCGAGTCCACCGAACGTTTGTGAACATTAAAAATAAAACATGATTTATTTACAATACTTTTAAAATTTACTGCATTGCTCTAAGTTAACTTGTTCATGAAATATTCGTATTTGAAATCAGAAGGCTCTTTTTGGGACACCCTGTATATAAGTGTTTTGTGCATTTTATTCCAAATGATAGAAAATACACTTATTTCTCTCACCTCATCATATTGCCAAGGCCCGCTTACGCTTCCAAGTTTACAAAACACTAGCTTAACTCCAAGGGAGTCTGCGTCCACACACCTTTCTCCAATACCCAACTGGCCCTTTGCGTTTAATCTCACGAGCTAGAAAAAAGTTTATGTTTGATAAAAGTTGGATAAAAATAGCATTAATTCAGAATAAATTAATGTATGATACCTCAGGTAAGCTCCTGGGCTCGAGTACGTAGGATTTAAACAAATAAATAATGAAGTACAGGTATAAAATACTTGGTATATCAATCAAATCTTTATAAATATTCACCTGATTATTCCCAAAACCATGGCAAGGAGACATTCCCATCATAGTTGGAGCAGATTGACCCATTGTATCCATGCAGGCCTTTGTGGCCAAATTTCTCAACTAAAACGAATGAAGGAAATGAAACTTCTGTTTACCAAACAAAAGAGCTTACAATAACTTTTTAAAAACCTTTCGAATAGTGAGAGATAAATTAACGCTCAATCATTGTAGATTAGTGTTTACAGGGAAAACAACTTCACGGATTTTCATGTATGTGAACTCGAATGACTCGTTACGCCTTCAGTGTAATTTTAAACAGCCAAATGCCAAGTTGCTTTCCTTCATGTAACGGTATAGTCTTCTGGTGTTTACACACACCACACTAGGACAGATTTTAATTTTCTTAATATTGATTCATCACTGAGAAAAATTGACCAAAGAAAGGGAACCAAATACAATTCTAATATGATGAAGGAGGACCAACCTTATTATAACTCAATCGTAATGAATATAATGAAGTAAAACCAACCATAATAACAATGCCAATGATAATTATTGTGACCTAGCACAAATACCCAAAGCTCTGATGAGGCCGAATTCGGCGAAAGTACTTAGTATACTATACTAAACTATAGTATACTATAAATCCTTTCAACAAAGAGAAGCCTACAAACTCTCACCCTCACAACCTAACTACCTACATAAGGAACTTGGCACACCAACAAAGAATTATTTCAAAATGAATACAATTAGATAACATTATTTCTTACCTCTCCCCAATGGATATTTGGAGGTAATTCGGGAAACTTAGCGGTAACGTCGTACGCAACATTTTCCATAAACCACTCAAAACTTTTGCACTTCAACTTTTCTTTCAGTGCCAACTGTTGGCTTATGTCTCCCATGTCCAAATACCGAGCGAGAGGCTCCCTAGTGTAGAAATATTCTTTGTACTTCTCATCAAACCAAGTTTCGATCACCCTCTTGTAGTTCTGTTGGGATAAGCAACAATTGGTCAGTTAAACATGGATAAATGCAAACACTTTGGGTTAATAACCAAATTTAGCGATTCAGTAACAAATCACCTAAACAAATTTATAAAAACTTACAATAACAATCAATGGTCCTTTCTTTTTCCTTGCAAGGGCTCCAAAATTATAAGGCATGAAACCTCGGTAGACATGTCCAACTCTAGAACATGGGACCCATAAAATCTTACCACCACATTGCCAGATCTGAAAAAAAAGAAGAGATCCCATAAAGCGATAAACTAGACAGGCTTCCTATACTCATTTTCTAAACATACAAGGTACTGAGATAATTACGAAATAAGAGAGGATTTGTTATAGTGCATGCTTGACGAACGTGATATTCATGTGATAATTAAAAGGAGATGTACCTCCTTCCATAGCTTCTTATAAATTAAACACTAGTTGGTATTCTGGTTAGGATAGAGTAATATCACGTAGGGGTAACTATCGAACTAAAACAAAACACATTAAGCTTTTCCTGACAGTGGACGGCATACGTCATCAACGAGTGCTGAGTGTGGGGTGACGATTGATGGCATTTGTCAACACGTACGAGGGACTAGACTGTCGAGCTTTACAGACGGCTCTAGAGTTGAATCTGAGAGCTCAACCAGAACAGGCGCTGGCGTATACATATCTAACTTGGGTATAGCTGAGTGCTTCACTCTGGATACACACACCACTGTCTTCCAGAGTGAGCTGCATGCCATTATCAGGTGTGTTGACAGCTTAATCGAGAATAACACGAGAAACAGACAAGAAGTCATACATATAGACAGCCAGGCCTGCATCAAAGCACTGATGAATACGGTGACTACCTCAACAATGATAAAAGAGGTAAAGTGACCAAGTTAAGCACCCAATTTGACAACAAAGTGTATGCCAATTGGGTGCCAGCCCACGAAGGACACATGGAAAATGAGGAGGTAGATCACCTTGTGGGGTCGTCTAGAAACTATTACGGGCCGGCCCCAGATCTAGGCATAACACGGAACCCGTGTAAGGTGAAGGCAAACGCCTGGGCCATCAAAGATGTAAAAGAGCTATGGAGGAAAGAGGACAGTAGGTATAGACAATATGGGATGTGCATCTCTGGCTGTGATAAGAGTCGTTCAGATTGGATTATGTCACAGCCTAGAACACAAATGATGAAAATAATTGGGGTCCTCACAGGGCATTTTAGCTTTAAGAGGACCCTTTTTATCATGTCCAAGGTACCCTCTCCACTCTGCAAACGGGGGATACAGCTGAACACTTGCTGTTTGATTGTGATAGATTCTGGAGATCTAGGCAAGAGGCCTTGGGACATTATACAATCGAAAGGGCCTCAATCAGAGACCTAGATTGGAAAAAGATTAAGAAATTTGTTGCGCTGAGCAATAAATTTACGGACATAGTGCAGCCGTTGAATCCCAAAATCAAAAGGGGCCCTTTTGGGGAAATAAAAGCGATTAGACCTGGGATTTCTTTCTACGGAAGCCTTCTGCAGTCAGGCAGTCAGTAAGTCATCACGTACGTTCTGTCGGCAGTTTCAGCAAAGTTCTTGATCCAAAAGATGTTGTGGGTAACGACTATGCCTTCCCACATTCATTCCACTTCGTTTTGGGTGGAATTGATTGCAACCTTGGCCAGATGCTCGGTAGTCCCTCTTTTATTTTGGAAAAAACTGTACCTCATTTGCCTCAGGGATGGTTACAATGATTTATGGTGATTCATGGTGTCAGTTTACAGTGATTTCGTGTTGGAATCATCTGATGAAGAATGAGCGTTACCCATGAGTGGGAAAAACGTATTTTAACTGTATCCCATCCTAAGAAGTTTGGCATCCATCGCACTCTCCTATAATGAGTAGTTTTCTTTCTTTGACGCTTCAAAGTATCGTGTACTGGAGACGACACGGCACCTCTCCCACCTGGGCGGGACAACCCCCCCCCCCCCCCGGTCCATTGAGATGTCACCAGTGCACCACGCTTTGAAAAATCATAAAAAGAAAACTACTCACCATAGGAGATATAGGGAGGTATCGAATTTCTTAGAATGGAATCTATTTTTATTTAAAACCATAGAAATGAATATGTGGGTAACAGGCTGGGACAATGATAAAGATTGCCCACCTTCATGATTCAAGATTCCCTAAAGTGATTGTGAGAGAGGTTTTGTTGCAAAACACTTCATGGGCTGGGTACTAGGACCACCTTTCTTCAGAATTTGGTTTGCCGAATGACTTTCCCTCGTTGAATGCAGCACTTATGAAGACTCAGGCAGGGGACCTGTTGAAAATGCTTAGGGAACATAAAAAAGCCCTGTTTTGGCAAAGAGCTATGGCTTCCGAGAGATTCACTCTCTATACAGAGCTTTATCCTCATGTTAAGTCTGTCAGTCTGGTGAAATATTCCGATTTGGACCTTTATTCCAGTAGTTGACTGTTCAAGCTCAGAGATGAGATGCTTCATTTGAATGCAAAATCTTACGCTACCGAACAATGCGAAGAGTGTTCGCTTTGCAATTCTCACGAGAAAGAAGACCTCTTCCACTTTTTATGCTCCTGCCGTGTTTTGATAGAATTCAGAGTTCAAGCATTTGGTCAGCCAGTTCTGTCAAGGGATGAGGCGGTCAGACTTCTGAATGGTGGAGGTTGGCCGCAATTGGTCTCTTACTGTAAAGTAGCATGGCGCTATCGATCATTATTAGTGCGGGAGTTCAATTATTGATCGTAATTATGTTCTTTTCTAGAAAACAACAGTATCTATTTCTCAGGCCAAATATTCATGGCCTAATATTCAATTTTAGTTTTAATCTTTTTAAAGAAATACTTTTTTCTAATAAATATTTGGGGTTTCCATGATTTTGTTTCACATTACAGTTTGCCCATAATATTGTACTCGCATTATACCATTTTCATTCACCGTCACTTCCGACAGACGGTTCAATTAACCATGTCGTATTGTTTATTTTTTATCTAAGTGGAATTATTAATTTTGTACACATAATTCAATAAACGTTTTTTCTTCTTCTTCTTTCTTCACAGGCTAGGACAATTTCAGCGGTTCAGAAATGATGCGCCTGATGGGCCTGAACGCATTACAAAGTCGCTGTGAATTGGCTGACATGATGTTTGTTCGTAGACTCATGCTTGAAACAATTGATTGCTTCTCAGCGAATTGTGTTTTCACGTGCCACCGTATGCCACAAGACAGAATCAGAGAGTTTTCCTCCGAACTGTTCCAACGAACTATCTGTTGAACGAACCTCTAAAGCAGGCGCAAAGAGTGTTCAATTGTCTTGTGAGTACTTCGGATGATGTGGAAATGATGAGGGTAGGTGAGGGGGTTTTCAAGAAACGTGCCAAAATGTTCTAGTAAAGTTATGTTAAATTGATTGTGTCCGTTTTTCGTTTTCTTTTTGTAATATTGATGTACTGTACTTCTTGGTCCTTTATTAATATTCTATTTTGTGTTGATGGGTTGATTATTTATTTTTCATATAATATTGTTCTGGTTTCAAGGATTTCCTATGTAAATAGGGCAATTGCCCGAGTCTAAATAAATGAACACTCATTAGACTTTCGTCTTCAGACGGTGTGAACCCTCCTGATTGTTTTCCAATTTATACCAAGAATAAACTTTTATTATGAGAATTTTTATACTTATGTGAGTTACAATGTTTATTCCACATTCCATTCATTTAATATTTTAGAACATTTATGTAATATTATTGTCTATTCAGGTCTTGAAACAAGAGGCTTGAAAGCCTTGAAAATCTACCTAATTTTTATAGCAGTTATTCAACGCATTTTCCATGATTACTTACCTATTCTACCTTGAAAAAGATATAGAAGTATGAGTAAAATTTTGGTTTCATTGAATTCAGCGACTAATATTCTGTTACAAACCGTTCAATGATAATCTTATCATCAGCGCCTGAACACTCAACAAGTAAAAAATTAGAGCTATGTCTGTGCGCTGGACTCGGAAATCCCTTCATCAGGACAAGCACTGTGGAGCGTGGCCCCCTTCAGTCTCTCGTCGGGAAAAAATTAATTTTGATTACTCAGGAAAGTACGTCACACTTACAAGGAAAGTATACAGTAGACTAACAACGAAAAAAAGAAAGTTCGAATTTTTGAAGGGCTCAAAGCTCAGATGATTGCATCAAATGCGAGGAACACCTCCTGAAAATTTCAGCCCGAACCGATAACCCCTTGAGGTGTCCCAAACCCGTTTTTTGATCATTTAATTATCGCTTTTAGAACACTAGACGCTTAGGACAAAAAGACGGTTATGACATGAAAGATCCAAGCGTCTGGACACTTTTTATGCTCTATTCCTATGTTTTCGGTGTCGCGGAACACGATGCCGCCATTATTGCAAGCGCAGAAGCTGTATTTATTTTGATATTCAAGAAATCAGTCCAAATAAGTGATGGAAGAAAGGCATTTTTTGCCTTTTTTACCTAGTTTTGACTGGGAAAAAAATTGTTTGCGGGTCTTTTCTGCTTTGGTCCTTGTTTCCTGGCTTGTTCCGAATGTAACAAGACCAATTTCGTCCTATAATATAATATCCTTCTGAAAATATCTGCTCAAGAGCCGAGTTAGCTTATTTTATAGTAACCGTTCTATACTTACCAGTGGCTAGAAAAATTAAAATTTCATGTGGCGGAACCCTTTGTTTTCTATTGTCTCGTGGTTTCGGGATTGCTGATCATATTGCTTCTAATATCCTAGCCGTATAACCCGTATTTGACTTGATATTCCCGCGATGAGTGTCTAAAATCGATAAATACAGTGGATTTTTCTTATTCTTTGCCTGATGTTTCTCGAGAATCACCCACTTAACACTTTTTACGGGGAGTAAAGATGGCGTCAGATTTCTCCAATGTCATTACATACCAAGAAGATCAGTACCAATTTTTGTTAAATGGAGTGAACGTCCATAGGAAGACTTTTCCATCGTTTAATAAGAAGGACACTATAGAAAGCTTGAACAAAACGCAAAATTCTGAGTGAAAGTGTTGCTGTATAATAGTTTTATAATTTGATCTTCCAATCGTTGTCAAATAGACTCAACACTGCATATTATAATTTGTTTCTATTAACACTGGTTTTCTGGAATTTATTTTGCACACCCGTATTTCACTTATTTAAAATATTCTCACTGAACTTTTGATCTATGACCGACGTCAGTGAAAGGCAGTAGTATTCTATATTTAAATTGGTTATGTTTCATTAGAGTTAATTAAGAAACTAATCTGCGCCGGGGGAAACAAATTTGAGAAATCAATTTCACCTTGGGCAAAAAATCCGACGAAAAATGAGAAAAATCCACTCTATTCACCGATTTTTGACACCTAGCTCTTGATTATTAACCAAAATACGAGCCCTACGCCTCCACTACTAGCACGTAATGTTCAACGAGCCCAAAGACATGAAATAATGGGATAAAAAGGGCTTCAGGGTGTTAAATTTTTATTTCGTAGCTACTGGTAGGTAAGTATAGAGCGGTTACCATTAAAAAAGCTAACTCGGCTCTTGAGCAGATATTTTCAGAAGGATATTATATTATAGGACGAAATTGGTCTTGTTACATTCGGAACAAGCCAGGAAACAAGGACCGAAGCAGAAAAGACCCGCAAACAATTTTTTCCCCAGTCAAAACTAGGTAAAAACGGCAAAAAATGCCTTTTTTCCATCACTTATTTGGACTGATTTCTTGAATATCAAAATAAATACAGCTTCTGCGCTTGCAATAATGGCGGCATCGTGTTCCGCGACACCGAAAACATAGGAATAGAGTATAAAAAGTGTCCAGACGCTTGGATCTTTCATGTCCTAACCGTCTTTTTGTCCTAAGCGTCTAGTGTTCTAAAATCGATAATTAAATTATCAAAAAACGGGTTTAGGAGACCTCAAGGGGTTATCGGTTCGGACTGAAATTTTCAGGAGTTGTTCCTCGCATCTGATGCAATCATCTGAGCTTTGAGCACCTCAAAAATTCGAACTTTCGTTTTTTTCGTTGTCAGTCTAGTATACAGTGACTGCTCCAGGAATTTAGATTTTTTTTAAATCAATTCTACACGAAAAAACATTTTTTCTTTCTTTCCAGCGGCACTTCTACAGATCTATGTTTTCCCCACACCCTTCAAAAGTGACAGATCAAGACGTTTGACGGGTCTATACTTTGAGTTTCTCTACGTAGACTAAGATTGAATCATTGTTCATTTCTCCAATTTCATAGACTAAAAAGAAGAGAGCCTTTTTTAAATGGATTTGTGAAATTTTATCTGCTCATGAACATCCTGATCTGTCACTTTTGAAGAGAGTTTGCAAATAAACCATAAACTATAATGAGAAATTAAAATATGCTATCATTGGAAGCATCCCACCTTCCCAACCCCCAAAATCCCACCTTTTATAGGATGAGTAAATACCTTGAAGGAAAGCTCGAAGTTCTCACCACCCCAAACCAGTAGACCGGGATCGTAGGCACCAAGTTCAAGGAAATATTCTCTGTTAATTGCAAAAAGACCTCCAGCGTGCGTGGGAGACCTAAAAACACAGAGAATTCGTGCATGGTTTTAATAAACAGTTTTATTGTAATTTTGGTAATGTTCAGTAGATTTAGTAGCAAAACACGTAAGCATTTTTTATTAGATAGAAATATTAGAAATTTTAGTTAGAATGTACGTCTTAAAAATTATCACATCTTGTAAAGTTGCACCAGATGATGAGCTGATTATTACAGTTTGAGTGGTTTGATTGGCTTCAGTATTCTCAGGGCAACACTGCTTCAGTCCCCTGTATTTTCCCCCTGGATTCAAGTCCGCCATACTTTTACCAGTCTGATCTCTGATTTCTAGCCTCAACCTCAATCTGATCCCTTTCATCCAGAAAACTTATATTACCACAAATTAACCTTTCTGGCAGTCGTAAAACCAGCATTCCTCCTGTCAAAATATTTTTGACAATTCGAATAGAAGTCCCGTGACAGCGACTGGCCTCACTCTGCAAAATCGATAAAAGACCTGCCAACCGAACTAGATTGGGATGTTTTTTCCCCATCCTCCTTAGTTTCCAGACCGTGCCACGAGTGATTACCGCCTATTCCGAGTGATGATAACTTTTGTGGAAGGCCAACGTCAATAAAGTCAAGAGCACTGTTAACGATTGGATGCAGAATTTGGATACGCAGTGGTGTGACAGGGGTTTGAAGAAACGCTCATTCTGCTCCAGTAAGTGCCAGAAACGACTCGGTGAATACTGGTGTGAGGGTGGAAGTATCACGGCTTCTTCCTTTTTATTTATGTATTTATTGACTTCACAACTAGTTTCGCCCTTCCAAAAGGCCTCATCAGGTGCTACAATATAACAATTGGTTTTAAAAATACTGGTAGATACAGAGTTACTATTTGCTATTTGTTATCTAATAGGTACAGGCACTTACAATAGGGGGACAGATCCATACGAGGTGTATTTTGTCATGGTGTTGCAGACATTACTACCTTATACCCCCCAATTCGGTAAGCCCCATTCATACAATAGCATTCTGTTCATAACTCATCATACCTAGCATATAACTAAATCTAAACTATATGATCATAATTTCTAGACCCTTTCAAGCCATTGGACGAAATTTTAACAACTGAGACTGAAATTATAACTTCTGCAACACCATGACAAAATACACCTCGTATGGATCTGTCCCCCTATTGTAAGTGCCTGTACCTATTAGATAACAAATAGCACATAGTACCTCTGTATCTACCATTATTTATAAAACCAATTGTTATATTGTAGCACCTGATGAGGCCTTTTGGAAGGGCGAAACTAGTTGTGAAGACAATAAATACATAAAAAGGAAGAGGCCGTGATACTTCCACCCTCACACCAGTATTCAAAACGAAGAAATGGGTAACTACACGAATACCTATATACAACTCGGTGACTATGTCGAAAAATAGTTCAGATCTTTACCTTTCCAACCATCTTTAATTAAAAAAATTTTCCGATTATTTCCAAAATAGGGAAACTTACTTTTGGGATGATATTCGTAGAACTTAGAATGTCCCTCCCATAATGATGTCCTCCCTACATCATTACCTCTTATTCTACGAGATATCAACGATTACATTATGAAATTATTGTTTTTAGAGAATGTAAACGAGGAGTTACCACTTTGTCATTTGAATGAATGCGTAAATTTAAACGCTGCAAATTATTTCACAAAGGTTTATTATTTTTTCAATAGAGTATGATCGTAGTTTTAGTTGGCTTGCGTACGTCATAAGGCCCGTCCAGGCTCCTCGGCGTGTCCTATTTCGAGTTGCCACAACCTATACTTCTATAATTATATACGCATGTTTATATTTCTCGATTTGAGCTCCTATCTATTCAAATAATTATTGCTTTAATAATATCATTATCTAAGTACGTACGAAAAGTCGAGAGGATAGGTTATTGAATATGCGTAGGAAAAGCATTGGTATTAACACACAAATATGACCTAGAAAAAAATATATATTCATGCCTCGAAGGAACGCTGTACCCACCACAAGGTGCCGCGGCGCCTCCTCTCACTCCATCCCCCCGCTCACCCCCCTCACCACCCACCGTGAACCCCTGCCAAGCGTGCCAGACGTGCGTTAGTGCGTAAGTCTAACACTCAAAGCCTTGAAAAAGACATTTTTTCGCTCGTTTTTGGCCCATAGCATCTATGCGAGTAAAGCGATCGGGATGGTTAAACGTTAGGACCAACTAGACCCCAAATGGAGTCTATGTGCGAAAGAACGGGTTTGTTAAGTCAATTCTTAGGCCTTTTATGGCTCGGACGGCGGACGGCCATTTTAAATTTGGATTCTACGCACCTTGAAACGTAAAGTGACAAAGTTTGAGGGGGGGTTATAAAAATTTTTTGCTACACGATCACATAGGCTTATTATTGGAAATAATAAACCAAAAAACAGCGCAACGCTAGCAGTACTTCTGTTTGTGACAGGGAAGCAGCGTTGAAGTCAGAGGAATATCCTTCCATGTTATTCATATTCAAAGGTTTCTCCAGCGCAGGGAACCTGAGACGTCATACGATTTTTTTTTCTATGTTAGAGGCAAACGCGAAGTGGGTACAGTCTTGTTTCAATCTCTATTTTCAAATCATGAGGAAAAAAGTGGGTATAGCTCATTGTTTGTCGATGTATGATTAATCTTTCAAAAACAATAACGGTAAACAAACATACACAGAGAAGTCAACGTTTTCTAAAACATATACTGCCCCGAATGTAAAAAAAAAAATCGAATTTCCGACTCATTGTTTGAACAGGACTCCTTTTTCAGAACAATGGATGAATAAATAAAAGCTTACTTATGTAAGTATTTATGATATTGTTGGGATACAGCCTAGAATACGGCCTATTTCTTTTACATTCCAGTCATCACTGTGACCATCATCAGAAGTTGCAAGCTATGCCCCCATTGAGGCAGCGTCAGAAAGAAAGGAACAATAAAGTTTCAGTCATGCAGCATGACCGTATGAGCGAATTTTCTTAAGTTATCATATTTATTATATTATGATAAATTGATTGAAAATTTGAGCTTTTTGAGTGCTAAGAAAATGTTATCCATTATTTTTATGGCCAAAAACATGACCTAAATAGTAATCTGATATTCAAAAAGTGCTTTTGGATTTTTCACTTTTTATCGATTGTATACCAAATTTTAATGAAATTTAAGTACGTACATTTTCTGCATAATTATGTACATAATTTGTATAATGTTATATTTCATGTTTGGTAAACTTTATTTGAGCAACATTCTGCTAAAAATTATGAAAAAAGATATTGGATTTCTAGAATTTTTTACATTTTTATCGATTTTGTAGCACATTTTAATGAAATTTAATTACAATTTTGAGCATAGGTTTGAGCTTTAATTTTTAAATTACCAACTTCATAGTTGATAAACTTTATTTGAGTAATATTCTGCTAAAAAAAAAAAAAAAAAAAAAAAAAAAAAAAAAAAAAAAAAACTTTTTTTGTCATTTTTTGTGATTTTTTTTAATTACATTTTTTGAAATTTGACCAATTTAATGTGCTCAAAAAGTGTTGTCCAACGAACTCATCCTTCCTTTTAAAATGCTTGATTTTTTGGCGAAAGAACGAAGTTTTTATCTCAATTCTATTGAGAGTTATAGTCTGGACTGACATATATATATATATATATATATACATATATATATATATATATATATATATATATATATATATATATACATATAAAAAAGCGTTAAAATCCAGAAATCATTTCAGAATGCCTCAAAACAGATTTCGATGAAGAAAATGTTTGAAAATTTTTATTTTAAAATTTTTGGAGCCATTGCAATAGCTTTATTTTCTAAGAAAATTCGCTAAAAAGAGTTGGGGCAAACAATCATCAGAATGGCTGACTAATTGAGTATGGCAAGTTGCATTTGTCTTTGTAGTGTCGTTGTTTACTTATATTTTTTATTGCAACCGACAACTAGTAAAGCGAGACTTTTCATAGAATTCAGATGGTTGTTTTCCCCACAACATTTTGTTTCTTTCTGACGCCGCCCTCATTGAAGGCATAGCTTTAAACTTCTGATGATGGTCACAGTTATGACTGGAAAAGTAAAGGAAATAAAAATATAGGTGATATTCTTGAGACTTCGACACTAGCGCATCCTTACATCGAGGCAAGGCGAAGTCGAAGTTATTCCACCTTGTTGTCATGGTGACGAGTAAACTATGCACCATTTGTAGACACGGCTGGACAAACTGCATAACATAGTCTTACCTAGTTCTTAGTCAATATTTTCATTATTTCTAATATGCAAATTACATCAGGTTATTATCAGGTCACCTACCTCAAAGGCTACGAACGCAAGATTAATCTATGCCGTCGAGATCCATATGAAATATGTGTTGGGGAGTGGGCATACAAATGTTAGATGTTCCAGACATCAACCACGAAGATGTTAAATAGATTACCTATCTAATTTTTAGAGCTGTTCTTTGAATCAATTAAGAAACTGAAAATCTTGCTAGACAGTTAATATTAGTTAAGTATCGCATGTAGAAAGGTAAGTCCTACCTAGAGGGACCTACCTACGTACTTTCCGTATATTATTACTTGTTCATGTGCTTCATAGACAAAAACGAAAGTAGGTACCTAATTAACTTTTTTGTCCCTAAAATTTGCGTAAGTGCAAAACTGGCGTAATAACAGCACTGCCAAATGCCGTCTTTATGAAATCTTACTCTTAGAAGAATGCATTTCAAGGTTACAGCTGGTTTTCAATTCATATTGCATAATTCCTGATTTGATATTTTGAAAAACTTGCTAATCAGCAGTTGTATTCGTCAGCAAAGCAACAATCTATCTACTTTGTTTAGGCACTTTTTAACCAACAGCGAATCTGGTCGGATGTATGTACCTATCTACCAAAGTAGTTTTGTTTCTTGGTGTAGCAACAACCCGCCTTGTTTACTTCGACAAACTATCAAATCTCTCTTTTTATTAATTCAATATAACAAGTAAAGCTTCCTCAGTTGAACATAGTACTACGAAGTTATAATAAAACGCTGATGAAGCTACCTGAGCAATGGCCATGTACCTACTACACTCCAGTACAGACACCTGAGGAATTTTCAATAATTTTTTCTTTACTGTTTTTCAGGTTAACCATTTTCAAAGCCTAAGCAAACGAAGTTCTTTAGTTTTCGGACACTAATTAACTACAATAGTTAGTACCTACCTAGTCCAAATAAAAACTCGTTCACCGTTTGGTGGGTATTGTTTTCTACAACTTACAACCAATAATCGCGCTGGCAGCCACAATTATTGCAACTAGTTAGTTGAATTGAAACTTTGTACCTATTGCAACAATATTTCTTTTGGCAAACAAAACTGTCGAAAAATGGTTTTATTACCACAAATTAGGTTGACGCGAGATGACAAACTTCTTCTGAAATAGGTTGGTTGAGTTGTGATTCACTGACGTATCGAAGTCATGGCTGACTTTGGATGAAATTATTTGTAATTGTAATTACATTATTGTAATTATTTTCTTCCTCTGGGCCGAAACCCAACAATATCTACATACAAAAACCACACAACCGACAAAATACTTCAATCAAACACTTACTTATAAGGTTCGCTGTGGTGAGCTCTAGCGTTGATCTCTCTAGCAGGTAGGTTGTTTTCTTTGTAAAGCATTCCCCACTCGAATATGCCCCTAAAATGATGTCCTTCCTCGTACACAGGACGTACTTCAAAATTCGAATGATCAATGCCATCAATAACCGGAACGGTCATAGTGGTCCTGAAAATGATAATTACGGGTTCTCAAGACAAATAATAAGAAATTAAAAAAGTAGTAGTAGTAGTTATTTAGATAGTGCATTAGTAGTACATAGGTTCAAACCAAGGTTAGGAAATTGAGATACGTATTCTAAATGAAAATAATATCTACTTACTAAGGGCCCGTTTATCAATTACAGCGGTAACTTCCAGACAAACCTCAGGTAGATCCCTAAAGGTTATCGCAACCTGTCGAACAAATTCGGTAGGGCGTTTATCAATCAACTTTAGGCCTCAGGTAGGTAGGTAGGCGACCTACAGATAGCAAACTGCTCAGATAACTGTGCAAAAAAAGGGGTACCACTACTACAACAATGATTTCCCCACAAAACAGCCTTACAATACTAGTATTTTTAGTTCTTCATGACGTCCATGGGTAAAGCGCAGATATTTATAGCACAAAACCACAACATAACTCCTGTCCTTTCGGTTTCATCTCTCATGCGTCCGACATAAAACGAGGACATCGAAGCAGAGAATCACCACCATCTCTGATGCCAAGGGATCTCGATAGACATTTTATGCTACATTATGGTACTTTATTAGGTAGCAACTACTCACCAAGACCAGAGAATCTGAGTGTAAGGAGAAGTTTTGTGATCGGCGATATGGAGTTGTTTCTGTCACTGCGGGATTCTAATTTCCCTTCAGTCAACTCCAGCACAAACATCTTCGTTTCTTTCGATAGTCGGAAACGGGTTAGAAAATCGGCATCATCGAGTAAATTAAAATAATCCGGAACTGGACGAACCGTATAAGGTCTTCATTCGTATTCTAGAAATTGAACGATTTCCTCATCCGAAAAATCAGAATCAATCAAGTTAACATCGTTGTAAATCATGACTTTATGTAATATGACTTAATATTATTATAATATATATTATATTATCATTACTACTACATGTTATAACCTCTCTACGAAACGTTATCCACCAGATAAATCGATAACTGAGGGAGATGAGTCTCAGGTAAGGATACCAAGAAGATAGCGGTATCTTGCAGGTAAATGTGAATTGATAAACAGCCAACGAAAAGTTATCCGAGGTTGCAGTTACCTAGAGTTTGCTTGGGCTTTATCTGTGATTAAAAAACGGCCCCTAAGTTAAAATAATAAGAAAATACCTGTCGTTATAAATTGGAGCAAGCAGAGGAGGCAGCCAGTTTTTGCCAACTTCACAGTGAGCATCAAGGAAAACAATCACTTCTCCATGTGCTTCTTTGGCTCCCCGAGATCTGGTGTTAATCAAACCTTCTCTTGCTTTATTGCGAATAACCCTTACCTTATCTCCAAATCTTTCTATGTGAGATTCAAGTTTGCCCTTCAGATCCTCTGCGGAAACACAAAATTGTTCAATAAATATACATGTCCTTGGCTATCAGTTTAAAGTAATGAATCATACTAGTGTCCATTTATTATTCCAAGTACTAATTTATTATACTATTGATTTTTTTTTAGAGGATTATAAAACTTTATATATAATTATATCTTTATATATAATTCCGAACGGTCTTTGAAATTGTGAAGAACTTCGCGGTCAGATTTCGCGAATCAGCACAGCCCCAAGTTTGTTGCAAAAGTGTCGCCGTTCGTCTCTATACCCGCCTTGATCGTGTTCTAGGTGGTCCTTATCATCCAGAGTTGTTTATTAGGCTGTGGCAGTAACAACAATTGCCATCAATTCACGGTAAGTAAGAAACGTAGTGTAGTTACTAACATCTAGGAGAGTTATTTCTGAACGAAGAAATTGAAACTGAAGAACTTAGCGGACTTTATATATAATTCCAAACGGTCTTTATATATATAATTCCGAATCAGCACGGCCTCAAGTTAGTTGCAGAAGTGTCGGTAAGTAAGAAACGTAGTGATGGGATCTTTTCTGATTATACTATTGATTGAATTATAATCAAATTATAATAATTGAAATTTTCGAATCTTTGCTTCGAAACATAACCTCGAAAAGCGTTACTTTAAAACCGACAGATTTTGGATGTGACGAAATTTTCTCACAATTCTCTCTTATAACCAAATCGTTACTATGGGATTGTATCTTTGCCATTTTTCGTCGTACAAAAATCGTTCGCCATTCATTTGAAAGCTTTTGATTTATCAGAAACATCAGCACATCTTACGTTGCAAATTTTCCCCTCCAAACATCCCAGAGATGCTCGGTTACGAGCTTGGTGTGAAGTCAACACTTGATCGATGTTTCGCCCAGGTTTATTTACTTATTTGGAATCCGAATCACCATTCTCCTTGTTTGAAGCGCAAACGATTACAAGATAGATACGCAATTAGTACCCCTGTAACTAATTTCTTTCCTAATCGTCCTATGGTGCTGGAATGTTGAATGGAATTTTGAATTCCTGCGGAACTTCTAGGATACGATTGCAAGGTACAGAGGCGCACTGATCAGCTGAGTGACCCCTGAAGGTAATTTCATTCCTAATCTACCTACAGTGCTGAAATTTGGAATGGAGCGCCTTTAGGACTTCTAGAATACGATTACAAGATGCGGAGGGCCACTTATCAGTTGAGGGACACCTCACACCTGGGGCCAACTTCTTTCTAAATAGGCCGGTGGTGCTCAAATTTGGAATGTTTTGCACGATAGCGGCGACAATTTTAATTCCTGAACGACATTGCCATGGAACGAAAATGTCCTACTCCGTTGCAGACATGTATACAATAGGCTTCGAATTCATCAATTTTTGAATTCGCTCCCATCATCAAAATAACAAACATTCTCCATCAATCCTTTCAGTTAAAGTAAGATAATTTTAGCTACTCCTGATAATGAATAGTTATATAGATAATATCATAATTAAATATAACAAACCTTTATCGCTAAAGTCATCTACCAACAATACTTCTTCCAGAAACTGTGGAGGAGTCCTATTTATTATGCTATGAACTGTGCGCATTAAAGTAGAAAACCCTTCATTATGAAAAACGACCACAACGCTCGCTTTTGGAAGATTTTCAGGGTAATTCCAATGTTTGCACCTGCAACAGAATTAAGTCAATCGTAGATATTACGATTATAACGTTTTCACTAATTGTTTAAACTAGATTCGAAAACAATAATATAGTTGGGCAGACAAGAGGGGCTGGGCTAAGATTTCGGAAAGGGAGAAAAATTAAATAAAAATCTTTAAAAAATAAAAAATATGAAAAAACTCCCTGTTGTACAGCTACGTATGTATTTTTCTACGATTTCCTTGTTTGCATGAATGTTGACTCGAAAGTCGAATTAAATTAAGTACCTATTTTAAAACATTTTCTTATCGGCTTTGAGGAGATGGAAATTCAAATGATTCCTCATCAGTCGTTGCTCCCATTTACCCCCTGGTCCTTATTAACCCCTTTTATCGGTATTCCCTTATGACAATAATAAACTCAAAAATCTTACTCGGGCAATCGAAGGTCAGGTATGGTTCGATCCAATGATATTTCATCGGAACACGCCATATTCATTCCATACTTGGAGAGGGACTCCTTAGCCTCATTCTCCTGGTCAGGCCGAAGGTCGTGGCGCTTCCCTTCTTCTCCCGGGCCGTCCCTTTTAGGTTCGTCAGGCGGTTCGAAATTTCCCATGCCATCAACCAATTCAGGTGTCTGAAATTAAATGTTAGATGTACTAAGGGGAATACAAAGATGACGAAGTGACTTACACTCAAATATTTATATCTCATCCCCCAAGAACACACCCACATACATAGCGTGTCCCAAAAGGAACCCCCCCCCCCCCCCCCCCTTCACCACTAACATCCCTCCGCAATTTTGAAGATATCAAAGGGCAACTTTGAGAGCGCTTTTAGGAACCCTGACAGTGAGTTTCAAGCATAACAAAATCTGAAAAAAATGCAATAGTTCTTGGACTATGTACCCAAAGGGGAGGACAGGGAAGTATTGGGTATTTCGATTTTTATGCTGGTGTTGCTTGGAGAAGAACAAGCAGCTGATGATTTGTTGTGTGAGAGGATGGCGGAAAACGATGAAAAGCTCTTGATGCATGGCCAGAGACCTAGCGCCTTCTGTTACTTTGACATCTGTTAGACGACAAACTGTAATTAAAAAAGTCAAGTCATGCAGCATGACCCCATGAGCGAATTTTTGAAGAAATCCGACATTTCAGTCGCTATTGATCGTGTAGAGAAATTTTAGTTTATGATTTTGGGTCTGCGTGCTAGTACGTACATAAATAGAACTTCTTCATAATTTCATGGCTGATATTTTCTAAGCCACAGTCAGTATTAAAGCTACATCAAGTCCTAAAACAGTGGAGCGTAAAACATTTAAGAGAGCGACCGAGAGAATCGGAGGACGGAATATTTCACAGAGTAAACTCATCAGTTGGGATTACTTTTTTTTTTTTTTTTTAACAAGCACCTACTACCTACGTTTTAAACAGCATGGTTCTAGGATTGGTTATACAGGGATACTTCCATAAGAGTAGTTCAATCTGAATTTGGACAATGTTTCATGCAAATACTACCGATTTTTACAACTAGCGAACGGCATTATTTCGATTTTTGACTGATTTTTCAGCTTTTACGCTGATTCCGAATATACCACATGTTAATATGCTGAAAAAATTATTTCGCACAACAAATCGTAAAAAACAGGCTATTTTGAAATTTTTGACTACATTTTTGAAAATTTCAACCCGAAGATGTAATCCGATCATGCTGGCCAACGAACTTGACTTTTGTTTTGTGTCCTTAACATTTTAAAATTTGTTTGAAGTTTCTAGCACAATTCTACGGACAGTTATCGTCTGGAATGACACATAAATATATACATACATACGTACATAAAAAAATGCGTTAAACTTCAGAATATGATCCAGAATAGCCTAAAACGGATTTCTGCATACATTTTTTTCAAAAATTCACATTCTACAACTTTTGAGGCGAGAGCAATAGCTTAATTTTCTTCCAAAATTCGCTAAAAGCATATTTCAGACTCTCCCGCACTTGGACCTTCTTCACTGGATCTTTGTAATGAGGGTGACTCAAATCGTATAAGCATGGATTCTCTCTCACAGTCTCTATAAGAATTTCCTCATCTAGCGCATTGGATTCTTCAGCAGTCATAATTGAGAAACAAATGCTTTTTTCCAACAATGCTTTGAGAGCGCGTGCTTTGTTCCAACTTTCGTGATTGTTGGAACGTTTCGGAGAGAGATGTGATGACAAATGTAGTAGAGAAGGTGAAAACGGTTTAGAGAAGGTTACGCAGGTATGTAGTTTACCCAAGGGTAGCAGGTTATTTCAAAATGCCTATGCGTAGGGCTCGGAGCTCTCAATGAGAACCCGTCAAAAGTGAGGGGCTGCTTGGGGGAACCCCCGGAACAGCTCTGGGGGCGCTCTAAAATCTGTTGGAACACGAAGCTCTCAACCCTATAACCTTGTTGGAACGCAATTTCGGGCTCTGAGCTCCTTTTCTTACGTAGGCAGGTGAGGAAATCTTTAAGATCCTAAGGTGGTAATCGGATCTCGTAAGATACCCAAGAGGGACCGCACTCCGGGTCATGTGGGCACACACTAAAACCTCACCTTCCTTTTCCCACGTTGGAACTCAGCCTGGAACTGTTTAACACATTACTTCAGGCCGAGTCCTTGAGAAATTTCTTCAGTCCTCTCTATCCATGTGCTCCCTTCTCCTCTGTCTCTCCCGTTCCAAGATGATCTTTTCAACGTAGGCAGCTACAAAATTCCATTTTTGCTCTCGTTCAATCATTTTGGCTACTACCACCTCCGGTGTCATTCTAGAGCAAACTGCAGCCTTCTTCTTTCTGTAGCCCATCGCTTGCATACAAAGAAAGTATGGAGCACATCATTGTCCATTTCCTGGCAGTATGGACATATTGGGGAGTCTACTTTTCCCATTTTATAGAGATATGCGTAAAACAGCCCATGACCAGAAAGGAACTGAGTCAGGAAAATGTTTACTTCTCCCTGTTTTCTATCTAGCCATACCTTGATCTGAGGAATCAAGCGTGCTGTCCATCTCCCTCTCTGCTCTACAGACCACATTTTCTGCCATCTTGCCATTGTATATTCTCTCTCTTCAGCGGCTAAATGAGCTCTTTCTCCTTCCTCTCTTCTATCAAAGATTCGTTTGCGTTCTGCAGCCAATAGATGGATTGGGATGCTGCTTGTAAGTACGAGTATGGCTGGCTCTGACACTGTTCTGTAGGCACATGCAATCCTCAGCCCTCCTCTTCGTTGAACTGCAATAATTCTCTTGCGATAGTAGGCAATGTTTAGAGCATCTGCCCATACCTCCGCACTGTACAAGAGTATTGATTGTACAACGGTCATCATGAGACGACGCTTACATGGTCTTGGCCCATTGCTTTTGTCCATGTTGGAACAAGGCTAAAGAGGTCACGCAGTGTCACCGATCCGACCAAGACAGATGCCCAGCGGCCCCGCACGTGCGAGCCCATGGAAGGTGCCGTCCAAAAGTGTATAACAATTTTCATACATTTTTAACGAGTAGATTTCTGGAAAAAGGTCATTTTTGCGAGTTTGGTTGGTGATTTGTTGTTTACCGAAGGGAAAGGACTATCCACTCGACCAAATACCGTATTCCTTAGTCAGCAGCAATCAAAGAGCCGACCGGTGTCGTGTCGAATAATTGCAACTAAGAGAATGTCGACCTCCGAAATACATCAGGAAAGTCAATGCCTTGACGTAATCACAACCAAACTTCAAAACTGCGACTGCGTTTTGAAGGAACATACAAATGTTTTGATTTCACAGGTGCATGCTCTGTCGCAAGAAATTGCTAACAGCCAAGAAACTATCTTGCTCATACAAAAAATTAATAAGAGAATTGACAGTATAGAAGAAAATCTAGCATTATCTGAAAAAATAATACGAAACAGAACCGGACAGACAACAGAAACGATCTTATCTTCATGACGTTCTAGAAGGGAAAGAAAACATGAATATTCTCAAGAGGAAGGGCATGGAAATTTTTAGAACGGAATTAAATTGCGTTCTTGAGTATTATGAAGTTATAGGTGTAAGACGTTTAGGCACCATCCAACCTTCTAGAAGTAGACCAGTTCAGATTCATTTTGCTAATAATTTCTCTAAATCTAAAGTACGCCAGAACATTTACAAGTTCAAGGGATCCCAATTCAATACACCCGAGTTCTACGACAGACGAACACGGGAATCTGGGAAGCATCTCTTGCCCAAGCTGTTTCATGCAAGAAAAGACGGGAAGCATGCCGTCTTGATTGGAGATGAACTACTCGTTGATGAAAAAACTCGGCGCTCCGCGCCTCGCCCCGGTTACCTCTATTTACATACTTCGGACGAAATTATTGAAACACAGAATGTGTTTGCGTTGTCGCGCAACCAAGTGACAACCAAACAAGCGTCATTGTTTACTATTCATTTACTATTCATGCTCATAACTCAGGTTGATGGCCACGCACTTCACAGTAGTTAACATAATATGGTTGGATAAATCAGGAGCTTTCCAACGAATGGTGAACGATTTCTGTGCGATTAAAATTGTGGAAGTTCCATTTCCCTACCAACGGCTCGGTTGTACGTGAAAATCATAAGAAAATTTACAAGCGGTGGCAATCATGTTGACAATATCAATTATTGAGAATGATCATCTGTGTGTAAACAATTGATTCAAATAACCATGCTCATAACTCAGGTTGATGGCCACGCACTTCGCAGTAGTTAACATAATATGGTTGGATAAATCAGGAGCTTTCCAACGAATGGTGAACGATTTCTGTGGGATTAAAATTGCGGAAGTTCCATTTCCCTACCAACGGCTCGGTTGTACGTGAAAATCATAAGAAAATTTACAAGCGGTTGCAATCATGTTGACAATATCAATTATTGAGAATGATCATCTGTGTGTAAACAATTGATTCAAATAACCATGCTCATAACTCAGGTTCATGGCCACGCACTTCACAGTAGTTAACATAATATGGTTGGATAAATCAGGAGCTTTCCAACGAATGGTGAACGATTTCTGTGCGATTAAAATTGCGGAAGTTCCATTTCCCTACCAACGGCTCGGTTGTACATGAAAATCATAAGAAAATTTACAAGCGGTTGCAATCATGTTGACAATATCAATTATTGAGAATGATCATCTGTGTGTAAACAATTGATTCAAATAACCATGCTCATAACTCAGGTTGATGGCCACGCACTTCGCAGTAGTTAACATAATATGGTTGGATAAATCAGGAGCTTTCCAACGAATGGTGAACGATTTCTGTGGGATTAAAATTGCGGAAGTTCCATTTCCCTACCAACGGCTCGGTTGTACGTGAAAATCATAAGAAAATTTACAAGCGGTTGCAATCATGTTGACAATATCAATTATTGAGAATGATCATCTGTGTGTAAACAATTGATTCAAATAACCATGCTCATAACTCAGGTTGATGGCCACGCACTTCGCAGTAGTTAACATAATATGGTTGGATAAATCAGGAGCTTTCCAACGAATGGTGAACGATTTCTGTGCGATTAAAATTGCGGAAGTTCCATTTCCCTACCAACGGCTCGGTTGTACGTGAAAATCATCACCGTCACACATTTCGTTACATCCCGCGTTCCATTTTCGGCTAGTTAGTCCATGGCTAAAACACATTCTGTGTTAAAACTTATCATTCACTATAGAAGAATTAGGTACGTAGGAGGATTCTACATCTACTGGGTCAGAAGTGGAGATTAATCTGAATACTCCTCCTCCGTCCCCTCCCAACATTTCCAGAAAACAGGGATGGGGGGCAATATGTCGACACATAAACTGGTCGACAAACGGGCAAGAAGCCGTGTCGACATCTTTCAACACCAAGGGTTGACCAATGTCGATTTCACAGGCATTGGAAATATGGCGACACAAAAATACAGCGACTAGTCGACAACTTTCAACACCCCTTGTTGAAAAAGGTCGTCCAAGTCAACCATGGGGATACGTCGACATATTTACATCGACATCCTTTGTATACCTGACATGTAGGTTAGAATGAAGTGTATAATTTGGTGGTCTGGATGCTCGCAAGCTCGCATCTCAAAAATACATAACATCAAGTAGTCAATCCCTTAGTAAAAATGCAGATTAGTTGGATGTGTAGATCAGAATGAAGTGTATAGTTTCGTGGTCTCATAACACGATCACATAACAGTTTAGAAACGTAAATGTGACTTTTCATTTAATCCTCGGATTGAAAGACCCCATGGGACCAAGGCTGAGGACAGGTAGTGGCCAAACAACCCTTTTGTCGTCGTTTAGCAGTCGACCAGTTTCAAGAGGGGTGTTTTTAGCTCATGTTCAACTCCTGTTGTTGAAATACAGCGAAAAACGGATCTCAAATTTTTCGACATAAATCCGTCGACCAGTTTCAAAGATGTGCGTTATCGACGTTCTTCAACACCTGGTGTGGAAATATGGCGACAGGAGGTGTCGACCAGTTTATGTGTCGACATATTGCCAAGTTCCCGAAAACAGGTCAAGAAGAAGATGAAAATCTACAAGAGATAGAACGAACAACGCCGCTTTGGAAATTTTGGCAATGACTCGGGATTATTATTGAAATTTGGCAGTGGAGTGTAGGCATTATTGATTGTGATCTATGCTAACTACGCAGTGCTCATTTAGTAATTATTTGATACATCATACATAAAAGTCTAATATTGTTTGTTGAGGCAGAAATGAAGACAAGATATCATGTGTTATTTTTAATATGTATATAAGGAACTCCTTGTAATACCTACGGGTTATACCATTGAATTGAATTGAATTGATTAATGTCCAGAGTAAAAACATAGAAGAATTGATGGGTTCCTAGGTTCCTACCTAACGACAATTTTAGCCGTTTAAAACACATACCAAAGTAGTAAACGAGCAATCGTTATTCACGGTACCGTGAACAAAGTCAGATAAGATAATAAAATACGACGATTTATTTTTACCCATCAGGAAAACACATCTGGCAATTCGGGTGTAACTTCCTCGTTTCCATAATGTGATTGTACAGATTACTGAAATTTGATAACAGGGAGGATATATAAGAATGCGTAATAAATATGCACTATAATAAAATATACAGGGTGTTCCACGAGACATCTCCTTTTCTATTTTCCTTAAAATGCGAGTTAGAAAAAAATTTCAAATATTCCATTAAAAATGTTGAAAAAAGTTGACAACACCCACTAACTTTTTTTTCAAAATTTTTTATAACAGATTCGGATTCTATGTAAAATTTCATGAAAAATTTTTGAATTCGCGAAAACGTCTGAAAAAATTCCAGCATGATTGATTGATCTTCTTGAATTACCTGTCGTATTATAATATAAATTGTATTGAAATTTGAGCAATTTGAGTAGGTACACGGACATTTCTAAAAACCAACTCATAATGAACAAAATTCGGCAATCCAAAAAAAGATTGTGGATTTTAAGATTCTTTTTACAGTTTTTAATGATTTTTCAGCAAATTATACTTATTGAAATTCAAGTACGTTTTTCAGCATAATCTTGTGCAAAAATTGTTTAATGTCCTAGTTAATTATTGGTAACTTTGTTATGACGATTTTTGGCTGTTTTTAGCCATTTTTTTTTTAGCACATTTTTTGAAATTGGACCAATTTAATGTGCTCAAATAGTGCTGCTAACGACATCATCCTTTAATTTGGAAAGCTTGATATTTGGCGCAAGATCCGAATCCTAAGGAGAGTTATCGTCTGGAATGACACATACACACACACATATATACATGCATATGAACCATCGCAAACTTCAGGAATCGTTTCAGAAAGCCCCAAAGCGGATTTTAATGAAGAAAATTTCCAAAAATTGTCATTTTAAAAATGTATGAGCCATCTCAATAGCTTCATTTTTTACGAAAAACGCTAGAAATGTGCGCAAAACGCAAAATATCGAAGTTTTGTGCATTTCCCAATTTCTGCAGTGGGCTAATTAGTTCAAATTCTATTCATTCCCTATCTTCCACATAAGGCTGCCTTCCACTCTTATAACCTGTTTACATTTAGCCTATTATCCATGGAAGTGAGTGGGGAATTGAGCAGCACGGGTGTGTAAACATCTCACTCGTGCTCATGCTCCTGCCACTCGTCCTGTTTCCAGGCTCCCTCCAGAGGCGGTTTTTGGTACCTACGTTCTTCAAAGGACGGGTAGCCCTAGTGTAGGGGAAGGTTTAGTTGCTCCAAGAGGAAATGGAACTGGGAAGTGTTGAGAGTATAAAATAGCTGCTGTACTACAGAGGCAGGAAGTCAGTGCAGGAGTGGAAGTGGCTGAATGTAAACAAGGCACTAGATGAATTCAGAGACATCTTTCAGCTACCTTTGATCTTGGTATTCTCTATTTTCCATCAGTAGTCAACCAATAATCTTTGATCAACCAAAAACTCATGGTGGAGAACTGACTCACAGGAGGTGACCAGTAGGGTAAATACTAAGCACAGATGTCATCTTTGGCCTCATCATAATTTCGGTACTAATCAATAGCTGCATTCTCAACTGCATCAGGCCACTGATCCATAGGAATCACCAGAGAGATTTGGCTTTCTACGGAAGCTGACCACATGTGGCCGTAACAACCTGTTCCGATGATGACTGAAAGCTTACAGACAAACACGAAGTGGCTTGTGTTCCCTAAACTCTTGGAAGGTGAAATGGGAACTTGGCGCTCCTTAAGTCACTGCACCCATAGCATCCAACACCACACCCGTGAGAACTGATAAGATGTTCCTCACTGGAGATTTTATGATACATAAGAAACCGTGATGGGACTGTGCAGGTATTTCCGTCTGGTATTTTTTCTAGGTTCACCTTCACAGGCGGGGAACATCATGGAAAGCAAAATCTCCCTAATGTGTTTTCTATCCAACGACCTGTGTTGATACGTGAATATCCATGGTCAGATCTACTGAATAAGTTTCAGTCACCCGTATAATGGTTTTTGCTGTCATTCCTCATCAAGCTTTATCAACCACTGCATTTAAAATGTAACAATAATAATAAACCATTTGGTTGTGCCCGTGCTCATCCAATCCTCCAAGTCAGCAGTTAAGTGCATGTTGTAGGGAAATCTCTTCCTCACTCACAAGTTCCTAAAAGACTTATGGTTCATGACCATACTGCGCTCTCAAGGCATCTTGAAACAGGTCTACATTACTAGATGTAAGTGGAACGTGCACTCAGGCAACAAAAAGTATTTATTTCCATTTTTTGGCACATTAAAATTCTGGATATACAAATTCAGAAAAAAATCATCTGCTAAAATACCCATTGTCCTTGCGATTGAGACTTGCTAAGTAGATGGTTAATTACGATCTTGAATGTAGAGCTAGTGTGGCGCATGAGTAGAGGCTACCTTTTATCGGGAACGATAAAATTCATAAGGAGCCACGGATATTGTTCCCAACCAACTGAAACTTCATCAAAATCGGAGGAGAACTGAAGAAGCTGATAAAATTCCATAAGTATGTAATTTACGTTTACATGTCTCCCTAGTTCGCATCAGTAGGTTTGTTCCACTGCTGGGCCGGAGCAGTTTCAGTTCAGAGCAAGGGCATCTCCACAGCTGTTCAGTTCAGATGACAGCGGTAACGCTTGAGGAAATATTTGGGGCAGTACATAGAAATAAAAGATCCATGAAAATGGAGTCACGTTAGTGGTACTTTAGCAAAACCTAGTTTTCGTGCTCTCCGACGTCCGACCTTCTGTTGCTGTTTTGTGTAAGGTTATAGAAGGATATATAAGGTTATCCAAAGTTCCAAAGAGCGCATGTGCAGAACAAGCTACACTTGGTCTTCCAGTGGAACAGAAAGTTCCTAGGGCAGCAGAAACACCGGCTATCTAGCTCTGAATATGAACTACATGTTTCATGTCTTTAGGAAGGCCGTAATTTGAATTTTTGAAGGACCGCAGGACGAGGCAACGTAATTGGATCACTTATCCAGGTTTGAGCTAACTGAAGTTTATATTATCATTTGAGTGAGCTCTTGAGCAAATTTCTTAGCTATTCAACCTATGAAGCTGGAATTTTGCAGGCATGAAACATAGTCCATTTTTTTCAATCTGAATTACAAATAGAATAGTAACATCCAAGGCGTGAAGCACAGAGTTTTTAAATCATTTGTTATGGGAAGCCTCACACTCGAAATTTTTTCTTCATTTCTTACTCCTTCTTCATGGCGTAAGCACAGCTTGAGTTGAACATATTCGTTACAGTAGTGGAAACAGACCTAGTTTACAGTAGTTGGGAGATGAGCTGAGATGAAACCTTGAATCTGAAAGATGAGATCATGTGAATAGTGAATGACCCTACGATAACTGTGTACAGGGACACTTCCAGATCAACATACTTTTTCCAATGAAATACGGCACTGCTCAAAATTACGAAAGTAATTATTTGGTTCTATTCATATTGCAACTAGTCTAATAGGAGAGTCTGGGGCATTGATACAGTGGTGTCGGTACCAATCGCATCCTAACGGAATTTCTCCAAATCTCGACCACAAGATCTTCAACTCTGATCGAACCTGCTGTTATAAAACCAATAGAATTCTTACTTAATGAAATCGAGTTTATAATCACATTTATATAATTAATTTTCATTTCGAGGGTCAGCTCTTGTTAAATACTACTTGTAAAGTGTAGGCGTTTTGTTTGATTTTATTAATCCCTGCAACTGGGGCGTAAGAGCACCATCCATCACCCAAAATTCTTAAAGTAAAATATAGGTTAGTTGGACAGATAGATCAGAATGCTGTGTATAGTTTGGTGGTCTGGATGCTCGCAAGCTCGCATCTCAAAAATTGTAAAAAATCCTAAACCAATCCATTCAGTCAAATACAAATTAGTTGAAAAAATAGATCAAATTAACGTTTAAAAATGTTTCGGAGATTCAAATACGGTGCGAAAAATTGGAACCGAGTTGGGATCGAACCCGGGGCCCTTTCCCTAACCGGGTATGCTAACTTCACTGCTTGTGGTCGAGGTTTGGCGTCAATCCGTTAGAATGCGGTTGGAACCAGCATCACTGTATCAATGCCCCAGACTCTCCTCTATTCAATTTGTGATCCAGTTTCAACGGGCATAAATGAGCATGTGCTGGGTCACTTACTACAGGCCTTCGAAAGTCGAGTTTTGTCATAGAATCATCGAAAAGTAGCTACAACGCTACTGGCTGCTTAGCCAAATATCTTTTTCAATAAAATACGATTGTCATTCTCATTATTCAGACCTACTGACGCGTCAATAATGTTAAAATTCTCAAGTTTTAAGTTTATAGATAGTTGAGGTTCTATGTTTACCTATGGGGTACTTTTCCTTTAGAGGCCCACAAGTCCGAACCCTGCCATAGCCCTGACCTCTCATATGTAACCTTAAGAGGCCCAAACGGGAAATATTTGATTGGTCAAGCAGAACTAATATTCGAGGGGGGGATAGAGGACAACACGGCCAACATTATGTGAAACACATACTTCAGTTCCGTCAAATGTTTGCCTCCAAACTAACTCAGCGAAGCAAGATTTCAAATGTTGGCGTGAGGTGTCGCAATGTTGTTTGTTTCTCCATTTAACCGCTCCCCATAATCTTTGGATGTGCTGTGTGTGAGCTCGCGTCGAAACTTGTACGTACGGTTGTCCGCCAGATGATTGTAGGTGGACGATTCTAGAATTGCCAACAGCCTGAATAAATCGCGGTTCCGCGAGCAATCCTTCGTGTTACTGATTCTAATGTACCAACATGAAAGGAGAGAGATCTCTCTTCTTCCACGGTACCAAAGATTGAGATATTTTCAATAGATAACCTACCACCGAGGACACTGCCCCTATCAACAGATTTAGGCCGTACTATCAAAGCTGGATTGTTTGGTTTCGTGAGAGCCTCTAATGGATGTTAGTGGATGGGGGAGGATAAGTGCCAATATTTTTTATATAAATAATTTTATTATTTATAACCCGGTTAGGAGCTAACCTGCACTAAATTGGCTTTCACCAATTCCGGCAAGGGAGCTTTTAAGCATTTTGAATTTCGACGAGGGAGCCTAATGAAACCATCACTTTACGATTAATTCTATTTTCGACGATTCCATTTACGAAATGGACGTAATTAATAGTAGTATAGTAATGCACGTATACCTCATGGTACATGACAGAGAACATGTATACCTTGCCTACCAACTATTTGAGACAACAATTTCCTACAAACGATGCCTATTCATCTAAACTGCCTACGCACTTCAAAGCTTCCAAATCCTCATTATCAAGTTCATCAGTTATCAATTTAGGAACATAACTACCACTATACCATAACTAGCTGGTACCAACAGCTGGTTTTCATTCAAAAACTTACAAGCAAAAAACTTTGGTGAGACAGATCGAGGAAATTATCAAATGATTTCACAACGTCATTGGAAATTTTTAAGAAGGAACACTTAAAACGAGTTTTCGCATACCTCAATACCACTAGCACTTTTCCGGAGAGCAGAATACGATGACTGCTTCAGGAACTTTTCATTGGATTTAGTGTAGAGCAGATACACTAACGGTACAAACACCACAAAACAGACAATCACTTTGAACATCCGACTTTTACGTAGCTGTATTACTCTCATTTTGATTGGTGAAGAGATAGGTAGGTATATACAGAATGAAATGAATTACTTAATTGAATTGATAAGCAATTACGAGTGCGGTACCGCAAGCCGGCGAAACCGGGAGCAATGATGCGAAAACACAGTTACCAAGGATCGATCAAAATTACCAAAAATCTGAACCGGACAGAGAAAAAAATGAATCTATTCTGTCACGTCAACTACTTATAAATTTTAAACTGACGCGAATTCGGAAATTGGTGTGAGGTTTAATTTCAAGATGTTCCATGTTATCATGTCACATGATACAACACGTTCCATGCATTAGTTTCTATGTATTTGCCAACAATGGGCTTCGAACTTGAGATGTTGAAGACAGAGCGCAGCATCTAAAAGCTTTGATTTCTTGAAGCTGGATGGTGTGAACCAGTTACTCCATGCTTCTTATGGATTTCATGCAATTGGAAAACACAGGTTTTCAGCGCGTTTACCTGCGTCACTTTAAATTCCAGTACCTAAACACGTGCTAAAGTGCCTGTGTCTAATGATCGACAGGAAACAGGATTTGTTTGTCATAAAATTGTATGTTGTATCGCACGGTTCTATTTTCTAAAGTATCATTGGTTTGTAATTCAGAAAATGCTGTTCGGGATTGATGTAGAATCCTCTCGGAAGCTACCACAATCTGTGGAGTTAGTCGTAATCGTACTCTGAATTTCGTTGCGGTTTATGCCCACTGTATTTCAGTTTGCTGTGGGCGAATGGATCTGTTTTGAAGTACTGTGACATTTACGATGGGTTTGACAAAACAATATTTACGTTATTCTTCCGCCGGTACATTCAATATAATATCAAGTATTGGGTGTAATGTTTGTTTCGTCACTTATCAAGGACAGGAAGGACGATTTGTTGCCTGCGGTGCATGTGATTATATTATTATATGGGACCTCAGACTAGGAAACCAGGTTTGTTTAACTCCTTCTATATTACCTAAGGTGAGTAGGTAGACAATTTTTAAGCCCAGAAGCCCAAGTATTCTTGGAAGTAGTCTATCCTAGTTTCAGGAACTTGAAAATATCTTAGGAAACTACGACTATTTAGACCGTCTCCATTTGAGAGAAGACCTCAGGAATGTGTATCCAGTGCGTATGCATTTCATTATTGGCTGGAAGGAGATATTGGATTTTAGCAACAAGGCTATTTGAAATGGCTCAATATGTTAAAAATTTTCTTCATGGAAAGGTATTTTGAGGTATTCTGAACAATTCCTGGATTTTAATGTTTACGTGTGAGTGAATGTGGCATTCCAGACGATGACTCTTCCTTGGGATTGAGTTCAAAATTCCGTTCTCGCTCCAAAAAATCAAGCGTTCCAAAAGGAAGGATGAGATCGTTAATCACTTTTTTGAGCACATAACTCTGATTCCATGAAGAGTGCTTTTAAAAAAATCACTGAAATTGGCTGCAAATCGATACAAGCGTTAGCGCAGACTTATGCTGAAATATCTACTTATAAAGAATCGATCTAAACAGTTGAAAATGGTTTTAAAAAAATTAAAGCTAAACATTATTAAGAATAGGTTTTGTTTTCCTAAAATGTATATGTAACAATATCTTTGCAAAAGTGCCCGAATTTGAAAATAAATAAACGTAAGTAAATGTAAGATGAACAAAAAAGAAAAATATGATCATGTCATACGATGATTGGAAATTTTTTTCCCATTCCGTTTTGCAAGGACATGTGACGTAGGATATATTCATAATAATCTTTTCCCCGATTGATTCACCGAGATTTGTCATCATACAAATCAAGTAAGTGACATTGAAAATGATTTCCGTCTGGGAGATGAAGTATTTGGGGCTCGGAATGTTTAAGTACTGTGATTGCATCTTAAACGATAGTTGAGTCGTAGTTCATAGTTTATGATAATGGTCTCGTGGGCGAAGGTCGTGGGTTCAAATTCTATTGCATGGACCTATTTTTTTTGCTCGTACAACTCCCGAAATATACTTCTAAAACGTCGTTCTGACCTACATGTCTTTTAGTATCTGCATTTTTACTAAGGGATTGACTACTTGATGTTATGTATTTTTGAGATGCGAGCTTGCGAGCATCCAGACCACCAAACTGTACACATCATTCTGATCTACATGCCCAACTAATCTTCATTTTTACTAAGGGATTGACTGGTACACAATCTCCTCACCAATAAATCTATTTTTTCTTCGCATATGGATAAATCCGTAGATTTACCTGTCGGAGCGATGCCGTAGTGTTGGCAACCGTTGGCAGATCTTGTGAAGCGAATGCCAATCGTTCCCGAATGCTCACGAAAGGAGCCGACCGGCCCCAAGTGCTTCATCCCACAGACGGAAGTTTGAAAATGTCTTAGTCGACGGGTCAACCGGAAATTTTGTTACGCGAAGAAAAAACGTCACACTGTTTTCTATTGATTTTCACGTACAACTAGGCCTTTGCTGGGGAAAGGAAACTTCTTTAGTTTTCACCGGACAAAAATCGCTCTCCACTCGTTGGAAAGCTCTCGATTTATCACGCATTTCTTTCATACTCGTTCTTCTATTCATGTCGTAGTTTTATATTTATTTATGTTATAAATGGATATAGTAAACAATGACGCTTGTTTTGTTGTCACTTTGTTGAGAAGTTAATCTTTTTTATAGTACTTGTAAACGCGCACCATAACAGAAAATTACCTAACTGGGAATTCATATTCGTGGAAGAATTAGCATCGTCGAGACTGGCTTACAGCAAATTCAGTAATCGTGTATCAATGATTATTTTATGTTTTCTAATTGTTATTTTATTTAAAACAATAAAAAACATGGAAATTACTGATACATTTTCAATGCTCATAGCTCTTCTCTCATGAGAGAGTAAGTACGAGCGGCCTGCCGCGTGTTTGTCCTGTGATCTACTTCTTTTTATTATTATTTATTGGCTCCGTATAGAGCTATACATTCAGCCGAACTGGCAAACTTAATATAATGGATAATTAGTAAAATAATACATCGTAACTCATTGTATTCAAATTCAAATGACTTATGTACATAACTTCTGCCTGTTGTTGAGAGGAAGTCGTAGAGCGCAGTCCAGATACGGAGGCTGTACGGAGCCAGTAATGTTTCAAGGTTAGATGGATGTGTGACTGCAGTTGACACTTTGCGAATCAGCTCTTCTCTCTCTGTCAAATACGGTGGGTAGCTCAGGAATATGTGCTCCAATGTTTCAGCTTCGCTGTTGCATTGTAGGCATACGTCCGAGTCAGATTGTCGAATAGAATTCAGATATCTTCTGGTCAAAGCGTGGCCTGTTCGGAGCCTTGTCATAGTCTTGATGAAATTAGCAGGTGTAGTTGCAGGAAGATCTTTGAACCATCTTTGTTTAGAGGGGGGAGGGAAGAGTGAGACGTAACAGTGACCAGCATGGTAGTTCGTATGGAATTCTCTCCATTTATTCTTTGAGGAAAAACTCTCTACGTAGATCAGTATGAGGAAAGCATGGAGGTGTTATAATTCTCAAGGGGATTTGCGTAGAAAGGCGAGCCTTTTTGTCCACCAGAATGTTTCCTTGTATGCCTCTATGACCTCTGATCCAGATCATGTGAACAGATTTGTCCTGTTTCCACAGTGCATCTCAGGATTTTTGCTTCGAGAAATGTGAGATGAGAGGTTGGTGTTGCTCTCTTCAATTTACTGAGCACGCTTTGGCAGTCAGATAGTACGACGAGTTGTTGGCAGTTATTTTTAAGCTGTGATCTACTTATAACCCTATTTTAATTTTAATTCAACAGTACTTTTGTTAGTAGGTACAGCCTATATTTCTATGTATTTACTGCAAAGTCAGGCGGGTAGCAGATTTTATTACCACTATCTTTATCAGTTGTCAATTCATGTTTTAGGCTTTGAAGATTCCATTGGATGTCCACAGCGAAGTATCATACCTTTGCCCCAGTCCCGATGGAGCACATTTAGCTGCAGGTCTTTGTAATGGATCTGTGCATGTTTATAACTTGATCACTGGAGAGCAGAAAGCAGTTTTTGCTGGCCACAGAAATGCCATTTCTTGTCTAGCATTTGATTCGGATGCTCACAGGCTTGCATCTGGCAGCAAGGTTACTACTTTCAATAGCATTTATGTATTAGTAAATCGTTTGTTCCTATTTCAAGTACCGAACTTTCCAAAAAGTGTTGATCCAAGACAGGGTGTATGTACCGTGGGTGAAGCAGTAATATCTTGTGTTATTGTCTACTTTCAATAACTTCTAATCCAATCGTGCCTTGTTAACAGCTTTCTGTAATATTTAGATAAGTACCTACAACATCTGTTTAAAAAATACTAACAAGTTTTATATATTTTATCTCGTTACAGGATACAGAGATTGTGATATGGGATCTTATAGACGAACGTGGCTTGGAACGGCTCACAGGTCACAAAAATATAGTTACATCATTGACTTTTTTGAAAAACTCTAATGTACTAATATCGTCAAGTAAAGACACTTACATCAAGTTTTGGGACTTGGACACATCCCATTGCTTCAACACAATTGCCGCTCATGTGACCGAGGTAAACTCATTGAGAGTAATAAAATGGAAATACGTTTTAGCAACCTCAAGTATGGCTGGCCAAACGTAAGTTGGCACTTGGGCTTGGAAAGCCTCGGCGACAGAGTATGGGTGAGAGGAGGGTGGTGGTGGATGTAAAACAGAGAGAGTTTTTGTTCTTTGCGTAATTTTCTACCTGTGTCCGCAAAAACACTGAGCATGCGCGTAGAACTCCTTGTGTACTGAAATAGGCCTACTTACGCTTATGCGGGCAAAATACTTTTATTGGAACTCTTGTCTACGAGTTTTAAGACCGCTCCACACGTTTCTTCCCTTTCTTCCTCCCAAGCTCCTCAAAGAGGATGGTTCCTACAGACGCTCTTTCCTTTTTTGTCCTTCCTCCTACTGTTACAATTGATGTCCCTCCCACCCTTTTCCTTCCTACCCACAGTTATTCAGTGTGACCCATCCCATTTCCTTTTTTTTGTCTTTCCTTGTTCATAAAGTGTTCGTGGCTCTGATCCCACAAGTGAGGTAACTGCTTTAACATGTCAATAATTCGACTAACAAACACTCCTTTTTCATCGGACATTTCAAAACAACAGCGAATTGATGGGAAAAAAGCACAATAACAGGAGTTGGTACAAATGGCTTGGAAAACGGAAAAGTAGGAAGGAAGGAAAGAAAAAATGCCTCCACACCCTCTCCGTGGAGGTTGAGAGAGGGGGGAAGCTCCTTCATAGGAAGGTAGGACGGGCTGGACCTTCCTTCCTTCCTACATAGGAGCTTCCTACTTTCCTCCCTTCTTCATCGCTACACACGTTCCTTCACTACCTTCTTCATAGGCGTGACTCCTTTTTGAGGTGGTAGAAAAAGAACGTGTGTAGTGGCTTTTAATCAAAACCTAACGCAAAGGTGACTATAGTTTTAAGAGTATTGGTTCTCCCTCTGGCTGCAGGGAGCATCAATATCTTTCCTCTCTTTCCATTTCCCCCCTTCCCTTCACTCTTTCATCACGTTCTTTCACTTGCTTCCCTTTCCTTCCATAATCTTCTCTACTCTTTCCCTTTCATTTGTGAACTTGTTATCTACACCATTTTCCCCATCTTAGCTCAAGATGGTCTCAATTTTTCAACATTGCCTTTTTGTTTCTTTTTTTTACCATATCATTCTCACCTAGTGTATTACTTTTTTCATTATGAAGCCATTACTTAATGATCTTGTTCTTTCACTATTCTGTGTTTTATATTTTTTCTTCCTTTTCTTGTGTGCATGTCTGTACTTGGTCAATTGGTTGTGCGCGAGGTGGGCCTCTCTGCACAATAAAGAGAGTTATTATTATTACTACTACCTACTTCGTCCTACAACCAGATATCCTGTTCACCTACTTGGGAGTATATGCTCCACGATTTTATAATAGATACCGTAGGCATCCGTCGGCCGTTCTCGTAGGCATTTGCAAGGAACGGAGTTATTTGCTTATGCGCGTAGAAATATGTGAAGAGCTAGCTGTTGTATTATTCAACTCTATGATACGGTTTCCAAGTTTGTGTCCAAGGACTCTTTTCTCCCAAATTTCCTAATTACATTTGTTAGTTAGTTTCTGGCGAATAAAGCCTTTGAATCGGTTTAAACATTCTTTCTCTTTACCACAATTTATTCGCCAGAATTTGATTCCATAAATTATGGATCGCATACTTCGTCCAACCGTTTTGGATTTGGACCCTGATTCTCCTTCTGCAGCTTCTACTTGGCGTCACTGGCATCAACGTTTCCTAAACTTTCTTCGCAGTACGGAAGCCTGTGAAGAAGAAAAGTTACGCATACTCGTCAACTTCATCTCATCGGATATCTACGAGCACGTGAGTGAGTGCCATACGTACAATGACGCTATCTCAATACTACGAGGACTTTTTGAGAAACCTGCAAACGAGGTAGTTGCTCGACACATGCTATCGATTCGTAGTCGACAGCCTAATGAGTCAATCGATAGGTTCATGGAGTCCCTTAAACTTTTGAGTAAGGATTGCCAATACAAGGCAGTCACAGCTGAAAGGAACCGCGATGACAGCATTCGTGATGCTTTTATTCGGGGATTACTAAATCCCTCGATTCGACAAAGATTATTAGAAAATAGGACCCTTACATTAGACGAAGCCCACTCACAAGCACGAGCTCTAGATCTAGCTATTATAAACGCCCAGAAGTACGGGTCCAATTCATCATCTATAAATGCAGTTTCTACACCCTTAGACAGCGATACCGAGCTAACCAAAGACAAAAGCGAGGTGTTAGTCAATGCTGTACGTGCCAAATGTTATTTCTGTGGTAAATTCAAGCATCCACGGTCCGTCTGCCCAGCTATCAGAGATGAATGCTTCAACTGTAAAAAAACGGGACACTGGGAGAGTGTATGTCGTTCGCCACGAGTTGAAAGTAAAACAGGGGGGAAGAAAACCAAACAAACCTCATCTGCAGCCACTATTCTTACTTGCCCAATATCATCATCAGGGGTTTCCAAGGTCAAGACATCAGTCGTTGTGGGGGGATTCCAAGTTTGCGGCATGCTTGATTCAGGGAGTGATCTAAGTCTAATTGAAGAGAAAACTGCCAAACGTTTTGGGTTGAAGATACATCAAACTCGAGAGAAAGTAGGCTTAGCATCCAAAGTTCACCATGTCAACATCACAGGAAAATGTCACGCAGATATTGAGATGCTTGGGCATTTCTACCCTAAAGTGGAACTATCTGTAATGCCCGACCTTTGTTTTGATTTGATAATTGGTAGGAATTTGCTACTACAACATTCCAGCGTTAATTTTGATTTTGGAGGCCCAAAGGCTCCATTACAAGTGTGTGTCGCAGTAGCAGAAGTGGAACCAGCCCAACTATTCACTAACTTAACCAAAGATTGCAGGCCCATAGCAGTGAAATCCCGAACTCACACCAATGACGATGCCGTTTTCATTGAGAATGAAGTCCGAAAACTTTACGATTCTGGCATCATTGAGGACAGTATCTCGGCTTGGCGAGCTCAAGTACTGGTCACGGGTGGGGAAAATCACAAGCGCCGTATGTGCATAGATTATTCGCGCACAATAAACCGATTTACACAGCTTGATGCTTACCCTCTTCCAAAAATAAGTGAATTAGTCAACAAGGTCGCTGGCTATTCTGTGTTCAGTACCATAGACCTCCGCAGTGCATATCACCAAGTCCCTATCCCGGAGAAAGATCGGCCATACACAGCTTTTGAAGCCTGCGGAAAACTTTTCCAATTTACCCGGATTCCTTTCGGTGTAACAAATGGAGTTGCCGGATTTCAAAGAGTTATTGATGGGATAATTAGAAAGGAAGGACTCAAAGACACATTCGCCTACTTGGATGATTTGACTGTCTGTGGGAAAAATCAAGAGGAGCACGACTTCAATCTGGACCAATTTATGAAGGCAATCTCAAAATACAATCTGACCATAAACAATGAGAAAAGTTCTTTCTCTCTCCGGTCGGTAAACATCCTTGGTCATTCAATCAGTGATCATACAATCCGTCCTGATCCGAATCGCCTGAAGCCCCTACGTGAATTCCCTCTACCAACTGACCCAGGATCCCTTAAGAGAGCTCTTGGAATGTTCTCTCATTACTCGAAATTCATTCCTAAATTCTCGGAGAAAATCAGACCCCTAGTTGACAGCTCATTTCCCCTTTCCGACGAAGCTTCGAAGGCATTCGAAAATATCAAGATGGCTATTGAAGCAGCTTCACTGTTTCACATAGACAACGAAATACCGTTTTGCGTAGAGACTGACGCATCCCATACTACAATTTCAGCCACTTTGACACAATCTAACCGACCTGTCGCCTTCTACTCAAGGACACTGACTGACTCAGAACGCCGGCACTCCTCTATCGAGAAAGAAGCATACGCCATTGTAGAGTCAATTCGAAGCTGGAGACACTTCTTATTGGGGCGACATTTTACCCTCATAACAGACCAACGCTCTGTCTCTTTTATGTTTGACTATAAACGCTACGGAAAAACGAAGAACGAGAAAATTGTTCGCTGGAGGATGGAGCTGTCATGTTTTTCGTACGATATTGTGTATAGACCTGGGGCTCAAAATCATGCTGCTGATGCTCTTTCACGGGTCTGTTATCTCTCTTCGTCAAACGATCTCTCTCAAATTTCAACGCTTCACCGTTCTCTCTGTCACCCTGGTATCACAAGGATGAATCACTGGATTACAAGCAAGAATTTGCCTTTCTCCCTAGAGGAAATACGGAAAGCGATTTCAACCTGCCGTATTTGTTCAAAGGTGAAACCTCAATTCTACAAACACCAGGGAACCCTTATTAAAGCAACTTCCCCTTTTGAAAGGTTAAATATCGATTTTAAAGGACCTTTACCATCAAGTTCAGGAAACCGTTACCTTCTTACAGTAATCGATGAATACTCGAGATTCCCATTCGCATTCGCCTGCCGGGACATCAGCTCGAAAACAGTCATAAATTGTTTGAGACAATTATTTTCAATATTCGGCGCTCCCGCTTACATTCATACAGACAGAGGGTCATCATTCATGTCTCAAGAGCTTAAAACATTCTTAGCCACCTATGGCACTGCTAGTAGCCGTACAACACCCTACAACCCTCAGGGTAATGGTCAAATCGAAAGATTGAACGGGACATTATGGAAGACAATCGAGCTAGCTTCCAAAGAGAACGGACTACCTTTAAATCAATGGGAAACAGTCTTACAAGATGCTCTTCATTCCATTCGCTCGTTGCTTTGTACGTCAATCAACTGCTCTCCACACGAGCGACTATTCAATCATCCTCGACGGTCTGCAAATGGAAGCTCCACACCAACCTGGCTCCTGAACCCGGGCCAAGTGCTTTTGAGGAAGTTTGATCGAAGCTCTAAATTTGACCCTCTTGTCGAAGAAGTAACACTACTTGATGGCGCTCATGATTACGCATTGATCCGATACCCAAATGGTCGTGAAACTACTGTTTCTACTCGACATCTTGCACCACTTGGAGGTTCAGAATCAAGTGATATTCCTGATTCTCCAACAGATGAACAACGTCTCATTCCTGAACTAAGTCAGATTCCTGAAGAATCTGCGTCACCATCAACTCCCCCTCCAGCAAGCCCAAGAACCCTCCTTCCCAGTCCTAATATTCCTGAGCGAAATCCTGGTGACGGTCCACTTCGTAGAAGTACTAGAGATCGACGTCATCCCGCTTACCTCAACGACTACGTCCCACTCTAAAGGCCGGGTGAATGTTGTATTATTCAACTCTATGATACGGTTTCCAAGTTTGTGTCCAAGTACTCTTTTCTCCCAAATTTCCTAATTAGATTTGTTAGTTAGTTTCTGGCGAATAAAGCCTTTGAATCGGTTTAAATATTCTTTTCTTATACCACACTAGCATCTGCAGTTGCTTGCTTAGACGCTGCTCTGTGCTTCAACGGTAAAAACCTGATGGGAAGAACAAAAACTATTGACTTTTGAAAGTCTGGTGGCAAAAGCGGTTGTTGACATTAGGTGATGTTTTCAGGATAGTGGTGATGTTTTCTTACCGACCGAGTACCACCTTACGTTTGGCGACCTTTGGATTATGAGACACTTGCATGAGTATGGGGCCATTAATTTCTGTTACATTTGTTAACTGTTGATTTTACTTACAGGTCTGGACTCTCTCACTGGTTGGGAATGATGAGTATATTGTTGCTGGCAGCAATGACAGTGCATTAATGGTCTGGTCTATCCATGGTCCAGACAGTCATGATTCGTCTTTTGAAACTGACTCAATAGATGTAAGTTTATGTTAACATTACCTACACTAACCTGAAAGTTTTTCATGTTTTAAAACTCTTTTACCTCAAATACCTTTATAAAGGGCACCCAGTAGGTTTTTAAATGTCCCTCAAATGCTTTTTTCCAAGAAGCATCCAGTAAGAAGAAAATCAATGCGCATCCCAAACAAGGTCCATGGAGGGACGGGGGACGGGGGGGGGGGCTTCAAAAGGGACCAGAGGGTATCTTTCTATGCAGTCCCACCTGGTGAGCTCCTGAACACGAATGCTCAATGGGCGAGTTCGAGTCTGCAGCCAGGAATATGTTTGATCTAGGGGTGGTAGAGTTACCAGAGATGCCTTGGGAAATACGAAGGCGCTCTGCATAACGGAGTGTCAGTAGATTTCGCCTAATCTTTAGTGGCTGACTACGCCCGAGCACTTGAAGGGAGGCTATCGGGGTAGTTTGAAAGGCCCCAGGGGCCAAACGAAGACCCTTCTTCAATATAGGTTCCAGCTTACGCAGCAAGGACTTTCTTGCTGATCCATGAACTGCAGACCCATAATCAATTCTTGATTGCTCCACAGCATGGAAAATCCTTAAGAAAAACTATAGTTATTCATCTTGTAGTTTAGGAACTAATATGATAAAAAGGAAAAATTATTTCGTCACTACAGCCAAAATCGATGTGATTACCTAGTAGTACATTCAAACCTAAACATAAAACATTAGGAGATTCGTCCTTGCAGCTTGTGTGTCCTGGCGTGAGCACTCCTAACTGAAAAATCACCGCTTTTTTCCTTTTTCATGCTGTGTACAGTTTGGACGGACATGAGGTGCTGGGAAGAGTCTCTCGTAATAGCAACTATCGGTCAGTGCCATACCTACATGTCCTCGCTTGTTTCATGGAATGGGGCACACCCTTTTAATCCCTTTGTAAAGTGAATTTTTATTTTAAAACTTTATTTGCACCACTACAAACGAATCTACGGTTCAAGAGGAGTTATTAGAGAGTTCCTGGTTACTATGGTATTCTAACATGGTGTATGTGAATCTAGGAAAAATAATAATTTTGCTAACACACTGGCTGTTACTATGGTACACGCTACGAACTAAATCACTCGCGACGAAGTTGTGGAAACCCATTATAAAACGGAAGTTAGTGAAAAACGTTGTCTATTTCCACGAAAAATAAAGAGTTACAATGTTAAATCGATTTCGACGGTTAGGCCATCATCAGTAACAAACAATAACGAGTTATTGTTTGTTACTGATGATGGCCTAACCGTCGAAATCGATTTAACATTGTAACTCTTTATTTTTCGTGGAAATAGACAACGTTTTTCACTAACTTCCGTTTTTTTATGGTACACGCTCATCTTCCCACGTCATCTGTTATCAAATATTTGTAACCTGACTCATTCGAAAGTAAAGTTCTCCGACATCGTTGTTTCTCATTTCAACCAACTTTTATCATTTCAATCATTATCGCATTGTTTTATTATTATTTTTTCCATTATCTGTCATCACATTTGAAGATATAGGTTATTAACAGTTCATGATCAGTTATGAACAAAGGAGGTTCAGTTCATAATCAAATATACTCAAATTTACTTTATGTTTGAATATAAATGTGAAATAAACATGCTTATCACTGAAACCTTCCTCGGTTTTATAATTTTACCGCTGTTATGCTGAAGACGTGTTAGTGAGGGCGTACTAAGACTTATTCTTGCGTTATCAATCAAGGGGGGACATACTAAGACTTATTCCTGCATTTTCAATCAAGCGGTCTCCTATTCACGTATTCTCGCTGTCCGACTCTGCTACTGATTGTTTCCATATCAGCTGATCATGGCGTGTCAACTGTTAACGCAGTAACCAGGGACTCTATTAACGCTAACAGAGTAGAATGCTGAAACTTAATTGCCTTATTAAGAAACTAAACTGAAATCTGATGGATAATTACTAGTAGTAATCTAGTTGTTGATGATCACTGTGATTTGTAAACTTTGAACAATTGCTTCAATATGAACTGATCAATTGAGCTTATGATTTGGCATTGGTCTCGTTTGATGCAGAATTTCAATTGTACTATTACTTTAATATTAATTTGGACAATTACTTAGTATTTCAAACATTCTTAGAAGTTGAGAAAAACTTCTTTTTTGCGAAGTGGTGATTCACGTTCGTTTACAGATCGGAGTGCGCTCCAGTACCTATATTTCTCTCAAACAAATTCATAATTTCAGGAAACGGTAGTTGCGAAAAAATGTGGCTCAGTCTTGAGAGAGGGGAGAGGCAGAGTAGTTTCGGTAGCAGTTGACAACACCGGAAGGATCCTAACCGTACACGGAACGGATTCAAAAGTGGAGGTTTTCGAGTTTCTCCAGAAAGATGAAGCTGCAGCGAGATCCAAAAAACGATGTGCAAAAGAACGAAAAAAGGCTCTAAAGTAAGATGAGTTTTTAAAAAACAAGTTCAAAATTATTTATATATATTTGCTGTAACGTAATGGTTTGGTTTCGACGGTAAAAGATGGCAGGCCTTTACACTGATTTTATTCTCCTTTTTTTTCCCCTCAAACTAGAACCGTAATTCTACAATAGAATTCCTAAACGATAAGTCAAGTCAGATAAGGTGCTTGGGGATTTTATCATCTGGGGCGAGCCACAGCATATGCTAACGTGATGAAGTGAAGTGGGTCGAATTAGTGTTTTATCTTAAAGTAACGCTACTTATCTTCAAGCAACGCTGAACCACCTTGGGGATTTTCCCGCCTATCCCGAATGTTCAGTTTCCAGCATTTCTAAGTTTCCTTGTTCTTTTCTTGGCTGACTCGACCTGACTAGCCGTGCCACCAAGTGAACTTGGATACAGATAGATAGATGATACAATGTCGAGGTTCAGAAGACTAACAGCCCTGGTATCACCCCAAACGAACCATCAAATTCAAAGTGCAGGCCTCAACACATTATAACATCCATCTAATTCGGTATTCCATATTATTATCTTATTATAGCATCCATACCAGGATTCCATAAGGGTGAATAGAATAAAAATTACAAGGATTAAGAACTAACCGTGTCTAGTCTAGTGCCAAGTCTAGTCCGTCTAGCGCTTGAAGTCTCCCGTTCCATGTTGATGCTCAAGAAGCCCAGCCTTCCACGCCCGGTCATTGCAGTTCTTCACATGCTGCATGTCCACGACCATTTTGGGGTAGTTTCTATAATTTCAAAGCGAATTTAGGTAGAGCCTCTCCTTCCTTTCACCCTCAGCAGGCTTCCTTGTTTTACCCTAATATCAAGTCCTCTTTCTTCACTTATTCACTACCACCTGCAAGTTGGAGATCGCCGAATTACAAGCTAAGGTTCAGCATAATTCTTTATAGTTTCCGGATATTTTTGTCTGGTGGTCCTTCATATTATTTTGTTGTGGGTTTCGTGGTGAACTAGCTTAGTACCGTTACCCAAAGGTGAATCTTGTTCGCGCAATACTTCATTCGCCCCCACATAAAGCGAAATAATGAAATTTGAACCCAGAAATTGCCGTAAAAATTGCTACTAGAATAATAATGGACCTGGCCAAAAGTTCGCTGCACTGATTCCTTTTCTGCAAGAGAGCACTTTTGCTACAACTTTCTGCAACCTTCTTGACAGTTATTTTATACAACATTGGACTTTATAGCGAACAGAAATTAAAATAACAATCTGCTTAGAATTATCCCCATATAATTATCACCTGTATAATATATGTTTTCATTGTTCTGGTTTTAGGTTGGGAATCCAACAAGAAGTGAAAGAGGAAGTTTCTTTGAAGGATGTAGTTCGAAAACTTGGCACTTTCGTTTGTTCAGATAAAGTGAAATCTGTGTCAGTTGTTACTGGAAGTGCTGAATTGAGAGTGAGTTGTTGATAAGCAAATATGAAATAATTATGGTCTAACTACTTGCAACGTTGTGATGTAAGTTATATTAATAATTCTTGAACCATTAATATTGTTTAGGTCACAGTGTCGTTGGCGAATAACTCTCTAGAGCTATACTCACTAAAACAAAATAATCCTGGAGCAAAGTCAGCGTCGTTTGACCAGTTGCGTAAATTCATTCAACCAGGACATCAAGGCGAAGTTAGAGCTGTTTCTTTTAGCTCTGACAATTTGGCCATTGCGACCGCTGGAGCTAACTCCATTAAAATTTGGAACAGGTAACGATAGCCTACGTTGTATTTTTCAGCATTCTTTTCGTGTTAAGTAGATTTACATCAACCGTCATGGGACGATAAGATTACGGTCAGAGACAGTCCAGTTAGGATTGCTTCCGTGGTTTTCCAATGAGGGCATTCCTAATCACAGTACAGTCACAGTCAAGTAATGATCAGGTCAACTGCCTGTCTGGTAGCTCTACGAATAATCAAAACCGTGACTTGATCTTAACTGTTCGTGGCTGCCAAGGTGATGTGAATATGACACAGTAGGTCAAGCGTTTCCCGTCACAGAAGGTAGTTTTCCTAGCATTTTTCTTCGCATTCGTTTTGACTTTCGATGGAAAACAAAAAATTTTAATTGAGTAGGTTCATGAAGAAACACTGCTGTATGGCTGAGGCTGTTTTTGTTTCCAACTTTTATAGGACATGTGGGGTAGTTGGCTTTGAGGAAAACATCCTAGAGTTGTTGAGGGTGAGAATGAGATGTCAGCTTCTCGTATTATGTACTTTATTCTAGCTAAGAGCTTTCGCCTATTGGCCTCGTCAGAGCTTTATATATAAGTCTTTCTATTGTTATCTTTGGTTAGGGGGACCCATCCTCTTGTCATAGTTTAAATTTGCTGTACCTTTTAACACGTTGTTGAAGGTAGGGGGGGTTTAATCTTCAAGGTCATCTTCCATAATTTTAAATAATTATAAGTGCTTCCTCTAACATTTTGGATCTTTTATTAATTTTAAGACGAAAATTAAACCTCCCCTACCTTCATAGACATGTTAAAAGGTACAACAAATTTAACCTGATACCGAGCGGTCTCACCCTCCAGCCCAAGCTATTTCAGCCTTTTCCCGACGGTTTTGCGCTGTGTTCTTCCCGCTAATTTCGCCAATCCCGTCATACTTTGTTACATTTACACAAACAAATTGTTCACTTAAGGCCCGATCACACAGGACGCGTTATAACGCGACGTTATAGGAACGCACGTTCCCTCTGACGTTCATTGATATAGCAACGTCACATACACTGCGTCATTATTGGGCGTTATCAGGGCGCGAGACCCAGTCTTGTCTGTGCTACTCAAGGGGTTTGCGGTTCCCAGCGTCTATAATTTATCCAATCTATAATGATTTCTGAAAATGTCTATGATGAGGAAGAAGCTCTACTTCTTCTAGCGCTAGTAGATCACAGGAATAGACGGTATTGGGTGCACCCAATCAATCAAAGGAGGGAAAAGCTTGGGGGAATACCACCGTCTATGTCGGGAGTTGCGCTCACATGAAGATCGTTTTGTGAACTATTTCCGCATGTCGAGACAAAATTTCGAGGACCTACATGAACTACTAGCGGTGAATATCCAGAAGATAACCAGAAGGACCGAGGAGAACGCCCTCACCGCGCGATATTTTGTAATTTTGTACAACCTGCTTGGCTGACGTTGGGTTACTATAACTATCGCTGAGAGGTACCGCTGTGTGTGTGACGGGGGTGATGCAATGTACCGTATCTCGGTAACGCGACGTTACTGGACCGCCTAACGTTGCGTTATAACGCGTCCTGTGTGATCTTGCCTTTAATGTTTTTCTTTGAAATACAAGTTTTTTCCCTTTTTTTTCTTTGTGTGGATTAAGTTTCATCCTAACTCATAACCAAACAATGTTTCGCTAGTTACATTGTCTTTTTTGTTATTATATTTCTATTTTCAATAGTCATTACGATTTCGATTCAGCCTATGAATAAACGGAATGCACTATAGTTGTTTATTGTTTATGCAAAGGAGAATAAGTGTGTTTCCCATCCCTCTTTCTCATTTCTTTCTGATTTTTGATGTTTACTTTCTGATCTTTCTGCGATCTTCCGAGTGACACTAGAACTAACAAGGCCAAATATGACGTCAACGATGTCTCTCGGATACCCAAGTAAACACTATCTAAAAAATAAGTTCATTACCCTCGCAGATAGATGGCAGACGAGTTCAGATCACGTGATGGTGCGGCTCGCGCGTAAACACGGGCCTGGTAGGACGGTGGCGCTGTTGTTTTGCGCTTAAACACGGCCGTGGGAGCGATCAGGTTAAACTATTACAAGAGGATGGGTCCCCCTAACCAAGGATAACAATAGAAAGACTTATATATAAAGCTCTGACGAGGCCAATAGGCGAAAGCGCTTAGCTAGAATAAAGTACATCATACGAGAAGCTGACCTCTCATTCTCACCCTCAACAACTCTAGGACTTTTATAGGATACAAAATTTTGAACCATAATTGTACTTAATTTTATTTTCTTACCTAAAGCACAGCAAGTTTTTTTTTGCTGGAGTTACTTCTGTTCTATAGTAAGTGTTCATCTTCGTTATGTCGTTTTTAATAAGAGACAGCAGATTCAAAAAATCGCAACGCGGCATAGAAAAGTACTGGACGAATTTATTTTCATCATCTATGAGTTGTGAGCACTGTTTTTTCAACTCCCCTCTCTTCCCGCCAAAAATATTTTGCGTACCCACTATCTTTGAGAATGAGATTTTAAGGAATCTTCTTCTTTCTCTAAAAGTAGAGCTATTTTGTATGGTTTTTTTTAAAACCTATTAGACTTGGTGATTTGGCAGTGATCTGATCGTCCCGTGACTGTTGGTTTGAATCTACCTTTATTCTTCACAACTTACTATCAACTAATTATTGTTTGCAGGGTGTCACTCATGTGCTTGCGGACTGTTGCGACGGACTACGCTCTAAGCATTTGTTTTGTACCAGGCGATCGCCATGTTATCGTTGGGCTCAAAAGTGGATCAGTTTTAGTCGTTGACATATCATCTGGTGAAATTTTGGAAACGATACCTGCACACACAGCTGAAGTTTGGAGCATCGTTCGTACTCATGATGACGTGGGTACTATTTTTCGAAGCAAAGGATTGTTTTAACTCTCATTCATTTATAAGTTTTTGTCTTTGATGATAAAAAGGTACTGATTAACACCAAGGAAGAAGAGTAACGAAGATTAACACTCTGTGCGGCTGTCTACCCAGATACATGACCGCTTCTTCCTCACAAATGGGCGTGCAATGAGCGACGATCGCTTGGTCGCATGTAAACAAACTTTTGTCCTTTGCAACTTGTGTCCTAATTACCATTGTGCAATTGTAAGGTCGTGATCGTCCAAAACAATCGCGCAATTAATGTCATTAAGTACTCCAGTTAGTAAAGTAGTTTTTGTTGAATCAACCTAGTTGTTTAGTCGAAAAAAGGCATAATTTTCATTGGAAGAAGAGTATTTTTTAAAAGAAGTTCTTTTGCTAGGTGGGAACTCGTATGCTACTATTTCTCTAGTTTAACAAGCAGGTGTGAGGAATAGAAAACCATGCAATTTAAGTTTCACGTTTTCCTTAAAATAATTTTTTCCTTGTAAAATCCTCCACTTGTTCACCTGGAATCCCTTTTTTTTCACTAGTTGATTGCACGGCCAAATCAAACTTGTTTGAAATACAGCGAAGTGACGTTTTCAAACACAAACTGATTGCGCCATGGTGACGCGACTGCATCTTTTCACCCAATAGGGCATGTTAATACATGTTCAATGTTTGACTTCGTCATTGCTTGTTAACGCAACAGTCGTTCATCGTAAGATCATGCGACCACTTTTCAATAGCCTAAGAATTTGGCCAGAAAAACATATCATAGTAGATTGCAGTGAGTAAAGTCTTTCTCATTACAGACAGGTATCATCACAGCCAGTGGGGACTCCACCATAAAAGTATGGAAATTTGAGCTCGTATCTTTGGAAGGGATGAAAGCCAAAGTTTTGTCAATTCTGCATACTCGGACACTGAAGGTAGACGAACCAGTCTTATGTGCCAGAGTGTCTCCATGTGGAAAACTAATTGCAGCTTCCCTACTTGACACTAATACCAAGATATTCTTTTTCGATACATTCAAGGTTAGCATATTATAATTTTAAAATTATGGTACTTTCATTTTATAGTACTTTTTCTATACTTCTGGCATATGCTGCAATCTCTCATAATAATGTAATTTATTTTGAGGAAATAGTTATACTTGAATACATGGTTTGGTTTCAGTTTTTTGTGAGCCTGTATGGACACAAAATGCCCGTACTAACTTCTGACATATCCTACGATTCGACGCTGATTGTGACTGGAAGCGCAGATCGTAGCATCAAGATTTGGGGTTTGGATTTTGGCGACTGTCACAAGTCACTATTTGCCCATGATGATTCAGTTACCACAGTTCAGTTCGTACCCCAGACACACTATTTCTTCTCGTGTGGTAAAGATGGAAAAGTCAAACAATGGGATGCTGACACTTTCAACAAAATCATCACTTTGGATGTGAGATCAATAATTTGAAGCTAAGTTGTTTATTATTTTCAACATTTTAAGAGACGGTTGAGTATGCTTGTTTAACCTTTTTCCATTATCTGAAATTCCAGGGACATTTTGGCGAATGCTGGAATTTGGCTGTTGGGGGTGACTTCGTAGTAAGTTGTGGCAAAGACAGGGTATTGCGCCTCTATGGGAAAACAGAAGAACCCCTGGTTCTGGAAGACGAAGCCGAAGAAGAGAGAGAGAAAGAAGAGTTGGCCACTGGACAGGATTCAATCGCCAAGTTGCCTTCTGTCAAAACTGTAACTGCAGAAAGAGGCGTAAGTTTGCCACGCTTCCCTGATTTGTGCAACTTTGAAGAGTAAAATTTGACTAGCTGAAAGAAGGTTTCTGTCCGAGAAGACAGCCTACTGACGGCCATTTTGATAACAATGCATTAGGTTTCAGCATTTAATGGTCTTATCTTCACAATTCTAATGAAAATTTAACTAATACATTGTCGAGTTTTGTTCATTTCAAGCTCTATGGAAGTGTAGTGGTTGATTAGATTCTACGTTTTTCGTAAAACTAAGAATCAATAATTTTTTCCTAAAACTTATCGCATCTCGTACGCATCTGCCAGATTTAATAAACTAGGCCAAACAAGATCAGTGCCATGAATGCAGTTCTTGGTGAACATGTCTGACAGTTTTTGATGCAGAATTTGTATGAAATTCACTATATCTGTATCATCAAATAACCAAGAGGGTCACTAAATTAATTCTAAATCTTGTGCCTGTTTGAAAATAAAAGTTTGATTTATTAGGGATATATTTCTCAACTGAGAAATGAATTATTTGTATTTTTCATTTAAAAAAAAAGGTGAATAGGAAAGTTTGTGTAAATGGTACATTTTCTATTCTGCTTCCAAAATCTCCTCTAGAAAAATTTCCCTTTTCCCATGAGTAAAAATAGAAGACTCACGTACGTTTCCACCGTTCTATTTATATTATAAAGTTATAATAGGAAAACTCTTATTTTATATTAGAATATGCAATGCATGAATTTGGAATATACTAATTTCGTGGGAAGTATTACTCACAATAAATTGATATCACTTCTCAACTTGACCACAACGCTTCATTTATCATTGACCAAAATTTATGTCACTTCCCAACAACCTTAGTGTAATTGTAAATTTCTTATTGTTTTTAGGCTGATAATTTGATGGAGTGCGTTGAGGTATTGACCAAGTACAAGGAAGTCGTGATGAGTGGCAGTAAGCCCGAAATTCCTCCAATCATGAAAGCTTTAGGTGTAAAAACACCAAGCGATTACTTGGCAAAGACTCTTACTTCCATCAAGCCCAGGTAAGAGGATTCTCGTATTTTAGAAGTCGAAGTAGGAACTACATTAATTGGTGTATACGTCGTGCGCACTGTATGCACACCAGAGCGCTCTGTCGGGAGGACGTGAGATTGCTGGGGTTGCTATGTTGCAGGTCTCATCTCGTAACAATCCAAAAACCCTGATTTCCTATCTTGCATAAAACTTCTTCCATGCTTCCAGAACATTTTACAGTAATTTTTTACTGAAAAAATAGAGCAGACAAACAAAAATGCCAGAGTCAAAATGATATAAATAAATTATCGTGGCAAAAATAGAGGAGGAAAAAATAAATGAAAATATTATTTGTTTCTAATTATGACTTGACTGGTACAACATAGAAATTTTCTATTTTCTTCTAAATATACAACGTTCATAATTGAAATCGGTTATCACAGCTTCTTTAGGAATGATTAAGTTTAGTTCCTTCTATTTTTGCTTTCCTACTTACTTTGAGAATAATTCAGCAACTTCTCACTCCCTAGGTAGGTATATGTTGGTAGTAATTTTGTGACAATTCAAATTTGATCAGACTTCAGTTTTCCTACTACGGGGAACAAGGAAAATATGCGAAACGTGACTATTTTTATTGGATCATTTGACAGCCCGTTAAAATCAATGTGACGATGAAACAACTGTGATATATGTAATTTTTCTGGTTAATTGATGAATAAACAAACTTTCTAGTAAAGTTCATTCATAATTATGTCAGGAGCACTAGAGGGTGTTTTAACAATGTAGTGGCCCTCAGCCACGCGTTGGACAGTGCTGGATTCAAAGAAATTCGAAAAATAGCGGGACGGGCGCCTGCAGGGAGGTCGTACAAACCGATATTTCGCCCGGCCATGTTGGCAGAACTGTCTGGGTCATCTGCTTCCTCAATAGTTTAGAGAGTCCCCAGGCATGTCTATGATAGATGGCAGGGTAATGGGTGGGCGTAAAACATCCTCTAGTGCTCCTGACATAATTATGAATGAACTTCACTAGGAAGTTCGTTTATTCATCAATTATATCTAGGAGCACTAGAGGGTGTTTTAACAATGTAGATGTTTAAAGGGAAAAAAACTGCAACATATAGAGGTACTACACCTGCTGTCACACACACACCCCACCCGGTGTCCAAAGACGGACACACACATATATGTTTCAGAATGCGTCAAATCGGATTTCAATGAAGAAATTTTTCAAAAATCATTTTAAAATTTTCCGAACTATACTAGCTTCATTTTTCACGAAAATTCGCTAAAAGCACAACTATATGCCAAAAGGAAAAGAAGCAAAATAAAAGTCTGTTTACATCGTAAAAGTAGGTACCTACATCAAATTAATTTGTTTCATTGTTGATAAAGTTTCTCGATCTACACACAGTTGTTTTGTGTTAGAATAACATTCATGCCAGCGTGGATGGATAGCAGAATCTTTGGCACTACCAAAACTAGCGATTACACATATATCGTACAGCGAATACCCAAAACTTTACCCAGCTGTTGCTTGTGGGTGTAGTGATCGATATGAACATGGCTTTTATGAATACCTACGTACAAAATGTATATAAGAAGGGGAAAAAAAACTAACCAAAAACCTTGATATTACGAATTTAGTTTTCGTGTTTAGTTAGGGCATAGGTACATTTATAAAGCCTTAGGCATACATTTATTTAATATCGACCACCATGTAGAATTCAAAATCGTCACAGTGCTGATGAATAATCAAGTCCAAGTAAACGTTTATAAGAAAAAGTTCAAACATGGAATATTTGAAATAAAAACCTTTTCATTGTGCAATGAAACGGCTGTTGTAGACTTTAGAACGCGTTAGTCTCAATCCTTAATTCTCTAAAAAGGTCAGGCATCTATCCAATACGAAATTTAATGTTGTCTCCTACGGTATCCTCAAATTTTAATTTTCACAGCAAATTAATTAAGAGAGTTATTATCGTTTTAGTGACAAAAGGCAACATACTTTTAAAAAAATCTCCAAGAGAAACTTTCGATCAGAAATGGGCTCTAGAATCAACTACAGCAGTTTGGCGAACCTGTTTTGTGTACACTCTGTATAAATTAACTGAATTCAATGGAAGTTGAAAAATCATTAAATTAATGTCTTCTTTTTTTCTCTTCAGTGAGCTTGGAGAGTCCTTGTTACTGCTGTCGTTCCACCACGTGATTTTCATACTGGAAATGCTCCCTCGCCTGTTGTCCTGCCCTAACAAGTGCGAGATCGCCTGTAAAACTCTGTTGACTCTACTCAGAATTCATCATAATCCAATCGTGGCTGAGACTTCTAGATTAAATCTGATGGAAAAACTTCAAAATTCGGCCATGCAAGCATTAGAGCAGTTTACGGTAAGTTCTCTATTGTTGGTTACAATTATTGGTATTTCCTACGATTTTCTTATCCCATTCAACTGAAATTTGAGTAGGTACATTTTTGTTCATAGAATACAAAGCTTTTAATTTGTCCTTATCGACAGTGAATTCGTAAAGCTTCGTTTGTTGAAATAACCAAAATTTTACAGGAGGTGAAAAACTCAAAATTTACGTCATTATATAATACACGTTATTACAGTCATAGGGTGGCCCTCAACTGGAAAATTAAGGGAAAACCTGGAATTGTCAGGGAAATCTGTGCGTCGGGAAATGCCAGGAAATTTAGCAAAAACCACCAAATGTCAGGGTTTTTTTAAAATGAAAACTTTTTGTAATAATTTACAATGTTTTTAGGTAGGTATATTCTAACTCCTAAACAATCAAACTTCAATACCGTACTTTATCATACTAAATATTATTTCATATGTAAGATATGCGAATGACAAAAGTAATTATCGAGTAGTTCAAAGAGTAAGAAAGGATATGTCTTTTTGGCTCTTCTGTTTGCTATATCACCTAGTAGTAAACTACATGTAAGAAAAATCAACAGAGTATTGAACTAGGAGCAATCCCAGCAAACTAGTGGATTCATCCAGTGAGAGTCCCAACAACTAGTTTTGATAGGTCATAACCTACGACTTCTCAGGAGGGTTAAGGTGAGGGAAATTAGAGTCAATTGACATGTGGAGTCTTGTATAATAACTTAGTCTTACCAACGAACGATTTTTGTGGGACGGAAAATCAGGAAGTTATATTCTCTCTACCAAAAATTTAGTTGTAGGTGAAAATAAGCATGACATTTTTTGCTATTGGACAAAAGTTTGGAATTAACCTCAGAGCTAAGAAATATCCATGTCACACACACACACACACACACACACACACACACACACACATATATATATATATATATATATATATATATATATATATATATATTCTTCATTTTAAATTAATAAAATTTGAGCTTCAACATATCGCTTCAGATTACAAATTGAGAGACCGTAAAATATTAAATAAAAAGTCATGCAGCATTCTAAATAATGGTCTGCTATTCAAAAAATGATTTTGGATTTCTAGCTTTTTCTGAAGTTTTTATTGATTTTTTTGCACATATTAATGAAATTCAAGGACATTTTTCAGTACGATTTTACGCATACATTTTTGAATGTTCTAATTTAGGTATAGTTGATGAACTTTATTTGAGTAATATTCCGCTGAAAATGTAAAGTTAACGATTTTTAACTGAATTGGCCATTTGGTGTTTTTTACCAAGTTTTTAAGGTTTTTAGTTACCTTAAGTATGTTGGTAGGTACTCAAAACCATTCCTTTCTTGGGAGTCAATGTCTAACTGCGATTTTTTTGAAATTGGTAATACATTCTTTCATAAATGCAATTACTTGAAAATATGTTTCTTTTTCCCAAGCTTCACCTTCATTTTTACCACCAGTATGCTGGATTAGGTTGGTTTTTTTTCTCTCTTAAATTATACGATTTTCGTTTTAGAAGCATTAAAGGTAGCGCATTACACCTACTTTAATGACGAGAGAGAAAAAAATAACTTACTGCTATTTTTTGAAAGGGAAATGTCAGGGAAATTTAAAATTTCTATTTGGGGGCCACACTGCAGTCGAGCACATTGAAGGTATGGAGCGGCATGAGCCCATTTTCTTTAATTCGAGGACGTGAGCAAGGCCTAGTTTGACCAGTGTAGCTCAAAACCTTATTTTCCGAAAAAATTAAACGTACATGGTTTTGCACATTCACTGTCATTATTTTGAATGGAAAAATCATCTTAGATATGCACAGGGATGAAAGAACTTGAGAGTAATAGTGTCCGGTAAGATAATGAGAATTTATTCTGAATGCGTATATGGATATATGTCGACGTACGAGTTTGGTGACGGGGATCGGGCACTGAGTAAGACTGACTGTTTGGTCGTGACCAAAATTCATAATTCCCGCCTCTAACCAAATTCATATCTCCCGCCTCGGAGTTCATCGAACTCCCGAGTCGAGCGCTAGTGTAGCTGTATCTGAATGGAACAAGGAAACTACTACCCGAATGTAATTAAACTAATTAAACTTAATAAGTGATCTGTGCTCCAGAAATTGTAGAATGTAATCAAAGGCTGTTGTATTCATGTTAACCAATTTATGTATATTAATTGATATTCATCAACCAGTGTATAGACAGTGGCGCTCTCGGCGCAAGTTGCGGAAGAAGGAGTAATCTTTTTTCATTCTAGTTCCCGTGTCTTATACGTTGTATTTGCTCTCCCAATTATAAACAATTTACCGCTGTAATATCACAATAAATTGTGTTCGATCCCGTAATATTGTGTTGTATCGTCTCCGTGAATTATTCATTGGTGCCGTTAAACCCGGGAAATTAGTTCGCAGAGCTGAGCATTAGTTCCAGTCTGTGTAACAGGATCCCGTTTTCGTCAAGCACGCCGAGTGCGCCATATTGAAAACCGTGAGTTTTATTCGGTTTGGATCCCGCAGTGAAATTATCGTGTTTCATTTCCGTCCGAATTCCGCATCCAGTAAAAAGAATTCGTAATATCAGGATGCCGAAATCAAAGCGCAGATCCCGTCAACCTTCACCTCCGATATCGTTGCCGTCAGTGGAGAGCCTAACCATGACGGACGCCAAGCCAAAGGGGTTCCGCATGGAGCACGGCAAAGTAGATAAATTACCGGAGAATATCAAGATTATATACCGCAAAATCTCGTCATGGATCATGGCATTAGATCAGAACCTAAATGACGATAATCAAGAACCTCACTCCGCAGTTCGAGTAACCACGGACATCCTCAATGAAGGAGAACTACTTTTGGAACAAGTAAATGGTTCTGACATCAAGGAAGAGCTAAGATTAGCCTGGATCCCGTATATTATCGAAGGTTGTCGAAAAGCAAAAGGGCTGATAGCAGAAAAGGAGGTAGCCATCGCGGCCACGCGCACAAAAAGTGAGTTTTCGTTCCATGATGTTAAAACTCCTTACGAAGCAGTGAAAGTCATGCATATTTTGCTTCCATCCGTTCCGACTTATGATGGAGACATCACCAAATTTGCGCATTTTATCAGAAGTTTTAACTCCGCAGTACATAACGTACCGCATCTTCCGGATCCCGTGAAGTTCGAATCCCTTAAAGGGAAGTTAGTCTCTCAGGCGGAACAATGGCTCAAAGGGACGGCGCATCAAGCTGCTAATTACGAACAATTTTATCAGTATTTGTGTTCGGAGAACTCCGGAAGATACAGAATAGCCAGAGCCACCTTCGCCAAAAGATCTACGATCCCAAAATTGAATCGGATGGACGCCAGTACTTTCGAGCAGTATCTATCTTCAGCCAAGGCATGGATAGAAGCGATTTTTTCGGTGGAAGCTCCCGATCTAACGGGCTTCCTGTTGTTCGAGGCTCTCTTCTCGAAGATCGACGCCGCCCTTCAGCAGAAATTCAATAGGGAGCGAGTAAAGGACGAGGGCTTCATTCCCACGCACGTGCAGCTGTTGGAGTTCCTTGAAGAGGAATTAAGGGTTGTGCAGTTACAGCCCGTGCCGCTAGATTCCGCCACACGCGCCAAAGGAGCCCCAAATCCCGTTCCCGCCGACCAACCTTCCGATTCCCAAACAAAGTTGGGACCATCTCGCAGAGCGATCCCGTATCCGTGTGCGTTCTGTAATCAGGAGCACTTTCTCTATCTCTGTCATCGTTTTAAGCGACAATCACTGGCGGAGAGAAAGAATGTAATTAAACGCAACAATCTCTGCACTAACTGTCTTTCCCCATACCACCGAGTGATGAACTGTACGTCTAAAAGAAGGTGTAGTGAGTGTAATGAACGTCATCACTACCTTATATGCGAACCCGTCATCAAACCTGAACAAAGGCGTAGCCCAGCCTTTGAAAGGGAAACCGTGCGTCCGAGCAATGCGTCCAGTAGTCTGGAGAGGACGCCCCTACCGCCTCAGGATTCCGCCCGCTATCGCAGTCAGTCAAGTGAAGTCAGTGATGCAAGTGCATTAAGTGTCGGCAGTATCTCAAGTCGCGAGTTCAGATCACGTAATAATTCGCAAAAAAGTAATTCAAGTTTCTGAAGTTTAGGCCACGCCTCTTCTAGGCGTGGCGAAAATGTATCCCGCAATTTCGTCCGCCGTTCCGCTACAATTGGTGAGTTTAGTCATCGTTTTCATTGTTCCGTTCATGATTGTAATGCTACTAATTGTATTTCCGCCCAACCAAGCAAATCCCGATCTACTCCTGTCTTTAGAAAAAACTCTCACCCAATTGATACTATTAACAATAAACAAAGTAAACTCCAACACCCCCCCAAATCCATTTTAAAAATACCCTCAATTAATGACTGCGTAAAAAGAGCCATCAAATTTAATGTTCCTAGCTTGATACCTACAGCACTAGTTTATATATCCCCACCTAGTAGCTCCCGCTCGCAACGCATCCGAGTATTATTAGACTCTGGTGCGGAAACTAATATAATTTCCTTAGAAGCGGCTCGAAGAGCCAAGCTCCCTCTGGATCCCTGTGACGCTGAGATCTGTGGCGTTGGCGAAGCTAGACAATCATTGAGGTTTACGACCTTGCTAGTATTGCATCTTAAGGATGGTACTTTCTTAACTGTAGGAGCCTCGGTGATCGACAAATTAACCATACCTATTCCGAGTCGATCTTTCAATATACCAAGGGCAGAGGGAAAATTAAGATCACAGTTAGCTGATCCCGAGTTTAGTAAAAAAGACAATATTGACATGTTATTTAGCTCCGGTCTCTTCGCAGCACTCATGCTCCCGGAAACAGCAGCGCCTAAAGGTCAGGGGCCCCACTTCATGAGAACTCGTGTAGGTTGGGTAGCTTTAGGCAACATACCCAGAAATTTTCCCAATAACTATGAGAAAAGCTATCGCTTCCCCTTCCTCAAGGAGAGGAAGGTCCGATTTGATGAAACGGTGAAGCAAGGGGGAGACACCCCATTGACCCTGAGGCCAGCTGTCACTGACCTAGTTCCCGTTGACGCTCCCGCTAGCTTGACCTTGAATCCAGATGTCAATGACCTAGTTCCCGTAGACACTTCCGTTGACTCTCCCGCTCGCTTAAGCTCGCCACCTATTTTCATACGCAATTTGTATTCGTTAGTTCCTCCCCTTGTCGGACCAACAGAATCTGTTTCCTTGTTTACGATTGCCAATAAGTTGCAAACCCCCCAGGGAAAGAGTGTAGTTCCCGAACACGTTTGGTGTCAAGTGTCTAACCTTGAAGTCAGTTGTAGTAGCGCGACAGAATCGCAAACTAATGAACTTCTCCGTCGCATGTTTGAAATAGAGTCAGTAGAAGAAGCTTCCCATTATACTCCTGCTGAACAGGAAGCCGAGGAAATTTTCTTAAATTCCGTTTCCCGTGATTCGTTAGGAAGGTATGAAGTGGCACTTCCGTTCTCGCAAGATAAGTCATCTTTAGGTGACTCCCGCAACATTGCCCTCCGCCGACTATATAGTGTGGAAAGTAAATTCAGAGCTAATAATCAGTTAGCATCCGCTTACAGGGAATTCATGTCGGATTACCTTAATCAGGGTCATATGAGATTCGTTCAGCCTCCAAGGTTAGGTCAACCCCTATTATATACCACACCACGCCGTTCACCGAGAGGGCGACCCTCCAGAAAAAATAAGAGTAGTTTTCGACGCTTCGCAACGCTCCTCAAATGGGAGATCCCTCAATGAGATATTACATGTAGGACCCAGTCTCCTCCCCGAAATATCTACGATATTAACTCGATTCCGGCTATTTAAATTCGCATTCATAGCCGACATTAGGCAAATGTTTAGGCAAATTAGACATCCCTCTCAGGATCAGGACATGCTCCGTATAGTTTGGAGAGATCCCATTAAAGACTTTGCGCTTACCACAGTCACGTACGGCACAGCATGTGCTCCGTTTTTAGCCAACCGCGTGATAAAACATTTAGCTGAAACCTCCGCGGAGGCCTTTCCATTGGCATCCCAGGTGTTGCTGCAAAACACTTATGTAGATGACGTACACGGGGGAGGAGACTCTATGGAAAAGGCTCTTAGAGTAAGAAAAGAACTTCAAGCACTTTTAGCCTCCGCTAGCTTAGAGCTCAGAAAATGGGCTTCCAGTGATCTCGCCCTACTAGAAGGGATTCCCGAAGAGCACGTCAGTCCGCATACAGACTGTGTAGATATGACCGGAGAGGAAGAAAGGCCTCTCAAAATGTTGGGAGTGGCCTGGGATCCCAGATCGGACTCATTCTTTTTCAAGGTACCGGTTACACCCATGGTTCGCACCAAGAGAGAGTTGGCTAGTCAGATAGGAAAAATCTATGACCCAGTAGGTTGGGTGATCCCGGTTGCGGTGTTCGCCAGATCTATACAGCGAGAAGTCTGTCGCTCAAAATGCGACTGGGACGACCCTATTTCCGAACACCTCTTGAGAGAGTGGCAGGTGTTATCCGAATCCTTGGATTTGTTGCAGCTCCTTAGGATTCCTCGTCACGTTCCCAGCTCCAACGTTTCGCAATGGATAGTGGGTTTCGCTGACGCCTCAGAGAAGGCGTACGCTGCCGTGATATACGTGGTCAGTGATGTGAATGGCCAATATATTCCCAGATTGATTATGGCCAAGGCTAGAATAGCTCCCTTAAAACTAGAAACAATTCCCCGTCTTGAGCTGCTCGCCGCTGAACTGTTGAGTAAAACGATCTCGAAAGTACGCCCCAATTTCCCTTCCGTCACAGACAAGCATATTGTCACCTGTTCGGACAGTGTCATAGCTCTATCTTGGATAACTGCTGATCCCGCACCAATATGGAAGGTCTTTGTAGGAAATAGGGTGGCAAAAATTCTCAATCATGTTGCGCCCGATTCGTGGTTTCACGTGCGTTCTCAGGACAATCCCGCTGACGTAGCTTCGCGTGGAGCTCTACCATCCCAGATAGTGAATGACTCACTATGGTGGACTGGTCCGGAATGGCTGTGCACACCAAGAGCGGAGTGGCCCATTAGAAGGGTACGCCCTGACCTGTCCTCCCCCGATGTAACCTCGGAAATCCGAGCTTCCCGTGCCATTAATTTAGTCACCAAGTCAGGGGATGTACCTCTTGACATTGAATCTCGCTTTAGTTCCTACTCTCACTTAAAGAGAGTTATAGGATGGGTGTTGCGTTTTGCGCACAATTGTCGGGCGTTCAAGAAGCGCACGGGTCCGCTGACTACAGTTGAACTTGGTTCGGCGGAGAGAAGATTAGTTCGCCGTGCGCAGCAAAGGCATTTTCCGCAAATCTTCAAATCCCTGAAATCCAGTGGGAAGGAGGAGAATTTACCAAAATTCGTAGCTCAACTTTCCGTATTCCTTGCCCCCGATAACTTACTCAGAGTGGGAGGTAGATTGGCCCTGAGTAGTTTGGAGTATCAAACTCAGCATCCCGCCGTGTTACCCTCGGAAGACAAGTTAACCGAACTGATAGTTAAGCAGGCACATGAAGCCTGTCTACATGTTGGTCCCCGCGCCACTCTGGCATACCTCCGTTCCCGCATATGGATCATCAATGGTCGTGCAGTGGTGTCCCGTTGCTTAAAGGGTTGTGTCCGATGTTTCTCTATAAAACCTGTACCATATGAAACAACTATGGGACAGCTGCCCGAAGGTCGTGTTGAACGAGCCTTTCCGTTTCAAACAGTCGGCATTGATTACGCAGGTCCATTCGAAATCACTTTGCTAGGCAAAAGGGGATCCCGTTCATTTCAGGTGTACTTAGCTGTGTTTGTTTGCTTCGCTACAAAAGCAGTACACCTAGAAACCGTAATGGACCTTACAACTGATGGTTTCCTTCAATGCCTTGAACGCTTCATGGCACGTCGAGGAGTGCCCACCACCATCTGGTCCGACAATGGCACCAATTTCGCCGGTGCCGCCCGACTATTTTCAGAAATTCGCAAGGCCATGGATTCGGGTATCTCTGAGAGCTTACAAGTGCGTTTAGCCGCCAGGGGAGTTGAATGGAAATTCATTCCACCTAGAGCTCCTCACTTCGGGGGCTTGTGGGAAGCCGCAGTCAAGTCAGCCAAACGGCTGCTGATCCTCACGTTACAGTCCCATACCCCTAATTTACAAACGTTCACCACAATAGTGTCTCGTGTCGAGGCAATTCTAAATAGTCGCCCCCTGGTTCATCAATCAGAATCACCTGATGACTTCTTAGTTCTAACTCCGGGTCATTTTTTAATTCAGAGGCCTCTCACTGCCCTTCCCGAATCTTCGGTCGCTGAGTTCAGCTCGCGTCTCACTCCCAAGTGGAGATTCGTTAATGCTGTAGTCGAGCAGTTCTGGAAGAGATGGAGAACTGAGTACTTACTAGATTTACAGTCCAAACAAAAATGGAATACCCCATTCAAACCAGCCAAGGTAGGTGATGTTGTTCTGATCATGCAAGATAATGCTCCCCCTCTCTCTTGGCCAAAGGGCATCATAGTTGAGTTGATCCCCGGCAAGGATGATGTCTCCCGCGTCGCAAAGGTACGCACTAGCTCCAACATTATTGATCGACCAGTACGAAAACTGTGCCCCCTGCCTATTGACAATTGAGATCCCATGTTAGAATTCCGCTGGAATTGGGGGGGGAGGATGTTTGGTCGTGACCAAAATTCATAATTCCCGCCTCTAACCAAATTCATATCTCCCGCCTCGGAGTTCATCGAACTCCCGAGTCGAGCGCTAGTGTAGCTGTATCTGAATGGAACAAGGAAACTACTACCCGAATGTAATTAAACTAATTAAACTTAATAAGTGATCTGTGCTCCAGAAATTGTAGAATGTAATCAAAGGCTGTTGTATTCATGTTAACCAATTTATGTATATTAATTGATATTCATCAACCAGTGTATAGACAGTGGCGCTCTCGGCGCAAGAAGGAGTAATCTTTTTTAATTCTAGTTCCCGTGTCTTATACGTTGTATTTGCTCTCCCAATTATAAACAATTTACCGCTGTAATATCACAATAAATTGTGTTCGATCCCGTAATATTGTGTTGTATCGTCTCCGTGAATTATTCACTGACTGAATTTGTTTATTTAACTCCCAGGTTATATATACCTAATCGCTGCTGTTAATGACCCCTCGCTCTGGGTTGTCTTTACAAAACCGGCCACAGTGCGTAATTCTTGTAAACAAAACACTGCCGGTCGTGCGAGGCCATTAGCCAACAACTTCTGAAGTACTAGAAAGCAACTGGTGAAATGTTAATTATTTTAGGGAAAAGGGCTTAGGATATTACACAGTTATTAGAATTTTAATTTTGTTATCGTTATTAGTTTTAGAATCGAACCTTGTAGTTTGTAAAACACCTTAAATCTTCATACTTGTAAAAGTTGAAATAATTTAATGTTCCCATACTGGGTGACTTGAAATAGAATTCCATGGATCCATACTCTAGAAGCCATTAGCACTTATCGACCCATTGCAATGCCTCTATTTTTTAATAACTCTCTGAAATTGCGATGTCTGTGACAAGACATCGCTTGATGTGATAGTTTATGGAGATAATGCGAGACAATGATTTTTGCTTGATCCGTAGGATCTGGCCGGAGTGAATCTTCATGGACTGCTCTATTTGCAACGGCAGATGGAGGCAAGAGAAGGCGTAACTTTATTCCAAGATGCTACGATCAAATTCAGAGAAAAACAAAAGAGAAAATTGCGGAAAGAAATCGTTACTAAAGCTGCAGGAATGAAGCTATGAAAAGTTAATATTCGAAATAAACTGTGTAAATAAATTTGATACCTAATGGACCCCTTGTTATTTGATGTTTCACCTGGTACTTACGTTGCTTACTGACAGAATTAGTGGAGGGATCAAGTTATCAAAAACGATTTTTCACTCTTGAAATATTCGAAAATTCTCTAGAATAAAACGTTATCAGTTTTGCTTTATTATTTTCAAATCTAAAAACCAGATTTAAAAGATGGTGATTGTTTTAAAAAATCGTCCACGGTTGGTTAAAAAATAATCCAAGAACTCAACTTTATTAGGGGTTCTTTATTACTATAATCTTTATACCTTAAAAAGTATAGTGTGGAATGGTGCATCTTCTGGTTTTTGATGTACAAACCATTTAACAAATGAACGTTCCATTGTTATTATAAATCAATCGGATATCTATTATTGTACTTAATGACAGATCAAAATTAGAACCCAAGATTGCCTCGAAAAGCGATCTATGTTAGGTATTGTAAGTTTTAAATTACGAATTAGGTTCAAGTTTAAATTGTTGAAAAGGAACCTGATTACCCCCCCCCCCCCCCCCCCCCTCCCCTCACTATTTCTCCTCGTTGACTTCTATATTAATAGCAGTTTTCGTTCATCGTTGATATACTGCACAACGATATTCTAATTGGGATAGTAGTAAATGTTCTGGTATAGGTAAGTACTTAGGATACAAAGAAATTATTCGAAAGCTGTAAGGACTCTATACCCCTTGAAAGGTAGATGACGCCAATTCATTTTGCACCAGCAATTTCGGGTTCCTCTTGAACGTAATTCTGCCATGTCGTGCCCAACTTTTAGTGTCTTCCAATAAACAAGATACGACGCTCAAAAAGGGCCACACATAGTAGAGAGGGGAGAGTACATATCGTGGAAAGGGAAGATGCCAAGGGGAACTGGAAATAAGGCAGCTGCCCAAACCAGCGAGTCTTCTCTTTCAATTAATCAACAAGTTGATTCATATTTTCTCTTATTCGCTACAGTAGGTACCTTTGGTCCAATAATTCCTTCTTAGTTTATTTTCGAAGTCATCATTCATTAGTTGGTTCCCTTATTTAGATTATTCAGCAACGGTAGGTACTTCAGATCTGGCACTTAGCTAGTTAGAGCTAAGGGGTTACCACACAACTCGCCAGCCTTGCGTCTGCCCGGATCAGAGCCACCTTCTGTTGTGTTGTTATGGGCCTGTATAAGGGTTATCATGCACTGATGCTATCAACTCGGTTTTTTCTGTTGGCAGGCTGGACGGTCTTTGAAGTGTTAACATAAGCTCAGTTTCAAACAACATACGTAAAACAACTACATAAATTATAGGAGATATCCTTCCCACATCTACAACGCCAGATATTATTGCACGCAAGAGCTCGAATCAGTTTGTCTGGAAGTTTTCCGATCAATGATCCGCACTAAATGTGGTAAAGTCCGGCTGGTAGTTAGCGCTACAGTCTTAATGTTTGGTGATTAGTTAATTAGAGCTACGGTCTAATGACCGGCTATTGGATTAGGTGAGCCACGGTTTAACGACCAACTATAGAGTAGAAGGCGACAATAATTCAGAGCCTGCCAATTAGGGTTCTCGACCAGTCAAGGCTTTACAGTGATCTAAATTTTTGTGCAACAGAGTGATTGGTCACAATTTAGAGTGAGTTTCATTTCATACCACACGCAACCACGACATACCATAATAAAGATATACATCATCTTCACTTATATAGAAAATTCATATTTTCCTTCAGTACAAAAACTACCAACAGATAGGGCTTTATTTTATTTCCAATAAATGCACCTTTATAATCAACCAAGAAGAAATCGGTTGACTTTTTCCCAATATTCAAGCACCTACTAGACTTGAAGTTTACAAGATTTTGTAAATGAGGTACAACACCAGAGGATGATTGATTGCATCATTCAAATGTAGGCTCTCTAAAGTCCGTATCACACTAGAATTTTTTTTCTTGGCATTTTTAATGCCCGAACGTGAAGAAGGAGAAGTGATTTTTTCCCCTGGTCAACTTTTTCGACTACTGCGCATCTTGGCGGAGCATTTTTAAACCCACTTGAGAAAATTAGAACGTGTTCTAATTTTTACCTCGACGCGAAAAATGCTATAATAACGTAACCCTTGGGAAGGTAACAATTCACTGGGAAACCCTTAGAAGATAAAACTGCATTCCCAAAGAATACGCTGTTTTTTTTTAGGTATTCTTCATCAGCATTCAAATTTATAGTCTTCTTCAGTCGCTATTTTCAAACCTGCAATACTTAAAATTAAAAATGCGAGAAAAAAACTGAAAAAATGCTAGTGTGATAAGTATGGCCTTAAGGAGAAAATTTAACATCGTGACAGATCGGCACCAAAAAACCGGGTGTCATAATGGGTCTACCTACCAAATTTCTAGATGACAGCTCTAAAATTGCTGCCTGTAGCATGTAACAGACAGAAGACACACAATGACCAATGCAAGCAGAGTCTCAAATTTGAGACTCACTACGTAAGTCAATTAGAAATAATTGGAGGTGAAATATTACCAACTAGCCGCTCCTGCTCGCTACGCTCGCCTCCACGTCCGGACCCCCCATTAAATTGCTCGCTTCGCTCCCAAAGTGTGGCATGTAGGGAATATTGCTCGCTTCGCTCGCAAAGTGTGGCATGTAGGGAATGTTGCTCGCTTCGCTCGCAAAGTGTGGCATGTAGGGAATGTTGCTCGCTTCGCTCGCAAAGTGTGGCTGTATACATGCGATGTATTACAATTGAAACGTGTAGGGGATGTTGCTCGCTTCGCTCGCAAACGGTAGATCTCTAACCCCAACTTGGCAGACGTTTTTTTCTGTTGGAAGTTCTTACAAACAAATTAAATCTTATAAAACTACGTGGAACCACGAAAAGTTTATTAGGGGATGTTGCTCGCTTCGATCGCAAGGTAGGTACCTATGTATACCTGCTCGCCTCGCAACATTGTGACATCGAACCCCTTGAAGTCTTCGTAGAGCCTTCTCGCGTCCGGGGCACAAATAATTTCTCATATTAAACGCTTCCCTCGCTTCCGCTCGCAATTTGACCTACTTCCCGTCACTTTTTTCGATATCCGATTTCGGATTCAGATTCGGCGGGATCAAAGCTGTATTTCGCCCGCGAAAACCGTTCCGAAAAACGTACCTTTATGGGGTATATTTTAATCGGAAAAAACGTAGTTTTTCGTCGGACTTTTCGAGAAAACGGGTCTGTACTCTCGCATTTTTTTGACGCATTTCCCGATACTTGTTTCGCGATCCGATCGCGCCGTCGTCTTCCTCGTAGGAAAACCTAAGAAACCGGTATTTTTCCGGAATTTTCAACGGCCGTTTAGAGGGGTAGGGGAAGCGGGGAAGTCCAAAAAGCACACATTAATTCTTACTTCGACCCCCCTCCCGCCCTACGGCCCATGGTTCGGGTGGGATTAGAAAATGTGAAATTTGCTATCTCCCCCTATCGGAAAATCCCAAGAAGATCCCCCCACTCAGCCGTTTGGCCGTGCATAGACACGACAAACAAACAGACAAACAGACGGAGTTTCATTCTTATAAATAGTATAGATGAAACTCTCCTATCAGGAGATTGAATTGTAAAATTTGTCACCTACTGATGTTATGATAGTAGGCAATTTAGGATTTTCTATTTTGAGTAATAATGTTAGTATATTGCGATATTACTCTAGGGACGCATGGCAGAGGTATTGGGTAGTTTTTTTATTTTTTTAATGAAAGTAGGGTCTAATTTTGAGAATTTTGACGCCTAAGTTCACTTTTTCATTGCAAAAACCAAATTCCTTTCCAGGGATCACGAGGTAGCTTCAGATGGCACTCAATAATTTAATAGCATTTAGATCAAAGATAACCTCTACGCATAGGTAATGCATGAAGTCCTTCCAGCACAATGTTACTGTCGACTTAGATTTCTCAAAAGGATTGACCGTATTTGTCCTTCACTAGATCTGCTCTAACATTAAAGACGCAATATTAAGGCCCACTTCCACCAAAAAGTTATTTAACGGAGATTGGCCAAACCCCTATAAAAATAATCTCGAGGACTAAACCTTGGCATCTTTCACCAGCCCAAAACTCGTTTTTATCGCGTTTTGAATAACGGAGATTCCCCAACGGAATTTAGGAAAATTTGGAGAATTTTAACACCGGGACAATGAATTAGCTGATATCATGACCTACTCTAAAGGGATTGGTATTCATCTTCCTAATATAACATGCTACACCATCTATACGTAACATACGTAATTTTCCTATCATTCTATTTCACTGTCGTATTAAAATTCATCAATTTGATTGTAAAAACCATTTCAAACTTATCTGTCCGAGGGGAACTCCAGGTGAGAGACAATGAGTTTAAGGACTTTCAGAACTCTCAGATTCATGAGTCGAAATTTACATCTATAACTCGATGTAGACCGATTCCTCGAAGTACGGAATCTGCCAGTGGATCTTTCTCGAGCATCTTCGAGGGACACTCGACGAATCAAATATAAATCCAAGTGTAAAATTGCGTGAATTCATTGTAAATCAGAACTAATGTGAATAATTTTTTACTGTGAATCAAACAAACAGCTGTTTGTACACGGCCATATTGTTCCATATCATTGTTATCAGGGCTAACCGAGATTGGCAAGTGTAACTGGCCAGATTTTGGGAGATTAAGCTCGAGCCGCCTCAGTAGGCGGTTAAACTCGTACATCGCTCTGGTGAAAGATTTTGTTCTACAATCTTCCATTGTTTTTGAAATCAAACTGGTTTACGCTGTTGGTGAAAGTGGTCCTAAGTGAGTGGATACAGGTAAGCTAATTTTGATCTAGGTACATCTAAGAGCTCAGTATACAAAGCTAGCAGGACTGTGAATTGATTTTCTGCTGGTCGTGCTAGGCGTTTTGTAATACCGGTTGATTTGGTTGACCTGTCAGAACTACTCGACCATAAACCACGAATCAAAGCAAGGTTAACAATGAATTGGACAATACCTACTGATTCACCACGTTTAATATGGCTTAAACATTAAATATAGCTGTAACTTAAATAATATTTATATGTAAATCTCAATGGGAATGAAGGAAACACTGGCACATGTTCTTGTTCATCTAATAGTACTGTAATCAGATGACAGTTGTTATAAACAAGAAAAATCAACATCATCAATGGAAATCAGACGTGGATGCACGGATTACTTGTCAGGTGTTTGTAGCCCCTGCATGATGTACAATTTAGCCAATGCTTGAGAACAGAACTGAGAGATGTGTTGGGAGTAAGCATCCACTTGAGCAGACATAATCATTGGCACGAGGCGAGGAGGTACCATGATTGGCCTGAAAAGTTTATTGATGTCTTCATCAGGCAACAAAGGTTCGTCCTTAGCAGCACGAGCAGCATTCTCCTGGTTTCTCTTTTGCTGATAACGGTGTTTGTCTTGGGTCTGTCTCACTACAGCGTGTTGGTATCTGTAAATAAATTGAGGCATAACGTAAGAACCCAATCTTCTCTGGGTAAATTTGTCTTCTAATCAGCGAATTTTTGAAGAAAATTAAGCTATTGCTCTCGCCTCAAAATTTGTAGAATGTGATTTTTTGAAACAATTTTGTGCAGAAATCCGTTTCAGGCTATTCTGAATCATATTCTGAAGTTTAACGCATTTTTTTATGTATGTATGTATGTGTCATTCCAGACGATAACTGTCCGTAGAATTGTGCTAGAAACTTCAAACAAATTTTAAAATATTAAGGACACAAAACGAAAGTTCAAGTTCGTTGGCCAGCATGATCGGATTACATCTTCGGGTTGAAATTTTCAAAAATGTAGTCAAAAATTTCAAAATAGCCTGTTTTTTGCGATTTGTTGTGCGAAATAATTTTTTCAGCATACTAACATGTGGTATATTCGGAATCAGCGTAAAATTTCCTATGAGAATATTATGTATCAAGTTTTGAAAAATTTCAAAGTTGAAAAATCAGTCAAAAAGTTTCAGTCATGCAGCATGATCGTATGAGCGAATTTTCGTTAATTATCGTATTATATCCTGTTAAATAGTTTTGAAATTTGAGATTTTGGAGTGCGAAGAAGTTGTTAAATATTGATTTTATGGCAAAAAAATTGATAACTAACAATTTTATTGCTGAAAAATTTGTTCTAAATAACATTCTATTATTTAAACGAAGATATTGGATTTCTAGAAGTTTTTACATTTTTATCGATTTTGTAGCACATTTTAATGAAATTTAATTACAATTTTGAGCATAGGTTTGAGCTTTAATTTTTAAATTACCAAATTCATAGTTGATAAACTTTATTTGAGTAATATTCTACCAAAAAATATAAATTGAACAATTTTTAGCCGTTTTTAGCCATTTTTAGAGATTTTTTGAGTACATTTTTTGAAATTTGACCAATTTAATGTGCTCAAAAAGTGTTGTCCAACGAACTCATCCTTTCTTTTGAAATGCTTGATTTTTTGGCGAAAGAACGAAGTTTTTATCTCAATTCTATCGAGAGTTATCGTCTGGAATGACACATACATATATATATATATATATATATATATACATATATATACATACATACATACATATATATACCTATACATATATATATACATATATATATATACATATAAAAAAGCGTTAAAATCCAGGAATCATTTCAGAATGCCTCAAAACAGATTTCGATGAAGAAAATTTTTGAAAATTTTTATTTTAAAATTTTTGGAGCCATTGCAATAGCTTTATTTTCTAAGAAAATTCGCTAAAAGCGTTAAAATCCAGGAATCATTTCAGAATGCCTCAAAACAGATTTCGATGAAGAAAATTTTTGAAAATTTTTATTTTAAAATTTTTGGAGCCATTGCAATAGCTTCATTTTCTAAGAAAATTCGCTAAAATCGATATAATCGAAGATTTCTTCAAAAATTCGCTCATGGGGTCATGCTGCATGACTGGACTTTTTTTTTATTTAGCAATGCCCAAATGTGAGCACGACAAAAATCATTTCGAAAATAAGTGTCCTATATTAATTTAAAAAATCCGTGCAAAGGTAACGGTGAGCTGTAACAATCAATGCCCCACGTGATTCAGTGGTTAGAGTACCCAGCTAAAGACATTCGTTCATTCTTTGTCAGCATAATGTAAAATTTTGGAGCGTTTTACCCATTCCAGACGATAACTCTCCTTAGGAATGAGATAAAAATCCCGTCCTTGCGCCAAAACGAAAGGATGAGTTCTCTAGCCAACTCTTTTTCAGCACATTAAATTGGTCAAATTCCAAACAATAAAATCACTAAAAATTGTCAAATTTATATATTTTAGCAGAATTTTAGCCAAAAAAGTGTATCAACAACGAACTAAAAATTATGCTTGAAAATGTACTCAAATTTCATTAAAATTTACAAGAAAATCGATAAAAAAGTAAAAAATCCAAACCATCTTTTTGAATAGCAGCAGATTATTATTTTGAACAACTTTTGTTTTCATAAAATTGGTAGTTAATAATTTCCTTGCACCAAAAAGCTCAAATTTCAAAACATTTATCATTATGCAATACTATAATTTACGAAAATTCGCTCATATGATCATGCTACATGACTGGAACTTTTTGGATATTATTCCAACTGGTGTCGTAGAAATTAGGTACCTACTTATTATTTTCTCGTGCCGTGAATGGTGAATGATTCCCTTTGCATTTTCTTTCTTTCAATTCCCGAGAAATAACTAATTTCACCTGTTCGTTGTGAACAACACCCTACTATTATAAGTAATGAAGGGGTTAGGAACTAATTTTACATATTGATGTAAATGTTTGTATATGTATTTACAAAATCACAAAATACGAGTGTGAATCAAATATAATCGAGACTTTTGGGCCATAGAGCTCAATAGTGATGAAAGAACGTTCCCCTGTTGTGGGGTGTTGGGTTGGTTTATCAGGAGTGGGGAAAGCACCTGAGCCAGCCTCCTCGACCCTCTCAGTATCCATCAACACGATGTCTGAGCAGGAGGTATACCCCTCTGTTACACAACGCATTGTGATTGAATTTATAGCTACAGAAGGTGTAAAACCGGCCGAAATCTTGTGGAGATTGACTGCACAGTTCGGGGAAGAGTCGCTGTCACGAGCTAGAGTGTTTGCTAGGCATAACCAGTTTGTAGAGGGTCGTGATCATGTTGAAAATGAGAGCCATGACCGCAGACACAGCACCAACATTACTGCGGGCAACATCAACAGTGTTCGCCAACCTGTTGATGTTGATAGGCGTCTAACAACTTCGGATATTGCAATTGAGGTTGGACTATGTTATGGGAGCACTTACTCCACACTCACAGAGGAGCTAGGGTATCGCAAGGAGTGTGCCAGGTGGGTTCCTCGCCTTCTCACAATTGAAATTGAATCGTTTTCAGGTGTATGAGCGTCTTCTTGCACGATTTTGGGAAGAAGAAGACCCATTTCTTTCTCACATTGTCACCTGTGATGAAACGTGGACGCATCACTACACCCCTGATTCCAAGCAAGCGAGTATGGAGTGGAGGAAGAAAGGAGAATCTGGACCAGTGAAAGTCAAGTCACGATTATCAGCTGGCAAGGTTTTGGCTACCCCCTTTTTTTTTACCAGCGTGGCTCACTGCACCTTGATTTTTTGCATGAGCGCAAAACAATTAATGCGGCATACTACTGCGACATTTTGACGAGATCAGACTTGCATATCGCCGCAAAAGACGAGACCTTCCGATGAGAAAAGTGATTCTTCTCCACGACAATGCTCGCCCCCATACAGCAGTCCTGAACAGAGAAAAATGGTAGCAACTGAGTTGGGAGACACTGGAACACCCTCCATACAGTCAAGATCTGTCTCCCTGCGACTTCCATGTGTTTGGTCCTCTCAAGGAAGCTTGGGGAGGGCAAAGATTCAGCAGCAATGATGAGGTTGAAGCATACCTATGTGCGCAATTGGCTACAAACACGAGCTGACTCTTTTCACGTGGATGGAATTAAAAAATCACCTGTGCACTGGGAAAAAAGGGTTTCCAAATCAGGAGATTATGTAGAAGAATAAACTATGTTTGTTTGTGTATTTAAAATCAAAATAAATTTTTAAAAAAGTCTCGTTTATATTTGATTCACCCTAGTATCAGTTTTGTTCTACTCTGTTGTTAAATGAAAAGTTTGAACGTTTGAGAGCCTCTGGAATGGAGGGAAATGCAGACACTCTTGATGGGGAAAAATTTCAAAAAAATATGTTACGCACGACTGCTTTTAAATGATAGGATGATAAGCAGTTCAAGTTTCTCCTGCAGACTTCGGCCTCGGAAAGCATCAGTGTAGGGTATAATCTTATCGTCAAATACGAATACGATTGTAATCGCGATAATTATTCGTTGATTCTGAGTCAACTGCGATTATATTCGTATTTGTCTGTCTGCGATTACACAATTACAACAAATAAAAATTCGTCACGGTCATCAATTTCAATAGGGCGTCCTTCCTATAATATGCGAAGCCTTGCTAATATTACCTAACTTCAGAGGAACGTCCTTAAAGCGAATTCAACGATTGGAGCCCAGCCTATTTGTCTCAAATCTATTTCAATAGGATGTCCCTCTGAAGCTAGGTAATACGGATGAGGGCCACTATTCAGCCACGGACGGTTGGATTTGGACGCTGTTTAACGATGTTTAAATGAAAATAGTTAATCCATTAATTAAAATTCAACCTAGTTAATCCATTAATTAAAATTCAACCATCTCTCAAGAAGAAAAATTAATTTAAATTTTTAATACAATAGAAAACCCTAATTTTCGAACGCACCCCATACCATTACAAGTAGTAGTATGATGATTAGACATTAAAATTTAGTGAAACAATAAATAAATAGTTGAACTAGCGTACGCACCTGTTGAATTTGATCGCTTCTTGATTCAAATCATCTACATGCTCCATCAAACTCCTCAACTGCCCTTCGAGGACAGACGAAGTAGACAGATCTAGGAAGTTGAACCCTTTGTGCGACGGAATCATTTCTTCAAGTTCACACATCAAAATATTAGTCAAGCTGGAATTCCTGATGACGACCGGCACTTCGATCAGGAGGCTCTCATACGAAACTTTGAGGTTTCTCATGGCATCCGGAGAAAATTCTCCTTCCTTGTACATATTTATAGCTTGAGGAGTGAGCCTGTAAGCTTTCAGCGTGAGGAATCCCCTTTCGGACTTTTGAGTGTCGTAAATTAGAACCACTGACTCTTCTATAGACGTTTGGTAGTGATATTGCGACTCCAGCAAAGGTAAACTCAAGAAAGATCCTACATCCGAGCTCTGGTACCATCCTATAATTAAAATGAAAATATCAGATTATCAATTTTTTCTAAACTTTATAAATACTTTATTTTCAGAAAGACAGGATATGCAGAGAGATGGTTTCCATAAGCGATTTTGCTCAGTGAAAATCCCACGAGGCAAAGCCTGAATGTGGGTATTTCTAAGGGATAGAAACCATGGAAATACAGTATTTTCTTCTTCTTAAAACAGAAAGAAGAATAAACTACCTAATCAAAACATCAATCAAATATTAAATCAGCTTAAACTTGAAATTTCAAAACATGAACAAACTAATCAAAATGAATTGATCTGAATGAATGAATGAATGAATCTTTAAAATCTAACAGAATTTGGCATAGAACAATATTTAAAATCAAATAAATCTTAAACAAATAGCTAGCGCGTTACGAAATCAGTCTTCATTGAGTACTAATACAGTATCCACAGGAATAGGAATAAGAATTGTGTGATCAGTCTAGGTTGTGGGATTATAATACATATGGAGAACCTATAATTGATTCAAAACTTGTTGGCTGATTGGATAATCCAATCCTTAATTTGTCTGAACTAGGTTTACTATTTCCATATATTTCCGACGGAAGTTTATTTGTAAGCTTAGGCGCAATAAAAGTGATATGGTTTTGTGCAATTTGAGTTCTCCTGAAGGTTGCTGTAAATCTGATAGGATGTTGTGAAGTTGGGCGATTTATTGTTGGCTTGAGGAGATCTATTCTTTTCAGAAAAAATTTAATACTTTGAAAATAGAAAATTTGTTTAACATCAAATATTTTGTCAATTTTATGATTTAAATTTATAATTTTTAGAATCAGTTTTTGAGCACAAATTAGGGCTAGGAGATGTGTTGGAAGTGCTGATCCCCAACTAGTGATAGCGTAGGTTAGATGTGAAGGAATTGAAGGCATGTAAATGGTTCAGAGCGTTTTTCTGCTGAAGATACGCCGAGTTCTGTAGAAAATGAAAGATGCTGCTCTTATTTTTTTGGATAAATTATTAATGTGATCACGCCATATAAGGTGTTCATCGTCCATAACACCTAGGTACTTAGTTTGCGATTTTTGGGACAACTGCAGCTAGTCGGTTGGGTACAAGATTCAGCATGACAGTATAGTATAATATTTGAAGGTGGTAGAGATCTTTTATTATGAGAAAAACGGAGGAACATGGTTTTGTCTGTATTTAAGGAAAATAAGTTATTTTCAAGGTGGGACATTATTAGGTAGTAGGTACATACCTGGTGAATACTATACGTACAAACTATGTAAGGGTTTCCTACGGGGAAACCTGTACCGAGTTGCCTCATCCATTATATGAGTAAATTCAAGTACAGTCATAAATGGTTGCCTGAAGGTGAGAACAGGAGAATTGCTAAGGGATTAGGAAAATGGGCTTCGTATCGAATATGTAATTGGGGTTTTTTTTTAATTTTTATAAATACTTTATTTTCAGAAAGACAGGATATACAGAGAGATGATTTCCATAAGCGATTTTGCTCACTGAAAATCCCACAAGGCGAGTGTGGGTATTTCAAAGGGATAGAAACCATAGAAATACATGGTTGTGGACGGGATTTTGAGGAAAGAAGGTAGGGAAAAGGATTGCCGACAGTGTTCCAGCAGTTCAGTTTACTGAAAAGTTCGAGAGCTCATCCCCACCACCTCGGTTCTCGTTCGGGAGCTCGGCCAGCTTTGTTAACCCGTCAGTAGCAAAAAAATACTTTTCCATCAAAGCAGACAATGAACCTTTTTCAGTAACAACTGTCCAATGGACAGTTGGAACTTCTTAGGTTACTTCACGTGGGGTTGTTCTAAAACCAGGACCAGGACTGGGAACACAAAAAAAGTGGTGGTGGTTGTGTGTGGTTATTAAAATAATAGAGAAAGAAATAAACATTCATTAAAAGAGGTAAACAACGATTTTTATTGGTTTCAATCATAAGATTAACAGAAAACGAGAAATGAAGGCAGTTCTGTATTCCCAGTCCTGCAAGACTGGCTGCATTTCTCGTTTTCCGATGATTTAAACCAATAAAAATCGTTGTTTTCTTATTTTAATGAATGTTTACTACCTTCTCTATTATTTTTATAACCATTTACACATTATTATTCGTGTTACAGTTGAACCAGGACCAGGACTGGAAACGCAGGACTGGCGTCATATCCCGTTTTCCGATAATTGAAACCAATAAAAATCGTTGTTTTCCTCTTTTAATGAATGTTTACTACCTTCCCTATTATTTTAGGACCACTAACCGTTAATGCAGGACCAGTCCTGGTCCTGGCGGATTGGTCCTCCAAGACTGGGAACACAAAAAAAGTGGTGGTGTGTGGTTATTAACATAATAGAGACGGTAGTAAACATTCATTAAAAGAGGTAAACAACGATTTTTATTGGTATCAATCATCGGAAAACGAGATATGACGCTAGTCCTGTGTTTCCAGTCCTGGTCCTGGGTTCAACTGTAACACGAATAATAATGTGTAAATGGTTATAAAAATAATAGAGAAGGAAGGTAACATTCATTAAAATAGGAAAACTACGATTTTTATTGGATTAAATCATCGGAAAACGAGAAATGCAGCCAGTTCTGCAGGACCAATCCGCCAGGACCAGGACTGGGAACACAGAACTGCCTTCATTTCTCGTTTTCCGTTAATCTTATGATTGAAACCAATAAAAATCGTTGTTTACCTCTTTAAATGAATGTTTACTACCTTCTCTATTATTTTAATAACCACACACCACTTTTTTTTGTGTTCCCAGTCCTGCAGTACCAGTCCTGGTCCTGGTTTTAGACTGGCCCCTTCATGCTATGGTCCCGTGCGACGAACTACTTCGCGAAAAGGGTTTATAGTTAAAATTTCACCTATTCCCATTCCATTCTAGGTTCGATCTCCTAATCGGTATTGATAATCTAGAAGTGATAAAAGCCAACGTAAGCATCAGAAATAAAGTTTTCCAAACCCCGCACGTGAACATCCCATTGTGATATCTAAATCTAGAAATCAAGAAAACATACACCATCGACAGTAGAAGTGTTCAGCAAGTCAAGCTGATAATCAACAATATAGAAAGTGGAGACGCAATCATCCCTTATCAAAAAATAGGACCCGTGGAAATTCCCAATGTCTAGTTAAAGTAGAAAATTACGATGCTTACGCCCAATCATTAAACTCCGACGAAACCCCCTTCCAGTTCACTCAGGTCACACCCAAATTAGCAGAAGAGGTCGACTTTCAAACCCAAAAACACATGTCAAACCCAAACCTAAATCATTTTGACAGGTCAACATTCAAATTCGATTTAGGCCAACTTCGCATCGACCACATGAACGAGGAAGAAAAACTCGCGATATCTAAATTCGTCACGAAGTACGCAAACATTTTTCATCAAGAAGGCACCCCCCTTAGTTTCAACAATAATGTTAAACACGTCACCCGTACTACCGATGAAATACCAGTGTACACAAAAAATTATAGATTCCCCGAAGTACATTTGAATGAACTTGACAAACAAATGGAAGAATTACGCCAACAAGGGATAGGTAGTACGAAATTCTCAAAACCCTTGGAATGCCCCATCTGGATAGTCTAAAAGAACAAGACAACAGTGGAAAACAAGTTGTAGATTATCGCAAACTAAACGAAAAACCAATAGAGAATAAATACCCCCTTCCGGTTCTCGTTCTGAAATAAATATTCATGTTCTCTTGAACGCACTGGAACATACCTAGTGCAAACAAACCAAATATGATGTTGTGGGGGGGGGGGGGGGGGTTGGAACCAAGCTCTGCTAACATATGACAAGAAGGTGATAGAAATAGAGTACATAGTTACCCCCCTTCAAAGGGTAGAGCGACTAGCCTGCAACACCCAGAGGATACCCTGAAAGCTGAAAAGCCCTGGAATAATCCCAAGATCCTAAGATAAGGCAGTTACAAGAATCGAGAACCCACAGCCATCTCAAACGGTAGGTAGGCATATTAGGTAGGTACTCTTAAGTAATCGCGGTTTCACTTACCTACGTGGTAATGATCCACATTAACCCTCCTCAGTTTCCTCATCATATCCAGTTGATACTCTTCTTCATCAACCGTTTCATCATAAGTCTTTGGAAAAGGGAAACAGTTGGTGATTTCCAACCTATTCTCCACCACAAGACCAAGCAATGCACCCTGAGCGACGTCTAGATTCCCGGAGCATTCTTCGTGACAATGCTTCACAATTTTTACAACCGCTAGGCCGTCCATCTGGACGTAGTCTATGGGTGTTTCTGGGTCCTGCATTTTCTTGGATAAGGGAGCCGTTTTGGATGAGAAATGCACAAAATGTATGGAAAGAAACACCACAAAACAGCAGAACAGAACGGGAACACGCGACCACTCACGAATTCAATTATGGAAAGGAAATAGTGGGGAGGATTCTAACCTGACAGGGAAGTAAACTTTTTATTTTTATCATGGATCTCGATTTCAATAGACATGCAAGGAGAACCAAGAAACTCGTTTGTGGTTTCACGTAGTAGGGAGGACACACACGTCCGCCATTTTGTGTATGAGCTTACACACCCTGACCCTTCTCATTTCAACTATCCGCTCAATATTTCAGTAACAAACTTCTACAATTGATCAAGCAAACTAATTTTAATCCCCCTTAAAATTTGATGGATTTCGTCTCATGATACGTAAAATCCAGATATCAAATTTTAAAAATCCATCCATTTGACTGTCTAGAGCTTTTTTCCAAAACAACTAGACCAAAGTTTACGTAAATTTGTTCAAAAATCGTTGAAAGGGTCTAGTTGGTCCTACAGTCTCAGCATCAATTTCGATCTACCCTAAAGGGTAAAAGTTAAGGCTAAAGTATAACAAAATCGGGATTTTGATCATTTTCAGATTAAAAGTAGGTAGGTACTTAATTATTTTGGGTGTACTTAATTTATGATAAGTATCATCCCAAAGAATGGAGAAATTTCATGGGGATCTATTTTTTATTTGCTCAATAGAAAGTTCTGAGCCGTGAGCTTTCCGAAAAGGTGTCAAATGATGGGGCATCTGACCAGTAAAACAACTCTTGAAATTAACCTTTCCTATGACGTCACAGCCCCTGGCCACCAGGGGGGAATGCTCCGAACCGTCCTTCTACATCACGGGTGATCTCCCCACCCATTTATTGGCCGAACTAAAAGGGCTTATGAGCTGAAAATTACTACTAGGGGGGCTTTCAAGTATGCTGAATCCAAATCTGAAGTCAAAATTTTGAAATTCCAACAGATGAAAGTTTTCCACAGGACAAAACCACCTATATCATAGATTGATATACGTTCATTCTGTGTTGTCAAAGTGTGACCCATTTGTACAAAGTGCACCCCGTCAAAATATCAGCCCCAATACAAAGTGCGACCTGTCAAAGTATCGACCCTTCTACGAAGTGTGACCTGACAAAATATCAGCCCTTCTACAAAGTGCGACTTCCACGGCTGTCACTGCTACTGTTCCAGTTCGTTTAGCCTTACCCAGGGCGCACCAACGAGGAGGCAAACTGGCCCACGCCCCATAAGCAGTAGCAGTTTCCACTCTCTTAAAGTTCGGATTTGCTCAATCGTCCTGCCATTGACAAATATATGGTCACATCCAACCAAGAACTTCAAATTTCGAGGGGTAGAAAATCCCACCACGTTTTTGACACTGTCATTTACAAGCAAAAAATGTTCAGATCCACTCCTTGTTAGTTCATCTTCGAGCAGATTACCTACTTAGTGGTAGCTTCCTGTAATTCTGGTAAACCACTGGGAAATTTCGACCAAACTTTTCTTTTGACACTATAAACAGCTCGTTCTATACCGATCGCATTTCTTAGACATTTCCAGAGAGCACAAACAGGGCCAACTTTAATACAGGCCACGGTATTCAACTTGGCAACGTTGCAACAAGCAGTGATTGAAGGCCCATGAAAAGTCTCCTATTCTAGCCTTCTAACCCCCTCATTATTTAAAATTATATTACCTACCTACCTACCTCAAGAAAACTTATTGCTCAAATAGTGAAGTATTGACATGCCAATAGTGCCGGTTGCCTAGCATTGTATCTTCATCACGGGTGGCATTGATCGATGCCACCTCCAAATAATGGACTCCGAGACGGAATTCTTTCACATCTCATTATAGATAGCGTCTAAGGACCAAATAAGATCATCATTATTAAATTTCAAGGTTAAAAAAAAAAAAATCCGTAGCGAGTGGGGACTCAGAAAAATGGCTACGCATTGACTTTGTTAAAGTCGGCCCTGGCACAAAGCGTAAGTACTAAAATGTAGTTTTCTCAGTATTTTTCCAAGTTGGTGTTGCAAATATCAATGAATGAACATCATTGTGAGGTTCAGCACGAAAAAATACCCCAAAAGCATAAAAGCAAATTGAATATCTTTTTGAGCTTGTAGAACGAAATTGCGCACTTTTGGTGCAGAATCGCGCCAGTTTGCACACACTAAAAAATCGGTTGATGAGTCTTTTCTTCATGAAATTTCATATAGAATTCGAATGCGCAATAAAAAATGGGGTTCCTATATAAAAAAAAAAAGAACGAAATTGTCATTTGCGCAAATGGGTCGTATTTTTTCCTGAGATCTACGTAAAATATTATGAAAAACGGTGTTGGTCCCAATCTTTTACTCTGAATTCAGGGGGAATGAAGGGGGGGTGTAACTGTTCAGTGGGACACCCTGTATATTCATTCATTTGTTCTCCCCAAGGCCCTACAACTGTACGTGGATCTCAGACGCCGCCTGCTGCAAATTGAAGAGAGCATTGGCGGACATGATGGGGGCAACTTCACGCGCGCTTTTTGAATTGTGAGGATAGCTAGTTTGTGTATAAGTGTTCATAGGAAACATATTTTGTATTATCTTGATGAAAACTAGTCTAAAATCATTAAAAACGTCAATTATTATGATGACAACACAGTTTTTAAATGAATTTTATGCAATATTTTCAACAGAGACAAACTGTGGGAGCTGCTTGTCTTTGGAATATCTAACCATAAATGACGATTTACAAACTTATTTAGGCCACAATTCTCGTCCGATTTTCGTGATTCTTTTTTTGTTCAACTATGAATTTGGTCTAGTTTTGGATCTTATATCAGGTCAGTGGCGCACTCAGAAAATAATTATGGGGGGGGGGGGGGGGGGGGGGGCTGACTGAGGGTCCCTGGGCCAACCAACGGAAAACTTTTTAAAACTTCTTTAGAATAACCGGTATTTTAAGGAATTACTTTAAGTTTATTTTAGCTCATTGAATGCAAGTTTGGACTATACGAATGAATAATAAAACGCAGCAGATAAAATAAAATTTTAGGTTTTATTTTGACAAAATAGTTTTATATCAGCTGTCTTACAAAACAAAATTCATATTGGTAAGAATAATTATTTCCCTCAGATGCTTAGTTTTTGAGCAATTACAAGAAAACTGAAAAATGTCGGAAGATTTCATGGTTTTTTGCGATTTTCACTGTGAAGCCGTCTTTTTTTTTTTTTTGTTGGCAAACTTCAGATTCGGATTCAGCACACAAAAAAACATAAGAATCCGTCGAGAAACCTTCTACCCTAATTTTTTCTTGAAACAGGCACTTTTTAACACCATTTGACTGGGCTAAAATATGAAATACGTTTTATTTATTTTTTAGTGCATTTCTTAGGAATAGAAATGCAGCAATGCAGCTATTTTTTTCTTAGCTGTAGTGAAATGTAACTCCCGCAAACCAGTATTCAGTATGCGATGTGTCCACTATTGGCGGATTTAAAAACAGAATGTAAGTAATTTTTTTCTTGAGGGGTGGGCTATAGCCCCTTTAGCCCCCCCCCCCCGTGGGTGCGCACCTGTATCAGGTATTTCAAATTTGATTATGAAAAAGGGTGAATGGAGGGGGTAATGGTAATAAATCATGATGTATTAACTATTATCGTCGGATTTTCGTGATTTTTTTTTTGGTTCAACTATGAATTTGGTCTAGTTTTGGATCTTATATCAGGTATTTCAAATTTGATTATGAAAAAGGGTGAATGGAGGGGGTAACAGTAAAATATCATGATGTTTTAACTAATATCGTCAGATTTTTGTGATTCTTTTTTTGTTCAACTAAACTTAAAAGATGCTTGTTTTTTAAAGGAAATCTGTGGAAAAAACGAAACAAAATTTGATTAATTTGAAACTTTGTAGCTCATACACATCGATAAGTTAGTAAAGAGAAAATTATTATCAACTACTGAAATTATTGTGCACTACTAGGTACTGTGCTACCACATCAGAGGCCTAAAACGTACCAAAATAATCTGAAGGAAATAGCGAAAATGTATACTTACTTGTGAAATGAGAGTGTGCACTCTTTTGTTTTGCGCTTTGCGCATGTTACGCTCCAGGAAAACAACTCTCACTGTCGAAGAGGTTTGGTCACCCTGGCCTCTTAGCTCTGGTCGTTAGAGCGTTGCAACTCCGGGAAATTAATAATAATTTCTCGTAGTTGTGACGACGCGAGTTCGAACTCCTGTCGAGGTATCAAATATTTTTAGCCCGTTACAGTGGCGCAGTCGAAATAGGACCCGAAATCATACGAAACAATAATTAATTAAATCCCTCTCGAGCCAAAAGACTGTAAACATCACATTTCCTGTTGTTATGCCTTTCATTTCCTCACTCACTTGAGTCAAAACACACCGTGACAATGACCTCGCTCGACTGCTGACTTGTTCCAGCGAGCATCTGCTGAGCCAGCGGCCTGCAGTTTCACTTGGTCATTCGTCCGACCCCAAACCAGCCGAGACGGCTGGTATTTGACTCCGGGGAAATGTTACGCTCCAGGAAAATAACTCTCACGGTCGAAGAGGTTTGGTCACCCTGGCCTCTTAGCTCTGGTCGTTAGAGCGTTGCAACTCCGGGAAATTAATAATAATTTCTCGTAGTTGTGACGATGCGAGTTCAAACTCCTGTCGAGGTATCAAATATTTTTAGCCCGTTACACGCAGTTGAATGCCGCACACACTTTAACCATTATCAAGGAAATTGCATAAGTATCAGAACTATTACAATTCGATCTTTCATAACAATGCAATGTACATGACACATCAATAAACGATGTTGCCCCCAATATGGCCGATTTCAGACCATTCAATTTGCAACGCGACACTAGCGCTACGAGTGGGTCTAGTTTACTATTACAATGTCTTTGGTTCTCCCTAAGGACTACACTTATGGTTCGAAAAAATAGTGGCAACATGCGTGTGAATGAAATCAAACGTAAACATTGTGACAATTCCTGTAAATTAGGAAGGTACCTACTAATCCTCCTAAAGTATTACAATCGACCAGCTGACGTAATTTCAATGAATCAGGTGGGTACTCTTTTTTAAGAAATCAAAATTAAGAATGAAACCTACTCAGGAAAAAATAAAACAAATAAATAAATAAAAGATGGAAAGGGAAATACAACCAAAACATTTAAGGAAATTGAAGATTAGCCACTGAAAATTAGAAAGAAAATTTATTTTCACATGAGCAAAACCATCTTAATCGTTTGTTACTTTCTCTTTTGACAGTCCTTTGTTTAAGGGAAGCTGTTGGTTCATTCAAATATATTATTTAGACATATAGATGGACTAGTGAAGCAAAGGCTTAATCAGTCAGAACATATTTGTAAGATCAAGACCGACGAAGGAGGAGGAAAGGCCAAATACAGCCAAACGGAAAACAAAGTCAATGATCACACGATCAAGACGGACGACGCCCAAAGTGTGAGGGGACCAACCAACCAACCGTGTGATTGTGAGAATTGTTGCTGAAAAATATTCTTGTGACAACCAAACTTTCATATTGTATTGGTAATAGTGAAAAGTATAAATTTATATTTGTGTGCCGTTTGTTGTGTGGAAACTTGTTCAGTTGGTGGGTACGTAGAATTGCTTGCAGCACGTAATAAATACTTGGTACGAAGATGAGATTCGTTGTCAAATGGCTATGATATAATGACTACCTTGGACGATCGTAATTACCTAGTCGCAATTAATCGTTTTCAGTCGTAATCGAAATGCAATGAAGTTCTTTTTGAGATTAGTTAATCTCAAAACAAGCTAAAGTTAATGTTCCACGGACAAGTAGCTAAAATAAGTGTAACGTAGGTATACTTACATGCAGCTGATGGCGAAGCTTATTCATATTTCTTTGTTCGTATTCGTACCTATTGGGGATGATGCATGATTAGTCTAGCGTTCTATGCCATTGCTCGGTGAATAATAGGTATTTACCTTCTACTTAGTTCTTCTAGTTAGAGTATGTTGGTCCATTCCGACAAAACTGAGAACAAATATTCCAAAAGATGCCATCTCAGCGTAGGTACCTACAAGTAACTCCAGTATGATTTCTGCTTTGAAATTACCATGGTGAATAAAAAACAAACTGCCTTGTTTTTTTGTATTGGGACACGTCCCCAACTCTCCTTGTTGGATTTTCGTTTGTAGGTTGTGGGCATATTCTCTGAAATAAGCCGGAATAAAATCCATCAGAATACAAACAAATCTGTTTTAAACCATAGATAAAACGATCCTCCGATCACTATCCAAACAGAAAACCAGATAGACAAATGTCAGTGTTTCAGTTTTATTTAGTATGGTTTCACGAATTTCGTTGCATGACAAATCATGTGGTACTACTTCATGGACAGCATCTCTCATTCTTAACAATATATTATGCTCCTCTTTCGATTCGAAATTCTGAAAAATTCGTTATCTATGGTTTACAATAATTTTTTTTTTGTATTCTGATGGATTTTATTCCTGTTTATTTCACAGAATATGGCCAGGATAGGGGGGAGCTGGTTACCATGTGGATAACCATAGGTCCCATATCTCTATTAATGCCATCAACTATGCAAGAAAAGTTGTCATTATAATGGTGACTCTGCTACCTCACTGCAGCGGAAAACTGCAGCCCCTAGATATGAGCATTTTCGCACCATTCAAAACAATTTTCAATTCAGCGAGTGATAACTAGATGACTAATAACTCGGGTAAGTTAGTCACCTTGCTACGAAATTTGTGAGCTAGCTGCAATAGCATTTCCATTGGCATTTTCGATGAGTAACATGCAGTGAGGGTTTAGGAAAACTCGTATTTGTCCTTATAATGATCTAATTTTCACTGAAAGCGACTTCGCAAGAAGTCAGGTAACCAACCAGCCTGCACCCAGACTCTCAGACTCAGAGATCGTTGAAGATGATGAGCTGATGCGAACAAAGTTCTTCAGCACAATTTGAACTTCTGATTTAATGAATTCTTCATTTGAAGTTCAATCCAATCTGGTAAATTATTTTCAATAATGTAGGTACATCAGGAATCAAGCTCAGGCATTTTAAGGCTTTACATTAAGACCTAATTTCTTGTCAATATTCCTAGTCTGGCAACTCATTTAGTTCCTAGCAATAAATTATAAACGACGATATTCGAGATATTACAAATAGGTAATTTAAACTAAAGTTCCTATTTCTTGTCATTTTGGTACATTTGTAAGTTTTATTGTTCAAGTTAAATGCAGATATATTGGTGGTTTGCTTAAACTGTATTTTTTTATAGACTGTCCCAACCCTCCCGCATATGGGGAGGGTTGGGACAAAAAAAGTCGCTCTAGTTTTTAATTATTATCAGGTACTAGGAATGGGTTTAAACTTCCGGAAAAAATCAACGAGGTAGGTAAGATGTGTAGCTTCACGTGGGAATTCTCAGAATGGGGAAAAAATTCCTTTCTGGCTGCTTGAAAAATCAAAATGTGGAAAATTCCCGACCCCCATGACTTTCCCCTACCTAGCAGAAATCGGGTGGAGATCCTATCGATGAAGCTTGATGCTTCGTACTATATTGTTATTTATCATGTAGCAACATCTTGTTTCCTTTCATTTGTAGGTGTTTTACAGCGTTTTGTAGCCTATAACACATGCACTACATCACTCACTTGGCGAGTCGTGACGCGTTTCATTCATCTAGTTAAATTACAAAACTGCGAGGCTCAAATTTAACGAATATTGGAGTAAAATGAAGCTTTTTTGCGTGCGTCGATCGTAATCATCATCTCAATTTTAATTGTTTGATATATTTTAAAACACTGATTACCCCCTGATGAAGCCCCAGCTATAGGAAACAAAGATTGCTAGCTAAAAGAGAAAGAAATTAAATTAATTACTTATACCTCCCTGAAATTCAACGAATTGAAAAGACAGAATGGTACTTTGTTATTAGAATATACCTAAAGTGTGTTTTATCACTAGTTGCCTAAGGCTTGAATCCTAAGTAAGTTTGTATATTTTGATGTTCTAGTCTTGTTTACAAATTTTATTCTAATACCCATCTCTCTCTTTTTTTACAGATCGTCCCAATCATCAACATGGATAAGTTGACGGTTATATCTGGTACTTTCTTCCTCATCGCAGACATTTTTGCTATCATCAGCTTAGCCATGCCAGACTGGATTATAACTGACATTGGTGGTGAGAGTATGGAGCAGTGTCCAATTTATCATTTTTTAAAAATATGTTATTATAATTAATTATGAAGGTATTTTACTTTAATTTAAAAAAAGATTTCAAAGCAGGAATGAAAATTCCTCACTTCCAGGGGTAGGTCAATAAAAAAATGGAAGTTAGTCTTCCAAGTACTGAATTTCGTGTCTTCTTCATAAAATTTGATTTCATACTTATCTTTGGGTACATGTTTGTATGGATTGTATAGTTTAAAATTTTTTGAGCCGAAACACTGCAACAATGACTTCTCAGAGAATAATGAGCGTTGCCCATTGGTAGGATGAAGTTATTTTAACCATTTTTAACAGAAGAAGTGTCCATCCTAAGTAGTTTAACCGCATTGTCCTATTCTGCGTAGACTTCTTTTGATGGTTTTTCAAGGTCTGTCGAGAGAAACAGTCCCAAACCGTTCGGGACTTATAACGCTCAGTTTTGGCCGTTCGGAGAGACTCAGAACCAGTTCTGAGGAGTCCTGGAACCTCTAGTTTGTTGTCCAGGACCGGAAGGAGTCCAGAACCGTTAAGAACTAGTTCAAGTGTTTTGAGAGTTTGCTCAAAACTTTTAGTTCCAGGACATGCGCAGTAGATGTTTTCACGCTTATCACAGATTACGGATGCAATGTACCAGTTCCTGTGTGTCTTGACGAGTTGTATACGTTGGTGATCTTTCTTGATTTTCTTTTCTCATATTTTTTACTGGTTGATTGTATGTAAAGTCGACCCTAACGAGGAACGATGTTCGAATCTTCTGATACGGATGGGGAATGGAACGTCAGCATACCCAAACTATCAGACAATTATGAAGCGGGTACTCAGGGTTTGAGACATAACCTCCGTTCTAGTTACGCCTTATTAACAACTTTGGCAGGGGTAACCCCTGCCACCCGTTCTAGATACCCGGCCTTAGAGTATCAATTTTTAGCCATTTTTAGTGGTTTTTTCAACACATTTTTTAAAATTTGACCAATTCAATGTACTCGAAAAGTCCTTGTCATCGAACTCATCCTTTCGTTTGGAAAGCTTGATTTTTTGGCGCTAAAAGGGTGATATTCTTCCCACAAGAATTGTTAAATCCAATTTAATTACTTCTAGTTGATTTAAAGACAAAACTGAGTTATCACTATGGATCCAAAATGTTAGCAAGTGCAATTTTAGAAATTATTTTGTATAAAAATCTGTTTGGGAACATAATGAAACGATTCCTTGATTAATTTTTAATTTGTATTGTTTGTCATTTCCGATGACATCACCATATAATCGAAATATAAAGAAATTGTTGTTTCGTCTAAGAAATCAAGGATCAGAGCAATACGGAGGGTAGCACTTTTTTGTTCACACAAATTTGCGAAGATTGGTAGATCAGCTAGTAGTAAGAGCAACAATTTTGTGTGTGTTCAATTCACTAGTATTTAATTTTTGTTAGGAGACACGCGATTGGGGCTCATGTGGACATGCATGACTATCTACAACCGACCGCAAGTTTGTTACACACCTGACCTCCAACCCGAGTGGCTCCTGGCACTTGTCTGCATTTTCATTGGTTGCATTTGCATAACTACAACGATAATCCTCCTAATTTCGTCTCATTGGGATCGTAATGTGATTCCATACGCCCGCTGGGTTGGCTTCACTGCAAGTAAGTCAAAATTTCATCTGTTCATCTATGTTGATCATATAAATTACATAATATCTAGATTAGTATAAGTTGGTACCAGTTACGAATACGGTCTACCTCGAGCCTGCGATCTATGTACTCATTGTGTGGTCAACTTTTACAAGGTCCCGTTTTATGACTCTGTTGTCGTTTTGCAAGGTGCGTCAACAATTCTGGCCTTTTTTAACATTGTTATGTACAATGTTAATTTTTATCGATAGTGTTGATGGGGTTGGGGTTCTCAGGTTAGTTCAGTGCATGTAGTAGTAGTAGTAGTAGTAGTAAGTTGTTTATTGTATTAAATCAATGATTATTACAAAGAGTTCAGGTCCACTTGCACATCATCATTAGAAAAATATATAATAGATAAGAAATAAGTCAAATATCTTCTTCCTAATCCAGTTAACAGGGCATTACGGTTTAATGAAGTACATGCAAAATAAACGAGGTCATCGATATGAAATTAATATAAAGAATAATAATCTGAAATGAATCCATAACATCCACGCTATAACTGTGGTACTCGTACAATATCCACAACAAGCCTATCCTGTTGTACACTATACAATGCTAATGCTGTGCTGTACATATCAGACACCTATTCGGTGAGCGCAATTGATTGAAGTGCTAGTGCACTAGTAACAAAATGAAATAAATTTAAATTTTCTCCCTATCATCACCAAAATCGAGCAAATTAGCCAGACGATCCTCATCCTCAACCACTGGGAGCCCACAGATGTATTTCGCAATGAATTGCCTTCGGTATGGTTCTAAGATCAGGCAACGTAGACAAAAATGGCAGAGGGTGTCAGCTTCTTTCATATTGCATATATTGCATAAGCTCTCGCTTCTAAACTTATGAGAAGTACCTATAATAAACAGTTACGACAAACTTTGAAGACAGACGCAACTGGCACAACACCCTCTCAATCTGGACATTTTGAATATGAGTCCCAAGTACTTCCGCCTACCTGAATAGTCCGCTATCCTCCTATAGAACATATTAAATCTGGCACTGTAAACCAGATTGATGTCCTGGCACCAAAAATGGTTGTAGAGTTTTTCGATTAGTGACGGTAGGATCGATTTCAAATTTCGAGGGTCCTCAGCTGTTAGGATATCGTGGGAGCCAAGGACAGCAAGCATGTTAAAAATGCAGGTATACCAGTTGTTATGATCTGTTCAGTGCATGTATCTGATATATATATATTTTAGCCTGTGACATTTTAGTGTTCCTCTCCATTTTGTGCAAAATGAGTTTAACAGTTGGCCATGTCTGCTGAAATATTATTTATAGTGAAGAGACGCGCGTGGCTTTAAAGAAAGAGAAATGGGTGGTATCGGATTAACAAACGTACTGTGATAAAGTGAGAAATGGGGTAGCTTGTGGTGGGGAGCTGAAAGAGCATCTGAGATCGAGTCAGAAACAGAATAGTGCTGGAGAGATCGTCAAAACCAAAAATGTCTGCGATGTACCAAAAAGTGCTGCCAAACTCACCATTCCATATGAAAACCAAATAAGTTTTTCAGCTGCCATGACGTTGGTTAGCGTTCCAATCAACCATTATTACTAGTTAGGCAGTTCTTTTCGCCATCTTTGTTTAAATGACCGAAATCCTTTTTGACATGGATATGTCTATTGGCTGGCCTTCGTGAGTACGAAAATTAGTACAGAAAAAATGCAACGGTTTTTTTCATTTTCTATTGATTTTCACAAACAACCAATGCGTCACTTGCGTCAGGAGCATTCTTAGGGGCATGCTCATCCGCTAGGTAGCGACACCGAGTACCTACTTTCCGTTCTCGTTATCATCCCTTCTCGTCCTAGCGTGATCATTTTTATCAGTCACACTTCTTCTATTTTTCCCGGTGTTATTTCATTTAGTGTTACGATTTTTTGAAGTTATTGAGTGTTGAGTAGATATTTTTATTATGAATAATTCAATTGAGCTCATCAAGTTGAACTGGTCCCATTTGTCAATCGAAGAAAAGTGCAGGATTCGCTATGCTGGCCGTCCCTTGTCATCACTACAGGGACTAACGCAAACTTTGAAAATCAAAAATCTTTCTGATTTGGTCCGTAAGTTCAACCCCTATAATGTGATAGATTTTATTTTTATATTCCCCATTATTTATCTAGATTATGACTAACCCTTCTCTTTCCCCATGAACATCTCCTCTCCCTTTCCTTCCCCTCCATGGCAAGATTTGCTTTCACCTCCACGATGGTTCTTGCTGGGCGGGTATACATTTCAGCTATTGCAATCATTCCTTGGGTTAACTCCTTTGATGGTCAAGTATTTCAGAACTTCTGTCTTCCATTTGAGAACATTTCTCGTGTCTGGTGTACGTATTTAGTATAAAAGCACCTCTACTGTCCCCGCGATAGCCCTTGTTGATCTCTGTGCACCCCCTGAGTTTCAAGACAGGAGCCGCCACTGGTGTAAGGGAAGCTGATTTATTGCGCAAAGTTATAAGCAAATATTGCCAAGTAACCATGATGAACTAATTATGTGAAAAGGTACATGGTAGGTGTACTATTGAGTAGTAGGTACTTGTAAGCAGTAGGTACTAAACGATGCATAGACCTCTGATGAGTTGAAATTATTGGATCTTTCCCAATTAGCTGAGTGAGCTAAATTCTCTCCTGTTACCCCTAGGAAGTTGAGATTTGATAGGGAGACTCCCTGGGGCATTAGAAGTCGATTGAAATGATTGGCTCATTCCTATTCGGCTGAGTAAGCTAAATTCTCTCCCGTTCATCCTAGGAAGTTGGAATTAGATAGGGAGACTCTCTGGAACACTAAGAGCCACTTTCACCGCATAACGTAGCGGAGTTTGGCCAAACTCGATTAAATATAATCGAGAGGATCAAACCTTGGTGTCTTTGACCAACCCAAAACTCGTTTAAACCCAGATTGGAATAATCAAGTTTCCTTAACGGAGATTCCGCACACTGTCCAATGAAAAATTAATCGCGATAATTATTCGTTGATCCTGAGTTAACTGCGATTACATTCGTATTCGTGTAATCGTATTCGTCTGTCGGCGATTACACGAATACAATCCATAAAAATGCGTCACGGTCATCAATTTCAATAGGGCGTCCCCCCTATAATATGCAAACCCTTGGTAATATTACCTAGCTTCAGAAGGACGTCCTATTGAAATAGATTTGAGACAAATAGCCTGGGTTCCAATCGTTAAATTCGCCGTTGCTGCTATTTGAAGACAAATCCCCAAATATCCATTCCATTGGAAGGTACAAAAATAAAGACAATCAAACGAGATTCAAATAAGATTTTTGTAAATAAATAAACTTGTTTGAGGTTAGAAAGCTCTAGATATATCATTAACCTCCTGTTATAATTGTTATCCAACGATCCAGGGATCCGATAAATTAAAACGCCAGATTGGTTTAACAAGCGATGGATAAACAACCTTTATTGTGTTATCTGGAGAATAACGCTATCCCTCAGATAAATCCCCCTTGTCCATTGGACAAATGTGGTTGATAAACCGACCCTTAGGGCCACTTTCACCAACAACTTATGTAGCGGAGATTGGCCAAACTCGATTTAATGTAATCTTGAGGATCAAACCTTGGCGTCTTTCACCAACACAAAACTCGTTTAAACCGAGATTGGAATAATCGAGTTTCCCTAACGGAGATTCCGCAAACTGTCCAATGAAAAATTGGACAATTTGAAACGACAGTTAGAAAACCCGCCATGTGTCCGACATAATATCAAGACAATAAAGCAGTGAATCACAACCACGACCAATTATTACCCGCGCCGTTTTATCTAGTTACCTAGTTACTAACTAGTTTCCATCTAGTGTTCTAGAACTTGTACCTACTCGCAACTTTTCGTTGACTTCCAACAAAGAAAGTGTGACACATCATTTGACGGAAGCTGGACGGTTGATCACCTTATTTAAATGTACATAAGTTATTTTATGTGGTATAGGTAGGTAGGTAAATACTGTACAAGAGATAGCAATTCAACATCGTATTATAATGTGCTGTTATCATCGATTATACCCTATCATCCTACATCGATTTCGTATTATAATTCATCGATTTGATGGTAAAAGCCTTTTCCAACTTGTACCTGTTCGAAGGGAACTCCAGGTGAGTGTCAGTAAGCTCGAGGACTTACAAAACTGTCGGTTTAGAGACCGAAATCTCCGCCGAAATTCGACGTCGTCCAACCCGTCAAAATGTGGAATGCGCCGTCGGATCGTCCTTTGGCGTCTTTGCGGGACATCGTCCTCATCCAAGGAATCGAAAATTAATCTGAGCGATAAATCGCGCGAATTCATCATCAAAAACTTGAATTAAAATGAACTTCAACTGTGAATCAAACTGTAGGTATCAGCTGTTGGTGCGCGGCCATATTGGTCGATTTCATTGTTATCACGGCGAAATGGAGATTGGCAAGTGTAACTGGCCGGGACTTGGGATATTAACCTCAAGCCACCTCGTTAGGAATTTAAACTCGTAAAGTGTTCTGGTGAAAGACGATTAGCTGGAATCTCCGTTATGTTTTAATCTATTCTAACTTAAACTCGTTTAAGTTGTTGGTGAAAGTGGGCCTAAGAGACCATTGAATTGATCAGCTCTGAGCCAATTTAATTGAGACATTTTGATATGGATATTTATCACCTGTCATGGCCATTTTGCATCTGTAGCCTGTATTTTGTCACCAGCCATGGTTCATTTCGCATCTGTCATTTGAAATATGTATTGAAAATGAAGTAGACATATTCATGCCACGATTTTTTTCCACGTTTGCAGTAACAATTTACATGTTCATATTTTGCTAGCTTTTTCCTACAAGCACGAAAATGAACCACAGAGGATTGATTAAAGCATTGGTTTTTGAGTACGAATTTATTGAGGGTGATGGAGACTTCACTATTTACCGTCCTCGTTGGATTAGAGAGAGTAGGCGGATTTTAATATCAATGAAATCGATTTTCCGAGGACGTACCGACTTTCAAAAACTACTGTTTTGTCAATCCTTGAACAAATTGATGATAGCATCGAATACACAAATCACGGGTAAGTATATAGGTAGGTACATACATGGAATTTACAAATACAGTTGTAGAATAGTGATATAAAACAGCCAATGGCTCATTACAATTTGAAATGACACAATTTGCCAAGATGGTGTCGTTGGCTGTTTTCACTGAAGTTAAGGGGGTGATACAAACATAAAAATACCTAGTTATACAACTTGACCATAATATAAATATTATGAGAAAATCGTAACCTGTTTCCTGCGCTTTTTGATTTTTGTATGATTATTTTTTATGGATATCATTAATTTTTATATAGGTATGTATTTTTGAAATTATGTACTTATGACTCTTGCAATCTATAGGTTACTCTTGATTGAAGATTGCCTCCTATATCATACTAAATTTTAGTTTATCCTGACCCACCCCCCGAAAAAATCATCATGATGTGAGTGAGTTGTGAGAATGGTAGATCAATTAACTCACATTTGATGGAATGAAACTGACATTTTATTACTTATAAATTACGATACATAATTTTGTACAGAATGTTGAGTAACACGTATATAAAGTATGGTTAAATAATAACATTGGTGTGTGCTGTTGTGCATGTCCGAGCACACAATCCTTCTCTTCATAATGATAAAAAATAAATTTATCCTGTGATAATAATAAGAACGGATGATTTTAAATGCAATGCAGTATGAGTGAGAACTACGAATGAAGTATGAGTGAGAATGAGGGATAACAGCAACATGTAGGAGTCCTTTGTCGTTTATAACAAGATATTAATTTCGATTTGTTTGGTTAGTATCTTCATATGTATAAAGACTGAATAGATTCGAGAAAAAGTCGAAAACAGCCATTATTTTTGAAGGAAGAACTGTTAAACAGCGCTTTCTATATACAAAGAGAACCACTAACTTTCAAGAGACATTTCAACCCTTGCTGTATTGCTACCAAAAAACGAAACGCATTCTAGCGGTATACTGTGTTTATTCAACGGGAAATGAAGGAGAAATTCCTTCACTAAAAATTTTTGATCAACTACTATTATGAAATTTTATTAAATGTCATTAATATATGCCAAAATTTGATCTCCTCATCGTTCATTTTATGATCTCTTATAAGCCTAACTGAAGTGCTGCTCCGTCTCCAAACCCAAGCTCCGCACTTCTCCATCTTCTTCTTGTGCTTCTAAGACACATGCTGGATGCACGTAATACAGCTATTGTGATGCGGACTCTTAACCAACCTCGAACTAACGTCTGAGGCCGATTCCATATATCTGCTAAGCGCTTACCCAATGCTTTTACGGAGGCATTCATCTGAGTAGAACTTAATCCATTGACTGAACGTACCAGTGGTGTGAATGAGGCATGCCTATGTTCACATGCATTCAGATACTTACGCATCTTCTCTTGCTCTGCTGAGGATAGGACAGAAGGGACGGGATGAGAACCATAACCACGCCTCCCTCTGTGGCTCCCAGATTCCTTGACACACCAAATCCCCTCATAGCATTGGTTCGGATCCTAATGCCTCCCGTATACTTGGCTCCTTCACGCAGTTCCCCCATGCAGTTGACATTATTTCTCCTAAGGCCCAATTCACACAGGACGGGCGTGTGGCGAAGACGTGGCACTGACCAGGCACGGACGTGGCGGTGACGTGACCCATGCTATGCACACAGAAGGGGCGGGACAGTGGCGAGAAAGGATAAGTAATCAAAAGGTTTCGTGAAGTACAACATGGATTTTTCATCAAGCAGTGACGAAGATGATCAAGAGGTGCTGGATTTGGTGTACTTGGCTGATCTGAACCAAAAAAGAGGAGATATTGGGTTCATCCATTGTGGCTGAAGAAGGGGAAAACCGGTGGAACGTTTGATGTTATGGAAAGAGCTGAATATGTACCCAGAACGGTTTTTCAGGCGCAATTTTCTGCCAGGCCTGGTCTTGGGGCGTTCCTGTTGCAATAATCCGCACGATTGTAATCAAATAAACACGGATTCTTCCCAAATTCTTCACTAAATTCAATGTTGAATTCAACATCATCCCGCATTTTATTGAAGTGACGAGTGGCACGGAACTGGCGCGCCCCTTCTCGAACGCCACGAGAGACGGCAAACGGACGTGGCAGGGGCGAACGGGCGGCTGCCTGCGCCACGTCCCTTCTGTTTACATTGAGCCATTTGTTTACATGGAAAGATGCGGAAATGACAAAGGTCGGCGCCACATCTTCGCCACGCGCCCGTTCTGTGTGAATTGGGCCTAATAAGTCTCTAACCTCGTTGTGGCGTCTGGTGACAAGTCCCCCAGTTTTGCAATCCAATGCGTGTTGCTAAGTGAACGCTCCGTTGCCACATCCATCACATGACTTTGGCATTTCAACAGGTTGGCGTTTGTACCAAATCGCTGACCTCACACAAGAGGTGTGTTCCAACCACCCCTCTGAGTTCATGAACTCAGACGGGTTCCATGAGTTCATGAAACTTTTAGGTTCAAGAACCCGTCGGTGGGAACACTGTAGTTCACATGACAGTCAATGCACTAACTAGCGTTGTCTTTAGTAACGTGAAAACCTCCTCTCGGTTATTTATGAGCCCTCTTGCTCTAATAACTAAAATAAAAAATGTTCTATGAACCGGTCACCATCGTAGAATCGGAGAACATTTTCAAAGAAGCCGATGTTCTTAGGCACGACTTTATTTGCCTCAAATTCTTGTTGATCTAATCCTCCTCCTCATCGGAAGTAAAGACCCACACCCAATCTGCTATTGAAGTATATACTTACTTCCGAATTCGAATCCGATTCTTCTAGAAAGAATCCCCCCGCTATTTTATTGAGATTCATGACTTGCAAGGCAAGTGAGGAACAACAAATGAAGAATGAATTGAGAACGAATGAAGAAAGAATGAATGAACAAAGAAGTAAAGAAGTGAGGAACAAGAACAATTAATTTAGCGTGAAGGTTCGCAGTGAATTGAGATTTTTGGAAGGTTACGAAAGGTTTCCTTTAGTTTGAGTTCTCAACCCTATTCCCGAGCAGGTCTGAAAAGTTCATGAACTCACTGAACTCAGTTCATGAACCCGATGCGGTGGGAACACCGCAGCGGGTGTTGAGTTCCTGAACTGAAAATGGTTGGGACACGATTCACGTGCGCATACGGTTCAGCGCCAAACCAGTTCCGAAAAGTTCATGAACTCGTGGTGGTTGGAACACACCTAATGAGACATATCAAAGTTATGCTTTTTCAAAGGGAGGACTGAATTCACTAAAAATAAATTACTAGATTAGAACTGATAGAAAATAGATGACTCTAAGTTGGCGATTGTACTGCAGCCGTGTAGGCGATTAGACAGCCTTTTTGGGCATTGCGTTTAACGTGTTAAGTTTTTTATAGTTTCAAGTCCTATAGTCGGACTATATTAATATTTATTACTCTTTGGAACAACAAGGATCCAATGTGACGAAGAATAAGTAATGTTATCTAATGTATGCTATTACAGGTGTACTAGTCACTATAACCTATAACCCTATATTTCACATTTCATTCCTTGTACAACTCGTTTTTTCTTCTTTTCAGTGGTACTATTTTGCCTGGCAGCTGTCATATTTCCCATGGGTTTCCACATTGACGAGATCGGAGGTCAGCCTTACCAGTTGCCCAACAGCCACCAGGTTGGGATTTCTTACATTTTATTCGTTCTCTCTCTGTGGGTCACAGTAATGTCCGAACTATTCGCAGGTAAAGTTTGTTTACCTCATTTTTAAAGGATCTTCATTGTGTTCGACTATTTCGGTGTCCATTCCATTGTCGAGAGTGATATGTATAATACGTGCAAATAGTTGTTCACGATAAAGGCGAGTTGCACAAAGATTGGTAGGTAGATACTTAAATCTAATTATAGTGTTTATCGTGACACACATACAGACTGCAAGTTACTTTTGTAACTATTGAAATTACTTAAGATTGAAGTATTTTAGTTTTTACAGTTGATAGTTACTTAAAAACAAGAGATAGGTCAAGTGGGGTGACTTGGAAACGTGGGGTGACTTGGATCAGTTAGGCAAATTTTTTTTGTTGGTGTGTTGGCAGTCCTGAATAAATATTTATCAGCTGTTTAAGGTCGGGTTCTCTTTGTCTGTTTCTTGGCTATTTTGTGGCATGAAGTTGGGCTCATAAAAATAAGTATTTCTAGGATTTTTTAAATTATGAATGTTGTTTCGTAATCGTCCTAAACGTCCTACACGAGGGTGACGAGACTCTCAGAGCAGATTACTGTGGATACATACTTTTAAAAGCCGAAGCCATCACTCCCCCCCCCCCCCCCCCCCCCCCCCCCCCCCCCGTTCGTGCATGGTTGTTTTTTCATAATTTTGTGAACAAAAAACTCCATATGTCGGGGTGACTTGGAAACTCCGATCCAAGTTACCCCAACATTCTGATTAATTATTTTTCAGCCAAATAGTGCATTTTGTGTAGTCGTAGGTTACTAATTGGTTGAAATAAAAAAAAAAATGTTTTCAGGCATTATGAGGACATACTAAAAGAAAGTGGGGGGGTATATGGAATATGACCAAGCAACACTTCAAAAGGCAGTTTCTGATATAAAAACAAGAACATGAAGCTAAGACATGCAATTAGATTGTATGGGATAGTTGTATCCACATTATCACGCAAAGTGCGTAATTTGAACCCCAAAAAACATGGGGGCCAATGTATTTTATCAATAAAAGAAGAGAATTACATCTGCAAAAATTTTGATATCGCATGTGAGTGGGGTTTTCCATTAATATCAATGCACATCAGAGGGGTTGTGCAGCAATATTTAAATGTGAAAGGTGCTGAAATACGTGAATTTAAAGAAGTCTGAATTTTTTTTTTATCCAACTTCTGTGATAATTGATGGTTTTTGTGATTTGATAATAAAATACTTTTTTAAAAATGGAATTTCTGTTACAACCTTTTTAAAAAATCATAACAGAGTTCCAAGATGCCCCTGGAGTATGTACAAATGAAAACTGAGGCGTTTGGAATGGGGTTTCCAAGTCACCCCACCACGGGGTGACTTAGAAATTAGCACTTGAAAAAAAAATTAAAAATACAAATGCAATAAAACAATTTCAAAAGGTGGGTTCTGTAGAAGAAGTAGCGTAACATGTTTCAAAACAAAAGTTACCACTTTATTATTGGTTTTTGACATCTGTACAACTTGTTGAAGTTCGAAGTTGTACCAAGTCACCCCACTTGGCGGTACCCATTTCTTTTGTGTAATCTCATTGGTTCCTAGAATCTCACTCATATCCAAAACGTTGATTCATGAATTTCCGTTGTTGTATACAGTAATGGAATTCTAAGTAAATAGGCACTACAAAGTAATTTGTGACAACGTTTGTTGTGTTCCCGTCTCAATATAGCTTTATCCTTTGGAGATGTGCTCTCTCATCTAATCAACATGTTGTATGAACCTGGTGGAAATCTGTGGAACCCGATTTTGTCTTTTATATTTTGTTTTGTTTTTGTCTTGGTGTGATAGGGGAGCTGCTGCAATATTTCGGGAGTGATATTTATGTATCTTGGAGTGGAGTTGTATCTATTTTTTAAAATTAGCACCCTAAAGTTGTCTTCTTTTAACTGGGATACAGCTAGAAGGGATTGGCTGCTAAATTACCTGATGATATCGTATCCATAAAGAATGAATTGTGTCCATCAATATGTGGGTCGTATGCTGGCATTTACCTATCTTCTACCAAAAATATGAATGTTCGGAATCTGTAAGTACTTTTCATTTAAGTAATTAGGATTGTAATGATGCTTTTGAATTAAGCATTGTTCATGATGAGATGAACAGCTGACTTTGTTTGGCACCAATATGAAACGGTTTTACATTGTAGTTTCTTTTTTTACAAACGGTTTCACGACCATCATTCGACCCATTATAAAAATTAGGCTGGTTAGACCCAGTTCCTCCAACAGGAATGAAATATCGTGTCTTGTTACTCAAGATCTAGATAACAACTGCGGTTCTGTGTTTTGACCTTCCACCATCAATTTTTCCCGGATTAGCCGATCCCCGGGTCATCGGTTTATCAATTCGCCAGCATCTGAGTGACTAACTTCAGACCAAATATCAGTGAATAACAGCTCAGAAAAGTGGAGTTACAGTGTTCTTGTCCGCCACACATGATCATTTTGACATCAAAATTAAATATGCTGGGCTTAGTTTGGCGGCAAACTTTACTCTGTGGCGACAAGCTTTGAGTTTAAATACATATGGAGAGCTATTAGTGGTTGAGACGAAAATCCATAGGTGCCACACGACGATGGTTGAGGAAAATTACGCGATTTATATACTTACTTTGATCAAGTTACACCGATCAGCTGATGTTTTGAAGTTTTAACAGTAGGTATAAAATTGCGTTTGGAGGTTGAAGGGAATTGTGATTTTTGAGTTCGAACTTACGTTCAATTTCAATATAAAATAAAATGGTATTACGGTGTTTGATGAGCAGATGGCTTTCTTTGTTAGTTTTTTGGGGGAAGCAAGTTCTTGGGTAACACTGCTCTTTCAATTTTTAGCCTTAGGAAATTGGAAAAATAGAACCTAGTTATACCCTTACCATCATTTCAATTACCCTCTCTGCATCACAGATTACAGTACCTAAGTGTGATTGTTTAGAAAGAGAGAAAGTGAAGTAGACATTCATTCCAAGTTGAGGCTTTTCATCCTACTGCCTCGGGCGTCGTATACGTCATTAGCTGTCCTCCGAATGGAGGATCAGAATTCGTTCTGATGATTTCGCTTAATGTTACTTATTGCCTGGCCCCCTTGAGTGGAGAGGGGTTCACTGTACAGTAGCGTGGAAACTACTTGGATGGAAGAACCTTACCTTTGAGGTCACCCATCCAAGTACTCACCACGCTCAACGTTGCCTAACTTCCCTAATCGCATGAGAAATGGTTCATTGCAACGCCTAACCCTTATGGCTTGTTTAGAGTGAAAGTAAAGGAGGAGTTACCGCTATGTCATTTAATTTTAAAAGAGCTGGTGTGTGGCAGGACGCGTGATTTTCCTCAGAAGGCACGATAGTGGCAGCACGTATCTTCTGACAGGAAAACGGCGCTGAAATCACAGCAATAGTCCTCCATACTATTAATACTCAAGGGCTGCAAGCGATAATGTTCTTTTCTTGTACAGGATGAGTCATATTGAACTTTCCGATTTCAATAAGGTGTGTATTAAAAACAAAGCGACATGCAGTAAAAATTATTTTATTGTTTGAAAGTACATAACATGCAGTTTTAATTTAGTTGGTTTTAAAAATGATATCCTGTTAATGTCTACCTCCATTGTCCACACACTGCTGAAGCCTTTCCCGGAAGTTGTCAATTACTCGTCGAGTGATATTCAGCGGAATAGCATTGATTTCTTCCGTGATTGCAGCCTTCAGTTCATCGATGGTTCGGGGACGATGCGTGTAGACCTTTTCCTTCAGAAAATCGCAGGGGGTTAAATCAGGTGATCTCGGCGGCCACCCAACGTCACCTCGCAAAGAAATGAGATGACCGGGAAACATTTGTCGCAGGATTTCCATTGAACGCCTGGATGTATGGGCTGTAGCACCATCTTGTTGGAACCAGATGTTATCGTTGTCATGATTCTGCGTTAATTCCTCCAATTTCGGTTTCAGAAAAGTTTCAAGTATGTCGCAATACCGAGCAGAGGTAACTGTGACGACTTGACCATCCTCTTCAAAAAAATAGGGACCCCAGACACCAAACTCTGCAATAGCGCACCACACTGTCACTCGAGGGCTGTGGAGTGGTCGTTCGTGTAGGTTTCGTGGGTTATTCTCAGCCCAGTATCGAAAATTCTGTTTGTTAACAGTTCCGGCAAGGTGAAAATGTGCCTCATCACTGAAGATCAAAACAGCAGTGCGGGGGATCTGCTGAATGTCGCTGCATAAATTTGTTCGTGTGTCTAAGTCTCTAACTGTTAATTCTTGCACTACCTGAATCTTGTATGGGTGAAATTTAAGGTCTATGCAGTATTCTGCGGACACTACTGAAAGATAATCCTTGTGAAGCGACATGTTTCCGAACAGAACGCCGAGGGGATTGTTGAATTGAAGCCCACACTCTATCCACGTTTTCCGCTGACGTTGACGTCCTAATTCGGCCTTGTGGTCTTGTTTTTAATGCTGATGATGTTGCTCTAAAATTTGATATCCAATTTCTGATTGTTGGTCCAGTGGGAATAGGATCACGTCGACCAATAGCAAAATGTAAACGGAACGCACGCTGTGTTGTGATCACGGAGCCGCCATTTTTAATAATCCCGACCAAGCCATTGCTCTCACTAAAACTGCATGTCATGGCGCGTCTAATGGCGCCATCCCCACCCTTCTGCTCCTTCCCTTCTTCGTGCAACGCCCTTCCAAAACCGGAAAGTTCAATATGACTCACCCTGTAGGTTATCTGACTTGAAAGTCCTTGATTGCTGTTTTTTTGGTGTTGTACGAAAGAGTTTCTGCTATATCATGGTCAGCATGAAATGAATCTTGGATAGACAAAAACGATGAAACAGTTAACCCTGACGGATGGATTCCGAAACTCGTGCGTTATCACAAGAACATCCGGAGTCAAGTGTTGGTGGAACGGTTATTTTGCAATTTTGATGAGAAAACACACCTGGACTAGTACAGGGAAAAGTCCTGTTGTTGGAACTGGGTCTTTATAAATTTGTAAATCTTAGAACAGTAAATGATTCTCTCTTCTTGCAATCTAATGCACCTCCAAATTGTTTTGTGTTTATGTATTATGTACCTATTTTGCCAATAGTTACAAGTACTTTCTTAGTAGTTTCACTTAGCTGGAAATTGTATCAACTAAATAGGAACCATTGAAAAGTTTCAGATTATTCAGCCAGTAAAAGAAAAATGTCCCATGGGTTTTTTGAATATTTGAAATATATGTAGGTACTGGATTTTTTGAAAATGTTATTTTGCTTATCTTTAATCATTTTGTGGAGAATATCGTAAATCTTTATTGCTATACATCTCATGACCTTGCGTTGAGACTTTGTTCGTGCAAGCACGAGATTTAGATTTCAAGCATTAAAATACTATTAGAAAGAATTAAAAGTATTAAAAGACTTATACGCTGGTATCCATTTTATTATTGACAGCTGATTCGTTGTATGGGACACAAAATGTGCAATGTTTCGAATACAAATAGTTACTCAGATGTACCTACGTTTAACGATATATCATTATGTATTGGTTGGACTCAATTATACTTCCGTTGGTGAACGAAATTTGTGTTTTTAAGTGACTTTATGAACAACTTTTATTTATCAAATAAATGTTTTACTTACTGTTATTAGTCTTTGTACAGAAGTAACCTCTACTTTTCTCTGTATCCATCAAATATTCGATTTATGAAAAATTTATGTACTTGGGTGATGAACTATGGTGAGGATACTAAAATAGCTTAATGCCAAAGTTACAGGCTGCTCTTCGGGAGGTTTACTGCAGTGAGGCTGCTTGAATTAGATTGTGAAGTTCGCTCTGCTGAGTGCTCTTGGCTAGGCTTCATCTCTGGTGTCCCAAGTGCCTACGGTGCTGTTTCGATATGCGCTCTACCGAAGCGGGCACGCGCTCTACCTATCAGTAACTGTTTTGGTATGCGCTCTACCGACCAATCACCATTTCGATATGCGATCTACCGACTAATTCCCACCAGAAACCAACAGACATTAATAAAACATCTTACCTCATGTTCTATATGTGTCGTTGACGTCCCGTAGAAAGCTGAGGAACAGGTCTGGAACGTCCTTCCTGTGCAGTCTCCAACAGTATTTGTCTAGATGAGACTGGAGGTGGTGGGAAGGGACGCCTCTCTTTTTCTTTTAGATGTTAACTTTAGCATCCAACCAAGATTAACAATGCGTCGAACACCGTGATGATACCAGGGGGCATAATCTACATAAACAATCCTTCATTCAATAACAACCATCCTTCATTAAAAACAAAGGGATTCCGATTTTCGAATCATCATTTCAAGTCATGTAGATCACGGTACAGCTCGGTAGATCACAGTCGGGCTGACCGTAGAGCACAGAACTCGGTAGAGCGCATATCGAAACAGCACCGTGCCTACATCATACGCCGTTCGGGCCATTGGGCGTTGTATTGTCCTTCTTTCTGCCAGCATCCCAACTTTATGCTGCCAGCACCTGCTTGCCGTTAGGGGCTCGAGCTGGGTGGACGTTCACACTGCTGCTGACCGTGACTTTGTCAGGCAGCAGTTGTTTTGGTGACCGAACCACTCCAACTGCTCCAAAACCCAGCTCATATGCTGAGTTTGCTGTTACTTGACATCAGTAGAAACACAAATCAGTCGATGCTGAAGGACTCGGAAACCCCCAGTGCTGTGAAACCCCATTTCCTTCCAGTGGGTGGGATGTGCTTCAAGGTCATTGTGCTCTTTAGAATTTTTCACACTGCCTGGTTGGTTATTATTAGCCACCTTGGTAAGATGCTCTAAAGTTAGTCACAGGGAAAATTATAATCTCTCTCATATGGTGCAGCAGTGCCCACTGACACATGGTGGCCGCATCCTGAGTCATGATGCAGTTGCCAAGCAGATAACTGATGCCCTATTATCTAGCGGTTGTGATGTGAAGAGGGAGGAGCTGTATCACGTACCGAGTGATTGGGGTAAAAAGCCTGTTATTGTTGCCATCAAGCCTGATGTGTCTGCCATAATCCTGCATGTCCAGGCAGTGGCAGCATTTTTGTTTGCCTTGATTAACATGTTTCGGAGTGAGTATTTACCAAACCATAAAGGCAAACATTTAAAAACCGACATAGTTTTGAACATTTATATGATGGTAGGTGGTGTGTTGGCAATGTTACCTTTTGGGATAAAATGAGAACCTTTTTATGTGGTGCTTTCTAACTATTCTGAATTTTGTCGGTTTAAAACTACCGACATCTGTTGAATTCGAACTGTATTTAACGTCGTTATGTTATTGAGCCATCGACCCTTGCATAGCTCAAGCCAAAGATGAGAGCAATTATGGAGCATTTGAAAACAAGAGGCCTACCATGACAGAAGGGCTGCTTTTCAGGAGTTTGAAGAGAGAAATGAAGTATGGGTGATGGAAAAGCAGGGCAAACAGTCAACTTATAAAAAAACCTGTTCTACTCCACCCACCAAAATCATTTTGGGATCGTTGGATTTGTTATCGAAATTTCTTTACGCGCGAACCCGCCCCATCCACCTTTGACGGGAAAAGTTTGGTCCGGTTTTTCCTTAATTATAAAGTTTTTTTTTTTTTTTTTTTTTTTTTTTTGACATTGAAAAGGTTTTAGTTGACGGGTCAACCGGAAATTTTGTTACGCAAAGAAAAAACGTCACGCAACCTTTAAACAAGTTAGGTGTTGTTATGATTGTGTATACTAGCAATGAGGTTGCAAGTATTTTGTCAATATGATGTCTTGGATAGGTAGGTACTTCACAATACCAGTTATTAAAAAAAGGTCTGTGAATTCATATTCGTGGAAGAATTGGGCTTCGTCGAGACTGGCTTTGGTACAGCAAATTCAGTAATTGTGTGTCGATAATTATTTTATGTTTTCTAATTGCTGTTTTATTTAAAAAAATAAAAAAAAATCGGTGTGCGTCGGACCACACGGTGGAAGTTATACTTCTGTGGCCATAATTTATAATTAATAAATAAATTATGAATAATAATTTATAAATTATAAATTTATAATTTATAATAATTATAAATTTATAAATTTATAATAATTTATAATAAATTTATAATTATAATATTTATAAATTTATAATAATAATCTATAAATTTATTATAATTTATTAATTATAATTTATATATTATGAATCGATAGTTCTTAAAAATTTGTTCTTAAAAATTTGTTCTTAAAAATTTGTTCTTAAAAATTATAAATTTATAATTTATAATAATTATAAATTTATAAATTTATAATAATTTATAATAAATTTATAATTATAATATTTATAAATTTATAATAATAATCTATAAATTTATTATAATTTATTAATTATAATTTATATATTATGAATCGATAGTTCTTAAAAATTTGTTCTTACTTTTCTTACTTTTCTTACTTTTCAGCGTGACGCGGTTTCTCAACCAACATCCCATCCCAAAGGGTCTAACTCCTCCTCCTCCTCCTCCCTCACTCCTCCTCCTCCGCCTCCCTCCTCCTCCTCCTCCTCCTCCTCCCTCCTCCTCCTCCCTCCTCCTCCTCCTCCTCCTCGATTAATCGATAGTTCTTAAAAATTTGTTCTTACTTTTCTTACTTTTCTTACTTTTCAGCGTGACGCGGTTTCTCGACCAACATCCCATCCCAAAGGGTCTAACTCCTCCTCCTCCTCCTCCTCCTCCTCCCTCACTCCTCCTCCTCCGCCTCCCTCCTCCTCCTCCTCCCTCCTCCTCCCTCCTCCTCCTCCTCCTCGTCCTCCTCCTCCTCCTCCTCCTCCTCCTCCTCGATTAATCGATAGTTCTTAAAAATTTGTTCTTAAATCCGATAGTTCTTAAAATTCAGCGTGACGCGGTTTCTCGACCAACATCCCATCCCAAAGTGTCTAACGGGCGCAAAGAAGTATAACTTCAATAATCAATCTTGAAGCTTGAAATTTGGAATGGAATGGAAACTTGGATTAGTTTAGCATTATGTTAGACCCCTCGGAACTCGGATATTCTATTGGGAATTAGCAGCCTCTGTCCGGACAGCTGATGAGAAAGTTTATTCATCGAACTATCCTAGAAAAAAATGTCTAATCAACTGACGGAATCAGAATAAAGGAGTAGGTACTGGTGACTGGCATATAGACGGTAAATTCCAGCAAGTGTACAACACACCCGTGTGATGAAAGCTAAATGCCGTAAAAGGAGAACTCCTTTGGGATTTTGTCTTAGTCATAAGAGTTTTAAGCTGTTCTTGTTCCAACGGGTTTTCAAGGGCAATGAATCGATTCTTAAATCTGATATCTAAAAATGAAAAATTCCGGCGAAGGAAAGTTCATTCAGAAAGTGCATTAGGTACTTAGATCAGCATGGGGACATTGTATGTGAGTAGATATTGTATAAATGTACAATACTTAGGTATATTATGATAATAGCAGCTTATACCTACCTATGTTTTGAAGAAGGATTAATGATGAACTGAGATCTGCTCAAAACTGGTCTCAACAAGTACCTACTTTATTGTAAAGTACAGGATTAATCGTCTTTTGAATTCGGTTTATAATCCTATCTATAAAATTTTAATTGGAGTAGTACGAAATACCACATCAGTAAGGTATTTTCGTATACAGGGTGTCCCAGTTAACATGGTCCAAACTTCAGAATTCGATTCTACGATCAATTTCCGACAAAAAATGTCTCGTAGCAATTTTTCGAAAAAAGCTTCGTTTTTGAGTTTTCTCTTTCAAGATTTATTAGTTTTTTTCCGACATTTTTTCAGTAATATGACCATAATTTCCCTACATTTCTACTTAAAATTAAAAATAAAGATACCATTGGAAAGAGCATTAAATTTCCTATCAGATGATGCTCCACTCAATTTTCCATAACGGAAGTTGGTTCGTTTTTTCCGAGCCCAAACTTGAAATTTTGTTTTTTCCTCGTACGTGATGTGAATTTCACCAAGGATTTTCTCCTAAATCGCAGAAAGGAAAATCGGTGCGATCCATAGGGAAAACATCTTCAGATGCTCAATTGTCCAATGGTATAATCAACTTTTATTTTACTTTACTAATTGGGGGAGAAAAGTATGTTTGTATGTTGAAAAACGTGGTTTTTTCTATGAAATCGAGGGTTTTGTGAAAAATGACCCCCTAAGAAAATACTAGTTTGGGGTCGATTTCTACGTATTTTTTCACGCTGAATCGAATGGTAACAATCGCTGATCTCTCCAACTCCATTCCAACCGAGTTTTACACATTAACTAACACGTTTTAAACTTAAAAACATAAAATTGAGCTGCAAATAAACTAAAATCTAGTTAGTTAAAGTGTAAAACTCGGTTGTAACGGAGTTGGAGAGATCTGAGAATGTTACCATTCGATTCAGCGTGAAAAAATACGTAGAAAATGACCACAACAATTTTTGAACATTAGCTTTTTTGGTTTATTATTTCCAATAATAAGCCTATGTGATCGTATAGCAAAAAATTTTTATAACCCCCCCTCAAACTTTTTCACTTTACGTTTCAAGGTGCGTAGAATCCAAATTTGAAATGTCCGTCCGCCGTTCGCCGTCCGGGCCATAAAAGGCCTTAGAATTGACTTAAAAAATCTGTTCTTTCGCACATAGACTCCACTTGAGGTCTAGTTGGTCCTAACTTCTCGCCAGCTCGATCGCTCCACTCTCATGGGTGCTATGAGCCAAAAATAGGTGAAAAAGTGTCTTTTTTTGTATATTTCAAGTTGTATAGAAATTGGAGATTTATGAGTGAGAAGAAAATGTTGGCTATTAATTTTATGGGGAAAAAAGTATTCTAAATGATACTCTTCTATTCAAAAAGAGATTTTGGATTTTAGGCTATTTTTTGCAATTTTATAGATTTTTTAAAACAAGATTTAATGAAGTTCAAGTTTTTAGCATAATTTCGTACATAAATTTTTGAATGTTCTATTTCATAGTTGATAAACTTTATTTGACCAATCTTATGCTAAAAAATATCAATTTAACAATTCTTAGCCATTTTCAGTGATTTTGTCAACACATTTTTTGAAATTTGACCAATTAGATGATATCAATATACAGTATAGGTAACACTTGTATGTGTTGGAAAGATGACTTGGTAATAAATTGTTTTGTTTATCAACTATATTAAAAAGCGTAAAATTGTGTGATTCCGCTGCTGTAATGGATTGAACCCATTTGTGAGGTCCGAAGCTCCGAGTTCCGATACTAAATATACTATAAGCGGCGTTTAATAATTATGGACCTGAGATCTACGTAGAAGGGCTGTCTAATACATAAATAATAAACCTTTGTGTAATAATTTGCATCGTTTTTCATTCATGTTAGATAGACAAATGTTGATACAACCCATCACATCGCTCTGTACACGGCATTCTCGGAACGATGCGCCCAACTCTTATTTGCTCTTTTTCGATTTGATCTGGACGTTTAGAAGTCACAACTTTTGAGACAATAGAATGAGCCTACGAAGATGAGGTATCGCGCACGGGCACCCTAAAAACGTTTTTGTCAGTTTGTGCCTTAGGTCCGTTCAGGGGCTTCTAATCACACGGTATTGTTTCTAGCATGGACAAAACAATGGAGCTTTGTTCCAAGGGGGTTCTGACTGACTTGCCCGCCACACCCTGGTTTTGACAAAATGGGACGGAGCAGGACACGACTTTTCTTCGTTGTTTCAGATACGCTTTCGAAGGCTCCACGCTTCATCTTCCTGGATGTGACGACGTGTATATGTAGGCTTCCATTTGAAATTACGAGGCAGCGGAACGAAACGTCGGTTGTGAAAGTAACTAAATTGGCTCTGGTATTGTGATTACCGTAGGCCCTGAGTTTGAATTTCCAGATATGGCGGACAGCTATTTTATCATTGCACAATCCTAATACTTGGATAGACTTAAAATGTTGTGTTCCCTACGTAGGCAAATACCTAAAGAAGTAATAATTTTGTTATTAACGTGAAGTAGGGTAAGCCTGTACACTTACATTCGAACGCCCATTAAAATTGACGTCATCACCCTGGAGCTGTTTTTTCGCTTAAAAACACACGAAAATAACTGAGATATGGTTGGTTTTAAGCTCCAAACAGGCCTATCCTGAAGCTTTTTTGCTTGGAAACGCACACACACAGTAAAATTACATGATGCCTGCTTTTTAGTTAGTCTGGGAAAATCCCAGTTTTAGCATGAATATGCTTTAGCCGTGACCTAACTACCGAAAAATGTCCCACGAGAGTGCAACGAAAGTAGCGCCAATAATTGTGATGATTTCCGCTTACAACCGAGTCGTTGCTAGGGATATGATACTTCGTCGTTTTTCATCCCACAAAAGTCGTTGACCATTCGTTCGAAAGCTCTCGATTTATCCAACCATACTATATTAACTACTGCGAAGTGCGTGGCCAACAAGCTGAGTTATGAGCATGGTTATATGAATAATTGTTTACACACAGGTGATCATTCTCAATTATTGATATTGTGAACATGATTGCAACCGCTTGTTAATTTCTGATGATTTCATTGAGCTGGTGTTTCGATTATGTGATTCATAGCAGGTGATCCGAATATTGCGAGAACGGTTAGATTTGTGAAGCGGTGGTTAAATTATTTTAATAGGTAATTTCTATACTTTACACTATAGGAAGCTGTAATTTCGTATGTAGCCTCTTTAGCCTCTTTCTATAATAAAGTGAATGTTTACTCGCGAGTTTCTATTAGGAGATCATCATCTCACAAGAGTTCAATCGTTGTGATCATTTCTATAATAAAGTGAATGTTTACTCGCGAGTTTCTATTAGGAGATCATCATCTCACAAGAGCTCAATGGTCGTGATCATTTCTATAATAAAGTGAGAGCGAGGAGCTAAAACATGTTTCCATGTTTTAGGATTGATGGCAGAATGATAAACAGAGTTCAGAGGCCGATGGGGGGTCGGGTTCAGAGAATCGACGAGGAGTGAGTCGTGTACGGCTAAAGCATATTCATGTTTTTTAATTTTAGCCGTCAGGCTCAAAGGAACTGTGGCTTTTTTGTCATTTTTTCAGCACATTTCATAAGCTGATAATCGAAAATTAGGCCTGGCAAAATTCTTTTGGATATACATCTTGTAGAGGACGTTCCTCCCCATCGAATGACACTGACCGCGCGATTTTATGTCTGAAAATAACGAAGGTGCAATTATTTGGTTAGACATTACAAAATCACGAGCTTCGACGAAACCGGGTTCAATAACTTTCAGCTCATACTGTCTGTTATACTTTTGGAATCAATGCACGCGATGTAATCTTAGACCACCGAGCAATAGACAGTGTTCAGTCACAAATGAGGTAGGTACCCATGGTCAAGAGTAGGGTAAACCTGTACACTTACATTCGAACGCTCATTAAAATTGACGTCATCATCCTGGAGCTGTTTTTTTCGCATAAAAACGCACGAAAATGACTGAGATATGGTTGATTTTAAGCTCCAAACAGACCTGAAGCTTTTTTGCTTGAAAACGCACACACACAGTAAAATTACATGATGCCTGCTTTTTAGTTAGTAAAAAAGGAACAATAAACCATGGTCAGGAGCTGAAAAATGCATTAATTTGGCGCACTGGTGGTGTAGCCGCCAGCAAAAGGCGTATACAAATCTCAATAAGATGGTAAAGGCTCGTTTGGTCAATTTGTGTGCGTTTCGTGCTTTTGGGGGGCATACCCATTATAATCTATGATACATTGTAAACTTACGGTACACGTCGACTCGGTATGTTGCTGCCGCCTCCTCTCCACTGCTGTTACGCTTAATCGACTATAGTAAGTATTTTAATCAGCTACTTATTACTCTAGTAAGTATTATATAAGGTTGGTATATGGGGCAGTATTTGTGAAATAATAAATGCGGTAATTTTTTTTAGTTTTTATTGCATGAACCAATCAACTTAAATCCATGTACATTCAGGTTTAGATCTCTTTGCAGCATTAACAAAAGCTGATCCTTTGACATTCAGGACATGTGGACATTCTTCATACTCGAGTGCATGCTCAATCCATGGGTCGCCGTTCATTTCCCAATCTTGAATACCTCCTTCGCAAGCGTAGCAGTAGACAAGGTCACCCTGCTGTTCGTTATAGTGAAGTCCAGCAATGCAGAGGTCGACAACTAGATGGTGAAGTACTTTCGGACATCTAAAAGTTGCATACCTCCCATCAAAGGTATCAATCTTAGCAGCAGCCCCCACCTTACTGTGAAAAGGAGAAGGTACATCCATTTCCTAGCTCATTTCCTCCGCAAAATTCGGTACATTATTGTTTGATTCGGGGCTCTCAACAAATAGGCAATCTGAGCTCCAGCGCTTGTGCACCTCCAATGGGACGTTAAAATATCTTCATTTTCCTTCCTTTGTTCCTTTTTTACTAACTAAAAAGCAGGCATCATGTGATTTTACAGTGGGTAGGCGTTTCCAAGCAAAAAATCTTCAGGTTAGGCTGGTTTGGAGCTTAAAGCATTTACAAAAGTTCCAGTCATGCAGTATGATCGAATTTTCGTACTATATTATGATAAATTGTTTTGAAAATCCATTTTTAACTACCAGTTTTATGGTAAAAAACTCGTTCTAAATAATATTTGGCATTTCAAATACACTGCCAAGGAAATGGCATATGAGCTTCCTCGTGACCTTCACAGTACGTCACCATTAAATTCCAGAAAACTAGAAACGACCGGTTCTGGCATCAGGGAATTAATAAGGCGGGAAATTGGAAGCTGAATGGTACATATAATAAATGAAATTAATAAGGAAAATTTTGATTTTAATATGGGACCATCCAGGATGTAGTCCGCATGTTCCCTGAAAACAAGAAATTTTGTTTGCGCCTGCGCAGAGACTACCGTTGATTCGATCATGACGGAACTGATAAGTGACCATGTAGAGCTATACCCGCACGATGCCTAAAAATTTGAAGAAAATCGCATCAAAATTGTGGAAACTACGGCTGTTGCAAGGACCGTAACAAGAATATTTCGTTCCCGCATGCGCAGAGCGTACCGCTAATGCAATTATGATGATTTTCTTATGGGACCTCAAGGGACCTTACCCACATCATCCCTGAAAAACTGACCGAAATCCGTTCAACATTGACCGAGTTATGACCGTCACAAGGAATTCACGTTAGCGCCAGCGCAGAAGTTACCGTTGATTCGATCATGATGAAGTTGATAGGGAACCATCTAGAGCTTAACCCGCACGATCCCTGAAAATTTGGTTAAAATCGGATCAAAATTGTGGAAGTTATGGCTGTTACAAGGAAATGTGGACGGACAGACAGACAGACACGGAACCAAATTTGTACAGGAGGCTCTGAAACGCTAAATGCGAGTGGAAATTTTGATTTTGGAGCAAAAAATTTTTTTTCATTTCGAAAGTGAAAACAAAGCTTCCACTGCCTTGCAGTCTCGGAAGCAAAAAGATGTTGGATTTCCAGAACTTTTGTTTTGCAGTTTTTAGGACGTCCTTCAGACGCTAGGTTACACAGGAAAGGCTTCTCATTTAAGAGGGACGATTTATTGGAATTGATCGAGTGGGGTAGGGGACAACCCAAGCATGAGAAAAAACCACATACAAATCCGTTTCTGACGATTGTAAGATCGAATCCGTGAAAAAAACCATAGGTGCATGTCTGTGTGTGTTTGTGTGAGTGTACGTGTGACAAATTTTATCGACACCGCCCAGACTACAGTTCTCTACCGATTTTCGTGATTATTTTGTTCTATTAAGAATTTGATTTAGTTTTGGAACGTTTGTCAGGAGTTTTAAATTTCATCATGGGAGGCGGTAAAACTGATAAATCGTGGTGTTTTAACAATTCTCGTGATTCATTTTTTTGTTCAACTCTGAACAAAGGTGAATGGAGGGGGTAATATGATTAAACCATGATGTTTTAACTATTCTCATCAGATTTTCGTGATTATTTGATAATTGAATTTAAAAAATTTCATCTTTTTAATTCAATTATCAATTTGGTCTAGTTTTGAAATTATTTCAGGTTGGGTTGGTTGAGGGTGGGACATTTCAGGCTTCTCTTAGTATGTAGTTTATTGTAGTTTTGTAGAGCTTTCGCCATGTACGGCCTCATCAGAGCATAATTTGTGAGTGGTAGGTTGCTAAGTATTTATAAATGGTGGAGTCCTCCTTGTTCATCTTTCTATGACCAGTTGTGGTTGGTCACATTATTAGGGGTAAATTATGTGTTCAATTGAGAAAAATACAAATTTATGTGGAAACATACATATAGACAGAAATTACAAAACTTTAATATAGTTAATAATAAAGTCCCCTTTCGCCAGACAATGACATACCTAAACTTTTTTTTTTTTTCAATGGGAACCCCTATTTTTCATTGCCGATTCGAATTCTACGTGAATTTTCACGAAGAATTGACCCATCACTCGATTTTTTAAGTGCGCGTAAACGGGCGTAATTTCGCTCCAAAAGTACGCAATTCCTTTCTATAAGTGCAAACATTGTGAAATACTCAGTTTTTGAAGATATTCAATTGCCACGTAATACATGATTCTGGGGTCATTTTCTGTACTGAACCTCGTAATGAGTTCATTTATTGATATTTGCAACACCAACTTGGGAATACTCCGGAAAAACTACATTTCGGTACGCTTTGTGCTGTGTGGAAAAGAGTAAGAGAAGTGCAATTCTAGTCAATCTTTTGGTGTTTTCCCTTGTTGGTTTTGCAAATATCAATAAACGAACATCATTACAATCAGGTTCAGCACGAAAAAATACCCCAAAATCATGTATTACATGTGGTAATTGAATATATTCAAAAACTCAGTACATATTTCACATTTTTGCAATTTTACAGCCGAATTTTGTCGTTTTTTGTAGAGGAATTACGCCCGTTTACGGGCAGTTAAAAATCGATCGATGGGTCATTTATTCATGACATTTCACGTAGAATTCGAATCTCCAATAAAAAAAATGGGGGTTCTCTTTTGAAAAAAGGAAGTTTATTTCATTTGTGCCACTTTTGAAAATGATGAAGAATGGCGTTGTAGTCAGGGGAAATGAAGGGGGGTGTAGAGTGGCGTAGCTAAGTCATTTCTCATGGAGGGGCTACAGCCGAGGATTTTACTTTATAGTTTTAGTATCCATTTCTAGTACTTGTTGTTGAATATACGAAGACTGTATAATAAACTGTCAAACGTTCATATTTATAAGTAGATATTCAATGGTTTTTCTAATGATTTGAAATCACGTACGCTTTCATATTCACCAACCTACCTATGGATTATTAAAGCATACCTAATACTATTTAGAAAAAATATTATGCAATTAACTAATAATCAGAACGTCGAAAACTACGATAAATACGAATAGGTAGGTACCTACGGATGAACTGAGGAGCACGAGGCGTATATACCTACTATTACACTAGATTTACTGCCTTCAAAATCATATATTTAGATATGTGGTCGTTTCTCCCTTACAGGTTTATACACAATTGTTACTTGTTGATCTGGACAATTTCACACTATTGTATTATATATAAGTATGCGGAATAAAAAACGGGGCATGGAACCGATAACGACAAACAACAAAATGTAAACAAAACAAACTCAAACCAGCAATATGCTATGTTAGAATAGAAATACCTACTTCTACAATAGATTGTTTTAATCTTTGTAAAAAAAACTTCTTTTTTTTACGAATTTTTTAAATATTATTTAATTCGTAAATGGTATAGTACAAACGATAGGTAGGTATACCAACAATCAAAAATTAATGCAAGAATACGGATAACAACCAAGCTTGGTCAAGTAGGCGGTGAAAAGTAGGGGAATTCGGTGGATACTGAACAATGGATATTTTTCTAGGGGAAAATCGTACCTACATGGGCTAGCCCCAGAAGGTAGTGAGGATTTGCAGTTTGCAGTACCTATCCACATTTCCGTTTCGTTGACTGTGATTTTACTCCTCTCCGTGGGGCTGTAAAATATCCACGCAATTTTGACATTTTATGTCTTTGCTATGGCACATAAACTGAAAAAACGTCACGGAAAATTGCTCACGAAAATATTTTGATGATTTCCACTTACAATCGAGTCGTTGCTAGGGAAATGGTACTTCGTCGTTTTTCATCCTACAAAATTCGTTGACCATTCGTTCGAAAGCTCTCGATTTATCCAACCATATTATGTTAACGACTGCGAAGTGCGTGGCCAACAAGCTGAGTTATGAGCAAGGTTATTTGAATAATTGTGTACACTCAGGTGATCATTCTCAATAATTGATATTGTGAACATCCACCACCACAGCCACCGCTTGTTAATTTCTGATGATTTCATTGAGCTGGTGTTTCGATGATTTGATTCATAGCAGGTGATCCAAATATTGCGAGAACGGTTTGATTTGTGAAGCGGTGGCTAAATCATTTTAATAGGTAATTTCTATACTTTACACTCTAGGAAGCTGTAATTTCGTATGTAGCCTCTTTAGGACATTTACTTGACGATGCCCAGGGTCAAGATCAGATGAGCTGCTCTTAAAGCTAATTTCTATGTTTTACACTCTAGGAAGCTGTAATTTCGGATGTAGTCTCTTTAGCACATTTACGTGACGATGCCCAGGGTCCGGATCAGCTAAGTGGCTCTTAGAGCTTGCATACGAGTCTGCAACACATACTTGTCTTCAACTAAAGACATAAAATGTCCCAATGTGTTGCAGACTCGTATGGTTTCAGATTTGTGAATGCCAGGGATTCTAATTTTTCTTTGCCTTTAAGCAAACGAACCCAATAAGAATTTCTTTATTTCTAAGAGCGTCTAAAGTTACAAGGCAACTGTAGCCGTATAATAATAGTAGTAATTGTGTTTTACTAATTACATTCTCCAATCGAAGGTGTTAGGTACTGAAGTTAGAAGCGTAAAATTATTAATTTTTATTGAATCCATACCCATACCACGAACTTCTGCGTCCTCCGTAATTCATGGAGGGGCTCTCTGCCCACCCTGCCCCTCCTCAAACTACGCCACTGGTGTAACCCTTCCGTGGGACACCCTGTATACGGCAAATATTCTCACCCTTGAAGTTGGGAAAACAAACAAAAATTTATAAGTGAAAATAAAAATCAATTTCGCCGCTTGAATCGCTTGAATAGTGTTACGGTTAACACCACCAACGCGACTCGAGTTTTGTATTTAGTCGCTTGGGGATCGCCGAGAAGTTGTTTATTATGTACAAGTTATTAGTTAGAGGGTGGTCATCAGGAATTATATCCCATTGTTTGTGTCTGCCCTCGTCTGAAAGCGGTATAAACTCTTGGATTAATAAATAATTCATCAGTCATTTACTGCCACGAGGCATTCTGTCCTCCCACGGACCCCTTTCTTTAAAACTGTACGTTGGACAGGGGGATAGGCAACGAGTTGGTATTTTTACTTCCTTTTTGCTCCAATATTGTGCTGTACTTCCGTTGCTCCAGGCTTGGTTAAATTTGAACATCAACGGAGCGATAGAGAGGTAAATCTTTCTTTAGGTCTGAGGAGACCAGCCCATCTTAACGATGTGTGTACCTATTTGATCTCTGTCAATATTAATATAATTCTACGAAAATAGTACTTAAGGTTTTGTATTGTTACTGACAAACATTTTTTGTTGATTAGGATAAAGAGAAAAAGTTAGCCAAAACAATAATAATCCGAGATTAGAATTTCATTATATTTTTTTAAACTGACCGTGAAATGATGAAAATAGTTTAATAAAAAAATAAAATAAAATATATAAATAAATAATAATATCAAAAGTTCCAGTCATGCAGAATTTTCGTAAATAATCGTACTTATTGTTACCTTGTTTTAAAAATTAAGTTCTTGGGTGCGTAAAGAAATTATTACCAACATATTTTATGACAAAAACTCGTTCTGAATCAATTTTTTTGCAATTCCAAAGAGATTTTGGATTTTTTTAAAATTTTTAGCAGTTTTTATCGATTGTTTTGCACATTGTAATGAACATTAAGTAGATACATGTTTCTGCATAATTTTGTACATACATTTTTGAATGCACTTACTGTTTTATAAAATTCGGTACGACGTTCGTTCAATACGGAACGGGGATGACCGCAATTATTCAAATTGGTGATTCAAAACGTGGGGATTTAAAAAATAATAATAATAAAAAAAAAAACACGAAATATTTGTCATGCCGCCTTGCGTTCCGACCTGCGCTTGGGTCAATCTGACGTTGTCAGTCAACATCAACACTACAATACCACTGAGGAGTTCAAATTTTGACGCTCATTTTTTAAAAATACGATCAAAACATCGCACATGACCTTTATGTACCTATTTGCATTAATACTCATCAAAACTCCATAGAATTGCATCGTAAAATATAGTCATGTAGGTATACATGCCTGAAGGAGTTTCCAAATGCAATGCAGCTATAATATACGAAAAAAACACGTTTTTTTCATACTATATTTACCAGAAGTCCAGATGGCTCAAGGACCAAATTCAACTGCTAACTAGCTGCCTATTATTCAAATTAAATTTAATCCAGCATTTAAGCAATATACAGATATTTAAAAAGAAGTTCGACCCCATTGTAAATATTTGCTGTAAAACATTCTTTCATAAAAGGAGAAGAAGAAACCCCCAGCCCAAAATTCACCAACAGGTATTACAAAATGCAAAAATTAAGAGGGGGCACCCGGGTTTGAACCGGGGACCTCTCGATCTGCAGTCGAATGCTCTACCACTGAGCTATACCCCCTATCTTGTGCAACAAGTGCAATCAGTGGGGAGATGACTAAATATCTTTAGGGAGCAGATTACTAGAATGAGAAATAAGGTATACCTTTATCCATTCAAGAGATAAAATATGAGGTACATATTTTTATTAAATTCTATTGTCCGATGAATTTTCCAATATTTTGACACAGTCTACCTAAAGGTTTAAGGAAGTTGGTATTCCTACCTGAGAGAATTTTTTGTATCCACTAAAAACCCCCCCAAAGGTGAAAGTCTTGACTTTCCCAACTCCTCAGAGCGAAAATTCCCGACTGATTATTTCGTAGGTAACGGAAATTTACGCATTCAGAAGTAATTGAATGATTCAAATTTTGATAAAGAAAATTTCTTAATGATACTTAATTATATTATTTATTAAAACTCTGTACCGTAAATGGTGGTGAAGTGGGTACAGTTTTGATAGTTCAAATCCAAATTTGAAATGTCCGTCCGCCGTTCGCCGTCCGGGCCATAAAAGGCCTAAGAATTGACTTAAAAAACCCGCACATAGACTCCATTTGGGGTCTAGTTGGTCCTAACGTTTAACCATCCCGATCGTGTTACTCGCATAGATGCTATGGGCCAAAAACGGGCGAAAAAGTGTCTTTTTCGAGGCCTGCTTAACCACAACTGCGCACTCCTACCTGCTTAACCACAACTGCGCAAGGTAATATTCCACAGTTAGGATAACAATGGGCAGTAGGACTTCGCAACAGAACACTTTGGGACCAGATCATGCACGACCAAAACTGCTCGATCTAATAATGATTATTCTCATGTTAGGACAAAATTTACTCATCTCAAAATGCACAACTTACGAATGAATGTTCATGGAAAAATATGAGTGATATGATAGTGTAAGCGTAATAGGGCGATGAACCTCCGGTTGTGATTCCTACACTTGTATTGCTTTCGAATTTCATGTTCCTTCGAGGCATGAATAGGTATACGTTTTTTTCTAGGTCATATTTGTGTATTATACCAATGCTTTACCTACGCATATTTAATAACAAATCCTCTCGACTTTTCGTACGTACTTAGATAATAATATTATTAAGGCAATGATTATTTGAATAGATAGGAGCTCAAATCGAGAAATATAAACATGCTTGTATAATTATAGAAGTATAGGTTATGGCAACTCGAAGTAGGACACGCCGAGGAATCAGGACGGGCCTTATGACGTACGCAAGCCAACTAAAACTACGATCATAATCATACTCAATTGAAAAAATAATAAACCTCTGTGAAATAATTTGGAGCGTTTTTAGAATAAGTTTTTACGAAGACCTTCTTGTCGAAATGTGCCATTTGAACACAACGAAGAAATGTAATTAAGAAACATATTGTAAGTAATTCATGCATTACAGGGACGTCCCTATGAATGGATTTTATATACCTAATTTTGGTGAGTGTTGAAATAAGAAAAAAATATATATATATATATCATGGGGGCTTCCCCCCCCCCCCATTGAGGACGTCCCTCCTGCAGACGGACAACAGAACCGATTTTATTCTTCATAACGTTCTAGAAGGGAAAGAAAACGTGAGTATTCTCAAGAGGAAGGTGATGGATATTTTTAGAACGGAATTAAATTGTGTTCTTGAGGATTATGAAGTTATAGGTGTAGACCAGTTCACATTCATTTTGCTGATAATTCCTCGAAATCTAAAGTACGCCAGAACATTTGCAAGTTCAAGGGATCCTAATATTTAATATAGCATTTGCCGATTTAATTAAACCTTTTACCGAATGAATCAAACCTTTTGCCAAATGAGTTAAACCTTTTTCCAAAATAGTTCGTCCTTTCCCCAAAATAATTAAACCTTTTCCCAATACAATTAAACTTTTTTCCAAAATAATTAAACCTTTTCCCGAAACAATTAAACCTCTAGTGAGAAAGTAGGACGTATGGATAGATACGAATTTCGAAAAAGTGTATTCAATCAGGACTACAGAAAAACTTGAAAGTGGTGTGCAATCTATGGGTCAATGAACAATGCACCATATGTTTACCCCTCCCTCCCCTCACAATTTGTTGGCTTACATTTCAAAATACGTAATATATATATATGTGGGGGTGCAATGTTCATTGACCCATACATCGTACACCACGCTTTTTTCGTTTTTCGGTAGTTCCTAATTGATTAAACTTTATCAAAATTCGTATCGATACATACGTCATATACTTTCTCGCAAGGCGTTTAATTGTTTCGGGAAAAGGTTTAATTATTTTAGAAATAAGCTTGATTGTGTTGGGAAATGTTTTATTATTTTGGGAAAAGGGTGAATTGTTCTGGAAAAAGGTTTCATTCGTTTGGTAAAAGGTTTAATCAAATCGACTAATGCTATATATCCGAGGTCTACGACAAACGAACATTAGGAATTAGGAAGCATCTCTTGCCCAAGTTGTTTCAAGCAAGAAAATACGGGAAGCATGCCGTCTTGATTCGAGATGAACTACTGGTTGATGAAAAAAAAAAAAATCATTCACTAAGGACGAAGTACGTTGGAGAATTCTACATCTACTGGGTCAGAAGTGGAGATTAATCTGAATACTCCTCCTCCGTCCCCTCCAGACATTTCCAGAAAACAGGTCAAGAAGATGATGAAAATCTACAAGAGATAGAACGAACATCAACACCGCTCTGGAAATTTCGGCAATGACTCGGGACTATTATTGAAATTTGGCAGTGGAGTGTAGGCAATATTGATTGTGATCTATTTCAGCTATGCAGTGCTCATTTATTATACGAGTTATTTATTAATTATGTAGACCTATATACCTAAGTAAGTATTTGATACATCATACTTAAAGCCTAACATTGTTTGTTTAGGCAGAAATGAAGGCAAGATATCATATCATGTGCTATTTTTTAACTCTTTCTATTAACTTCGATTCTCTTCTTGCTTGCTTTCTTTCTTTCTTTCTTGAGACAAAATTTCAGATCGATTTTTAACCCACTTCCCGATATCCAATCGATCTGAAATTTTGCACACGAGTTCATGCTGGCGTACATTTTAATCTATCAAATTTTCGCGAAGAAAAAATTAGTTATACTATAAATTTTCGAAAATTTGAAATTTAATATGGGACACCTTACAAGTGTTGTGTATTGTAGGGAGGAGGAGTGAGGGAGGAGGAGGAGGATGAGGAGGAGGAGGAGGAGGAGTGAGGAGGAGGAGGGAGGAGGAGGAGGAGGAGTGAGGGAGGAGGAGGGAGGAGGAGGAGGGAGGAGGAGGATACTATTGAACGTCTGCATAAAATGACAACGAATCCAGGGTCAATAAAATATTAAATGATTTTCCTTGTCAATTTAATTTAAGTTATTATCAATGTGATTTTGTTTCAATTTACTGTTGCCAAGAAACTACCAAATATTGAAACAACAATAAAATTAACCGAGAACATGAGAAAAAGAAAGAGTTACATTAAAAACTTGTTTTTATGGGTTCCTTTTTTTGATATGTATTTAAGGAACTCCTTGTAATACCTACGGGTTATACAATAAAATTGAATTGAATTTATATCAATTTGTTCTGGACTGTGCCTGTGTCATTATCCAAATAAATAGAGCTATTAGGTATATATCTTAGCTAGCTTACATACATCGCTTCCTCACTACCGAAGGTATAAAAGCTTTGTTTTCGTGAAGGAAGTTGAATAAATATGTCCTCCAGAATCAAAATTTCCACTTGCTTTTTGCGTTGCAGAGCTTGCTGATTAAGTTTGATTCCGTGTCTGTCTGATGTCTGTCTGTGGTCAAGTTATAGTCAGAGGGACGTCCTATTGAAATAGATTTGAGACAAATAGGCTGGGCTACAATCGTTGAATTCGTTTAAGGACGTCCCTCTGAAGCTAGGTAATATCAGCAAGGCTTTGCATATTATAGGAGGGACGACCTATTGAAATTGATGACCGTGACGCATTTTTATAGGTTGTATTCGTGTAATCGCCGACGGGCGAGTACGAATACACGAATACGAATATAGTCGCAGTTGACTCAGAATCAACGAATAATTACCGCCATTACAATCGTATTCGTATTCAACGATAAGATTATGCTCAACACTGATAACAGCTAACTATTGCGCTTACGAAAAACTAATATTGGGTGACACTCCGAAAATAAAGGATCGATTTAGATGAAATTTTCAATTATCTTGTCGGTTAATCTTTAGAAAATTTCTGCACATGCAAACATGAATTATAGCCCTATTTTGCATTCTAGCGTGTGTACTCATGTATTAGATGTTATTTGCATTCAATCATTTCGACTCATAGTTTGTTCTTGAACTAATTCTATATATACATCCATATTAAAATATGTGAGGAAGCTATACTGCCCACCCAACTTGGCAGACGTTTTAATGATAACCTGTAGAGCTCGTCATTGTTAAAATAGTGGGTTTTAAACTTGAACAAAACGTTAAAATTGTATCTAGGTTCCTATTTAACATATAGAACTATGTACTTGCGCTCAAGTTGTTACATATTTGCATGAAGTTGGTAATGGTGGTCAACCGTTAGGACTCATAGTATATTTAGAAACTACCTATATAATCAAAAACTGGAAAAAGAACTGGAAAAATGGCGGTTCTTACCACCTCCACCCTCCTTCCCCTAGTCAAATCAAATAACCGTATGTATATAATACTGACGATGTACAATATGACTGGCCAATAATTTTAGCATACAGATTTTTTCAGGCCTCTAAAAGAACCTTCAGTCATGGTTTGAATTTTATCCTTAATGTTATCCATAACAAACCATGAAGCTTGGAAACAACCTGCCATAAACATTAAACCACCATTTCCATTATTTAAACCTTTATAACATATTATTTAAAACCTTAATAACATACCTACCTACCTTTATTAGCTTCGGAAATCACAAGGCTAAGGTATGTACAAGGTATATAAGCTATATACAAGCCTTCTTGTATACAGCTTTTTCAGATTGAATTAAACAGTTTTCAAAATGAAGTCAACACTTTTCAAAATGAAGTCAACACTTTTCAAAATGAATCAAACATTTTACAAAATGAAATAAACAATTTACAACATGAATTAAACAACTTACAAAATGAAATAAACAATTTACAACATGAATTAAACAATTTACAAAATGAAATAAACAATTTACAACACGAATTAAACAATTTACAAAATAAAATAAACAATTTTCAATATGAATTAAACGGTTACCAAACAAACTAAATAACACTGTCTTTCCAATATTAAAAGGGGCTGCATTGCAGCTCCCGCTGGCAGGAGCAAGAAAGAGTGCATAACATAAATGGCACAGTCGACGGACGTGATTGCAGCCACCCCTTGTCGAATCGCCTCTTGAAGAAGGTAATCTTGAGGTCTGGATAATACGTTTCTCACAACTGATTTTATTTTTGATTTTATATTGGGGAATACGGTGGCGAAAAATGTAAATTCATGTTTAAAGAACGCGCTAACTCTCGAACTTCCACAGAACGATGTATTCTAGCATTGTCCAGCAGATAGATATTAACGTTACCGTTTAGATTGTCTCGAACCTCCTCCGAAAATTCGGTACATAACTGGGCGTTCGTTGTTCCTGTCGTAATTATTTTCTGATGAACAACTCCTTGAGAGTTTAACTCCAAAATTAAAGAAACATTTCGTCCTCTTACTGTGGGAACGGAGACCACTGCTATTGTGTTCACTTTAGATCGAGCCTGGGTTCGCTTGAGGTGTAAATTGAACACAGACTCGTCTACGAATATCAATTTGTCCCTGTTCTGGGGTGCTAGTTTGTTTATATGAAGAGCATATTCTTTTCTCTCACAGATCATCCGATCGATTTCGATGAACGCTTTTGGTTTATTATTTCCAATAATAAGCCTATGTGATCGTGTAGCAAAACATTTTTATAACTCCCCTCAAACTTTGTCACTTTACGTTTCAAGGTGCGTAGAATCCAAATTTGAAATGTCCGTCCGCCTTCCGGGCCATAAAAGGCCTAAGAATTGACTTAAAAAACCCGTTCTTTCGCACATAGACTCCATTTGGGGTCTAGTTGGTCCTAACGTTTAACCATCCCGATCGCTTTACTCGCATAGATGCTATGGGCCAAAAACGGGCAAAAAAGTGTCTTTTTCGAGATTTTCGAGACTTTGAGTGTTAGACTTACGCACGCACGCACGCCTGGCACGCTTGGCAGGGGGTCACGGTGGGTGGTGAGGGTGATATATTTTATATTATATTTTATTACTTTTACCCCATATACCCCATATAATACCACCTTGAACACACTAGTATATTTAGTATATTATATCATACTATAGTATGTTACAAAAATAATTGATCCAGCCCATCTAAAATCCTTCGTTCTTCTTCTTTCCAAAATCTTCTCAGATAGTTCGAAGTAAATCGTTTTTAAATTAAAATTGCATTACATCGGCAGGTTGGAGTCTGAACCCTCTGGATGAATAGCTGTTTACTTATATTTCTGCCATAGGTAAGTGGGGTGTCGTCACCCAAGTAATTTCGGACGCAGAATCGACAGGGATAGGTCCCAGATGCTTTTGGAATCCAGTGTACCTACGGTTTTAGTTTGATTCCTATAGAAATTAGCTCTGTGGATTGAATGAGACTACTCGGGTAGCGTTTTTAACATGTTTAATGTTTTAGGGCTGGGGGTCGTTCTGTGAATTCCGACACGACACGCAAATCTGCACCGTTTTTTTTCTGATGATTTCCGCTTACAACCGAGTCGTTGCTAGGGAAATGGTACTTCGTCGTTTTTCATCCCACAAAATTCGTTGTCCATTCGTTCGAAAGCTCTCGATTTATCCAACCATATTATGTTAACTACTGCGAAGTGCGTGGCCAACAAGCTGAGATATGAGCATGGTTATTTGAATAATTGTGTACACTCAGGTGATCATTCTCAATAAATGATATTGTGAACATGATTGCAACCGCTTGTTAATTTCTGATGATTTCATTGAGTTGGTGTTTCGATGATTTGATTCATAGCAGGTGATCCTAAACGGTTTGATTTGTGAAGCGGTGGTTAAATAATTTTAATAGGTAATTTCTATACTTTACACTCTAGGAAGCTGTAATTTCGTATGTAGCCTCTTTAGGACATTTACTTGACGATGCCCAGGGTCCGGATCAGATGAGTGGCTCTTAGAGCTAATTTCTATGCTATACACTCTAGGAAGCTGTAATTTCGTATGTAGCCTCTTTAGGACATTTACTTGACGATGCCCAGGGTCCGGATCAGATGAGTGGCTCTTAGAGCTAATTTCTATGCTTTACGCTCTAGGAAGCTGTAATTTCGTATGTAGCCTCTTTAGGACATTTAATTGACGATGCCCAGGGTCCGGATCAGATGAGTGGCTCTTAGAGCTAATTTCTATGCTTTACACTCTAGGAAGCTGTAATTTCGTATGTAGCCTCTTTAGGACATTTACTTGACGATGCCCAGGGTCCGGATCAGCTGAGTGGCTCTTAGAGCTTGCATACGAGTCTGCAACTAAAGACATAAAATGTCCCAATGTGTTGCAGACTCGTATGCAAGCGTACTTTGGTATGAGTCCCATCGGAAATATCTAATGGTAAAATAAAAATGTATATAAATATAATAAATTGTTTTGGTTAATTAGAATCTTTTCTTTTTTCTTGACCTTAAAAAACTATATCTAATTTCTCCCTTGCGAGGGAATAACATTAAACATGATTTAATGTTTTTCCCTCTCAAGGGAGAAATTATGAATTTTTTAAAATGATCCTAAGCTCACGAAGTCCGTTGTCGATCGTCGTCACACTTGATACTATGTTGTTCTCTGCCAACTTCTCCTGAATCGCCTTCTGGGTTAACAGGAGCACTCTCTATCGTATTTTCTATTGCACGTAAGACCTCGGATGTGCGTTTTTTTGCACGGTGTCCACGTCTTCCAGTAGTGGGGGTCCGAGAAACTTTTTTTAAAGATTTGGCTGCAGTAAATCTTGCCGTGTTGTAACTGATCAACCATGTACTTGTGGCTTCTTTTACAGAGAATCCCTCTTGATACAGTTTTAGCAATAAATTGTTTTCTATTTACGGAAATGTGCTCATTCCTCCCGTTGCGTCTCCTTCTTCTCTTCTCCTGTCCCGTTTCCAGAATTTATTAATTTACTCGAAGCCGGTTTCTTGGTACCCACACATTATCCGTTTTATCAGAAGAGGTGTCCGACATTATAACAAGGTGAAAAAACGCATCAATCAAACATACCAGGGGGTACTTTTCCGTTATAACCCCCCCCCCCCCCCCCCCCCCCCCCGTCAATTTTTCTTCAACACGCCCGCCCGATGTTTCTAGGCATTACTTATAACCAGAGCCCTTCACAGCATGGCATTTATTTTTGCCAATCGTGGCTCTAAAAAACATGGCAAAATGGCACTGATTTTGGCCAAACATGGCTTTTATTTTGGCCAAACATGGCATTTATTCTTCAAAATCCAAACTTTTTTTTATTTTTTTTTTTTTTTTCAATTTTCCCCCCATGACCTTGCAATGGCCCTTTCCTTTTCAAGCACTAATGCCTATAATCCTCAGACATTGGAGACCTTGAATCCTCGGAAGGGAATTCCCGGTCGTTGACTTTTGAGCTTACCCATATGAAAAAGCCCTTGTTAGCTTGCCTCTTTTGAAAGATTTTTGAAAAAATAACTTGAAACTCCAACTTCTTGCGAATTTTCCCAGAATTTTTTTTCCACAAATTTTCAAGAAAATCAGGCGAAAAATGGCACAAACGCGGCATTTTCCCAGAAATTGGCAAAAAATGGCTTTTTACCCAAAAATAGGCCAAACATGGCATTAATTCTTCAAAATCCAAACTTTTGTTTTCTTTTTTTCCCCTCATGACCTTGCAATGACCCTTTCCTTTTCAAGCACTAATGGCTGTAATCCTCGGACATTGGAGACCTTAATCCTCAGAAGGCGATTCCTGGTCGTTGACTTGTGAACTTGCCCACATGAAAAAGCCCTTGTTAGCTTGCCTTTTTAGAAAATTTTTTGAAAAAATACTTAAAACCCCAACTTTTTGCGAATTTTTCCAGAAAAAATTTTTTTTTTTTTTTTCACAAATTTTCAAGAAAATCAGGCGAAAAATGGCACAAACGTGGCATTTTCCCAGAAATTGGCAAAAAATGGCTTTTTACCCAAAAATTGGCCAAACATGGCACTTAAGGATGGCGCCATGGCAAAATGGCACTTGAAGGGCTCTGCTTATTACTTAGATTATGTTATGTTATGTATTCTTGAGATGCGAGCTTGCGAGTATACACATCATTCTGACCTACATGTCCAACTAATCTGTATTTTTACTAGGGGATTGACTACTTGATGTTATGTAATATTGAAATGCGAGCTTGCGAACATCTAGCCCACCAACCTATACACAGCATTCTGATCTATTTGTGCGAAATCATGTGCATTCTACTTGTGCAAATTCATGTGCATTCTACTTGTGCAAATTCATGTGCATTCCACTTGTGTGAATTCATGTGGTGGCAATCAAACCACAAATCCTCACCGACATCGGCAACTTCTGAAAACACGGTAATTCCTTTTTTTCCTTCTTTTGACATGGATATGTCTTTGCTCTTGGGGGTCATAGTCCAGTCAAAACAAGGTTAAACCTCCTGAAAAATCCGAAAGTTTTGAAACTTCGCACACTTATTTAAAGGTACCTAGGGATGAATATACCAAAAGTCCTCATGAATATGAGGCGAGCTCTAGCGGCAATTAGCGAAAACAGGTCACTTTTTTTGGTTTTTTGTTAATATCTCGAGAACCTTTGGTCGGAGGTAAAAGTGTACCGTATACACAATTGAAGCCTAATTAATTTGCAACAAAAATGATCATAGACATTTTTCTTGTATTCCTAATGGTTACCGAGTTATATGGCGCTAAATGATAGCGTTTTTTGAAAAATCGCGCTAGCGCGGTACAATATATGACATTTTTTATAATAGTTTACAATGGTTTACCACTTTTTTCTTTGTATAACAAGGATGATTGATGAGATAAACTTTACAGCTTTGTATAAAAAGAAAGACATGATGTATATTAAACAATGAAATACATGAACAAAAAATGCTGGGGACATTCCAAGAAAAATTGTGTGCAAAAAATCCACCAACTCTTGATTGTTTTTTGGTAGAAGGCTCTGCAATCTGCTCATCTTGGTCTGCTTCTGAATTTGCAACCTGAAACCCAGTAAGAAGAGGTAAATGTGCATGAGATGGTGATGTGAGAGAACCATTATACGGATAAGAACATGTACCTAGGTATGAGAAAGTAGGTAAGCGAGCAGAAAAACAACGTATGAACATGACGACCAATTCATGTATACTATTGCAAGGTAAAACATATTAAAAAGAATACAAAAGTGCAATCTCACCTGTCTTCTGGCTGTCTCTGTTTCTTCAAGGTTTATGACACCGAGATCATCAGGGTCATCAAAGTCTTCTTCGAGGGTGGGAGTAGCACCATTCAAGCATTCGCCATGGCAGTTGTGACAAACGCTTGCACACATCCTCCTGTACATTAGCAGCAAATGATAACCACCAGGAGCAGCAAGACAGCACGTATTTCGAGTGTACCACCAATTTCAATTTTGGCTTGGGAATGAACATCCTCCTGTACAGTGGGGTTGGAAGTTGGAAAGCTATCGGCTGATCACTGTGACAACAGTGGATCCAGCAGCACCTGAAGCTGTCCTCAACCTCATTTGTTGCAAATGTGCAGGTGGATGTGGGAACAGATGTGGTCGTTGAAAGTCAGGAATAATGTGTACAAGTGTTTGTCACAACTGCCATGGCAAATGCTTGAATGGTGTTACTTTCACCCTCGAAGAAGACTTTGATGACCCTGATGATCCCGATGTCATAAACCTTGAAGAAACAGAGACAGCCAGAAGACAGGTGAGATTGCACTTTTGTATTCTTTTTAATATGTTTTACTTTGCAATAGTATACATGAATTGGTCGTCATGTTCATACGTTGTTTTTCTGCTCGCTTACCTACTTTCTCATACCTACATGTTCTTATCCGTATAATGGATCTCTCACATCATCATCTCATGCACATTTACCTCTTCTTACTGTGTTTCAGGTTGCAAATTCAGAAGCAGACCAAGATGAGCAGATTGCAGAGCCTTCTACCAAAAAACAATCAAGAGTTGGTTGACTTTTCTGCACACAATTTTTCTTAGGATGTCCCCAGCATTTTTTGTTCATGTATTTCATTGTTTAATATACATCATGTCTTTCTTTTTATACAAAGCTGTAAAGTTTATCTCATCAATCATCCTTGGTATACAAAGAAAATACACTGCCAAGGAGATGGCACATGAGCTTCCTCGTGAACTTCACAGTACGTCACCATTAAATTCCAGAAAACTACAAACGACCGGTTCTGGCATCAGGGAATTAATAAGGTGGGAAATTGGAAGCTGAATGGTACATATGATAAATGAAATTAATAAGGAAATTTTGATTTAATATGGGACCATCCAGGATGTAGTCCGCATGTTCCCTGAAAATTTCGTCTAAAACGGATCAAAACTTTCGCGCATGCGCCTAGCGTACCGCTGCTGATGATCGCGATGAATGTGATACGGGACCTCAAGAAACCTTGCCCGCATCATCCCTGAAAATCTGACCGAAATCCGTTCACAATTGCCTGAGTTATGACCGAAACAAGAAAATTTTGTTTGCGCCTGCTCAGAGGCTACCGTTGATTCGATCATGACGGAACTGATAGGGGACCATGTAAAGCTATACCCGCACGATCCCTAAAAATTTGAAGAAAATCGCATCAAAATTGTGGAAATTACGGCTGTGGCAAGGACCGTAACAAGAATATTTCGTTCACGCATGCGCAGAGCGTACCGCTAATGCAATTATGATGATTGTCTTATGGTACCTCAAGGGACCTTACCCACATCATCCCTGAAAATCTGACCGAAATCCGTTCAACATTGACCGAGTTATGACCGTCACAAGGAATTCACGTTAGCGCCTGCGCAGAAGCTACCGTTGATTCGATCATGATGAAGTTGATAGGGGACCATCTAAAACTTAACCCGCACGATCCCTGAAAATTTGGTTAAAATCTGATCAAAATTGTGGAAGTTATGGCTGTTACAAGGAAATATGGACGGACAGACAGACACACGGAACCAAATTTGTTCAGGAGGCTCTGAAACGCAAAATGCGAGTGGAAATTTTGATTTTGGAGCAAAAAATTGTTTTTCATTTCGAAAGTGAAAACAAAGCTTCCGCTGCCTTGCAGTCTCGGAAGCAAAAGTGATAAACCAATGTAAACTATTATAAGAAATGTCATGTATTGTACCGCGCTAGCGCGATTTTTCAAATAACGCTATCATTTAGCGCCCTATAACTCGGTAACCATTTGGAATACAACAAAAATGTCTATAATTATTTTTGTTGCAAATTAATTAGGCTTCAATTATGTATACGGTACTCTTTTACCTCCGACCAAAGGTTCTCGAGATATTAACAAAAAACCAAAAAAAGTGACCTGTTTTCGCTAATTGCCGCTAGAGCTCGCCTCATATTCATGAGGACTTTTGGTATATTCATCCCTAGGTACCTTTAAATAAGTGTGCGAAGTTTCAAAACTTTCGGATTTTTTAGGAGGTTGGGTAATTTTTTCAGGTTTTTTGACTGGACTATTGCTCTGGTGGGTCAACCAAAAATTTCCGTGACGCAAAATTTGTGTCACAATTTCAGTGTTTTTCACGTACAACCCAGCCGTTGCTAGGGGAATGAAACTTCCGCAGTTTTCATAGCAAAAAAATCGTTCGCCACTCATTGGAAAGCGCTTGATTTATGTGATAAATGTTCACATCTCAAGCTACCAATTTCCTCCTCCTTACGTACCTGGCTACATTCCAAAACTATGTTGACTGGACTATAAACAATTTTAATAAGCCGGTTACAATATTCTTAACGTAAAGCAATAGCATCATTTACTCCACTCCATAGGAAACATTTTCATCCTCTTGACAACAGTCGAGGACAACTCGAGGACAACCGTTATGAAATCCCCAATCAAAGACATATCCATGTAACATGGTAGGTATCTGCTTGTAAAGCGGATAGTGGAACTTTTTTTAATAATATAATTTCTTCCCACAGCTTGAAATTGTCACCAATTCTACGTAAAAATGTAATCTAAGTAAGAAGGAATGCTTAGAAACATCGGGTGGGCGTTTGAAGACAAATTGACTGGTGGGGGGGGGGGGGGGGTATAACGGAAAAGTACCTACCAGGGTACCAGCTGCAGTGAATTGATGGACTACTACAGAGAAACAAGAAAATCATCGATACACATTGAGCAAGAAGATAAGAGATTGCCGAGTTCACGGAGAAGGTATTTCCATCTCGTTATTACGTGAAAGACACACTCAGAAGAGATTATCAACAGAGTATGTACGGTCTTCTTTCCCATATTCTCCCCATCTGGTCAACAAGGTTTAAGTTATTGTTTACATGGTTTTAAAACTTGTATAAGAAAGTGTTTAATTCATTTTGTAAATTGTTTATTTCATTTTGCAAATTGTTTAACTCACATTGAAAATTGTTTATTTCATTTCGAAACTTGTTTAATTCATTTGGAAAAGTGTTGTTTTGAAAACTGTTCAATTCAATCTGAAAAAGCAATAAAAATATCTTCGTTACGTGTCATTGTTTCGTGTCGTTGTTGGATGAAGGTAGTTGCTAACTATCGAATTGGTTCTTTAGGTGCGTGAAAATGAGGAGTGACTGTAATAATTAGGTAATTATACCTAATGATTAGGTAGGTACTTTAGGTATGTGTTCCCTCTAGATGCCTAACAACTTCTGAGCACACAAAGTGCAAAAAAGTGAAAGTGGCGAAAATATTGTTGAAAGGTAGGGACTGTTATGATTCAGGTATTATTGAGTAGATACTATTATTTTTTCTAAACAATCGTTATTATTATTATTTTCTTTCGACTGAATTTTTGAATCCACCATTGCATTGCTAAACGTGAACCAGAGTTACAAATTTTCAAGAGGTTAAAATATTGATTTTCTTGTTCGAAAAAAATTGCAAATATTGAAAAAGATAAGCCAGATAAATAATTTATTTTAGAAAACAATTTGTTTGCCATAAAAGTAGGACGCGTTAACTAGATATGCCTAACAACTTCTGTGCACACAAAAGGTTTGTTCGCTGAGGCGATTGGCAGTGACTTGCAAATAATTTCCTGATGGCAGACTGCGCAAGTGCGCATGTGCAACTTCAGCCAACTTCCAAATTAATTTCAAACCGGTTGGGGATTGAGGTCTGTGCGAACGATTCTGACGGTTTTGTAAACATGGAGCAATCTTCCGAGTGAAGAAATAACAAACCACTGCTTTGGCGCTTTCCGTACTTTATTTCCCGCCCTTTCTGCCTTGTGCTCCCATTCATTGGTTAGATATTTAAAATTTAGCGTTATAATTTGTACTCTTGTATTTAACTTGTAGGCACCTACTAATCAAAGACACCTTTAAGAACATAGGGTAGAAAAATATTGGAATTGTACACAGAAACTGTTGGGAATTATCAATAGAACCAATCCTCTCAAGTTTTGTACCATGTTTTTGTCACGTAGGTGGGGGGGGGGGGGGGGGGGGGTAGCAAACCACCGCTCTAATAGTCAGAGAACTCGGCGAACGCCTCAAGGGGGTTGCAAAATGGTTTGGTGGTCTCAGCGAACAAACCTAAAGTGCGAAAAAGTGAAAGTGGCGAAAATATGCTTGTAAGGTACGATTATGACTGAGGTATTACTAAGTAGGTAGATGCTATTCTTTATTTGTAACAATTATTTATTTAGGTATTTATTTTTTCAATTGATTTTTTAAATAGGTATACTTGCATTGCTAGACGTGAACGAAAGTTCCAGTTTGAAGAGGTTAAAATATTGTTTTTCTTGTTTGATTACTATAAGGAAAGTCATAAGCCGGAATTCCCATCAGTTTGGAGTACAGAAATCAGTACACCCATTAGTAGAGAGAACAGCAATTGGGAGACAGGAGGGAGTACAGCAAGGAAATACATTTTCCCTAGTTTCGTTGAGATTGATAAACAACTCATGAGGGTCGGCTCTAGGTTATTTTAGAGAGTTTCTGGTGACCACTAACGTGCCCTTAACGTCACCCTAACGTACCCAAGAGTACGTGACCTTGAGGGGACGTTAGCAACGTCGTACGTTAGAATGCCTCATTTAACGTCACCCGTTCGGGGACCTAATGGCACACGACACCAGCCTAACCTTCCTGTAAATGTAACACTGCACACTACTGGTCACCTTAAAACTAATCGAATACTGGTGAAATAATAATAATAGGTTTTCTTTTCAAATGCCCCATTACCAACTAATTATGTTGATGTAGCGGGTAGGTTTTGAACACCCCTCAAACTTGGTTATTTTACGTTTCAAGTCGCGTAGAAACCGAAAGTGCCATCTGAAGTCCGCCTCCGCTGTCTAGCTTTACTAGCCTTCAACTCCTTCTGTACTAGACTTCAAAATCCATTCTTTTGGTCGATTATTATACTCCCTTATTACCTTATTTCTATTGTTATTTCACATATTTTAAATGAGAAAACTGAGTTTTTAGACACTACTCCTATGCAGTATTGTTCTTAGTTTGCCTGATCTCTCAACTGTTCTCTCATAAACATTGAGTGATGGTTATCAGGTAAAATCCTGGTTCATTGTCATAGAGATAACTTTTTTATACTTGTTGATAATTTATCCAACGGAAAACCCAAAAACATGAAGCTCGTACCGACTAATCGTCATAATAACCTTTAGGTACAACTAAACCGTGGTGTTCCTCACCTTTGCGTTAAAATCATGCCCTGCTTACAAATTGAAAACTAAAAATGAGAAATTAGCCTGTATTTGTACTGAAACTAACATGAAATTCGAATTCAGGATTGAAAATCGGAATATCGAAATGAAGAAATTGATTAGTCAAGAAATTCGATTTTGGGGTGAATACATTTTCTAAAACTACATCATTTTGTGAACAAAATGAATATATTTTCAAAATTTTACAAACATGAAAGCTTATTGTAATAACCTACTGAAATACAGTCTCGCGTACTGCTTACAGTCAGCTTTATCAAAATAATGCTAATGTAAGGTGAGGTTAGCTTATTCTTCTTCTACTTGTATTGATAATTTTTATTTGTCCTAGCCTGCGTCAGTGTCACATAGTGTTTCAATAGTTTGAGAGAGAAGTAGATGTTTACAGAGAAGTTTCCACCAAACGAAACGAGCGAGTGCTTCGGCCGGAGTCACCAAAAACTCTCTAATAATAAGTTTGTTGACTGATTGAGGCGGCCAGTACTTTGGGCTACCTGCGCTTGTGGCTGCGGTCTTTGTGGGGGCAGACCAGTGAACTACATCCCTGGAACGCTGGCCAAGGGTTGGAAACGCGAGCCAGCGGGCGAAGGGCCCTTCCCCCACCCCAACAAGTCAACCTCTCAGCTCTACCCAGTAGCTTTCCGTACCTTTTGCCATTTTCGCCCTTCACGCTGCCTGAATCTGAGTATATTTCATAAAAAAGGAATTCAAAGGAGACCTAGGTACAGATTCGTATCTTTCGATGCAACTTCCATGTTTACATCAATACCACCTGCCCTGGTCATGAAAATCGTAGCTGAAAAATGGGACGTTATCCAACGGAAACACAACAATTTACAGAAAAAAATTCCTAGATGCATTAAATCATTGCATGGTCAATTCTTTCTTCATTTGGAAGGATCAAGAGTATTTGCAAACAAAGGGATAGCCATGTGAAAATCGTTAATTTGCTGTGTAAAATCAAATTTGGGACATGGAAAAGCCCTCTGAAAAGCAAATTTTACCATGAGTTTTTTCAATCAGAAATTGAGGTTAAGTTATTGTTTTTCTTGTTTGATTACAAATGTTCATTATTATTGAAAGTAATGAGCCAAAATTCCCATCAGTTTGGAGTTACAACAGCAAGTGGCAGACAGGAGGGAGTACAGCAAGGAAATACCTTTTCCCTCGTTTCGTTGTTTCTTGTTCGTTAATGATTGCAAATATTGAAAAAGATAAGCCAGATAAATAGTTTGTTTTAGAAAAAAATATGTTCGCCATAAAGGTAGGAAGCGTTAACTAGATGCCTAACATCTTCTGTGCACACAAAGTGCAAGAAGTGAAAGTGGCAAAAATATGCTTGAAGGTCATTCTCATTTTATTTGCCGCTTTGGAGCATTTGAGAACCTCAGTGACGAGAAATATGAAAGTGCTCGAAAATGAGGTTAGGTCGGCAAATACTACTCATTGTACAATGCAGATTTGTGTTCCATAGATGAACAGTGAGTTTTTCATTGATGTATTTTATATGTTTTTTTGTATTAAAAAACAGTATATCCAACTCATGAGTGTTACCAGATTTCAAAAATTGATTTCTGTAAAATGGATGATCTGGCAAAATTGTTGTCAGGGCTCAAGTAAGTACAAAAGAATCACGTTCAAACGTAATATTCAGATTTCACGGAATTCATGTTGAAGGCAGTGTAATTGAGCTTAAATCTCAGGAGTGTTACCCTATTAGTGTTACCCATCCTTGGTCACACTCCTGAGAGGTAACACTCATGAGAATTTCCGATAAAAATGGTGTCACACAGGATGATGAAGTGACAAAACTCGGGGATGGCTACTGTTTGAAACCTGTCACCAAGCAGTATGGTTGTTGATATAGAATTATTTTGTTTAAGCACCAACAACACTCGTAATTTGTGTAACACTCATGATTGAAAATAAAAATACTCAACATGTTTTTAGGCTTCTTTCGCTGTAAAAACTGCTGCAACTCCAAGCACTGCACAGTCTCACATCCTCAACTGGACAATATAACCTTCACATCTGACTGTTTCCCGCCATTTTACATCAGCTTTCTTGATCGCAAAAATTAAAACACTCCTGAGGTCCCATTGAGAAGAGATATGGGGGACTGACTGAAAAACTAGTTTTTCGCGGGTTGGGAAAAATCTTAAAAATGTAAATCCTTACTCTAAATAAAGAGGAACCAACTTACAGCAGCTAGTAACCCTGGCCAGTTCTAGATTGTCATTGTTTCGTAACTAACTAACTTCTAATTAGGTGTGTTAGGAGGGGACAGACACTCATGAGTTTCCAGGATTTCAGGTTTCATTTGTCATCACTGTGTATTGGTTAAAGGGGATTTTGGGCAGTCAAATTATTACTTCGTTGATCTCCCAACTTATACTACAATTTTTTCGCCAAAATCACTATTTTCGGTCAAGAATTTTGAGAATTCGTCGTCGGGGGCATGAAAGCGGCAAATGAAATGATAATGACCCAATTACGTGAACGAAAGTTCCAGTTTGAAGAGGTTTAAATATTGTTTTTCTTGTTTGATTACTATAAGGTTCATTATTATTGAAAGTAATAAGCCAAAATTCCCATCAGTTTGGAGTTACAACAGCATTTGGCAGACAGGAGGGAGTACAGCAAGGAAATACATTTTCCCTCGTTTCCTAGAGATTGATGAGCAACGCATGAGGGTTCGAAGGGTCGGCTTCACGTTATTAATACGTTTGTTGACAGATTGAGGCGGCCAGTACTTCAGGGGTTGATTCTAGAGTTCATTTCTGATGGGAAGTTCCTTGCTGAGATTATTTTTAAACGCTTCGTTTTTGAGTGATTTAATTTTTAATATTTTCGTTGTGATTTGACTTCCTTGATTTGCTATGTAAAATCAAATTTGAGGACATCGTTAAAAAAGAGCATTACATTTTCTATTGGATAGAAGCGTGACCATTGTTTAGAAAACTCCAATTCCAATAGGCATCCCTCTTGTTAACAAAGACTTGCCTATAACGACATAGCTTTAGAGGGACGTCCTAAAAAAACCCCTCGTTTCGCACATCCAGACCAAAAGATTCTATTTAAAAGAAAAAAGTTCCAGTCATGCAGCATGATCGTATGAGCGAATTTTCTTACATCATCGTATTATATAATATTAGATTGTTTTGACATTTGAGCGCAAGTAAATTGTTAACTATTGATTTTATTGCAAAAAACGAATTCTAAATAATAATCTCCTATTCAATTAGAGATTTTAAATTTTTAGCTTTTTTGGAGTTTCCATCGATTTTTTAGCAAATTTTAATGAATTTTAAGTGCATTTTACAGCATAATTTTTTACATAAATTTTTGAATGTTCTATTTCATAGTTAATATACTTCATTTGAGCAATATTCTACCAGCGAATATGAATTAAACGATTTTTAGCCGTTTTTAGCTATTTTAAGTGATTTTTTGAGTACATTTTTTGAAATTTGACCAATTTAATGTGCTCAAAAAGTGTTGTCCTACGAACTCATCCTTTCTTTTGAAATGTTTGATTTTTCGGCGAAAGAACGAAGTTTTTATCTCAATTCTATCGAGAGTTATCGTCTGGAATGACACATACATATATATATACATATATATATACACATATATATATATATATACATATAAAAAAGCGTTAAAATCCAGGAATCATTTCAGAATGCCTCAAAACAGATTTCGACGAAGAAAAGTTTTGAAAATTTTTATTTTAAAATTTTTGGAGCCATTGCAATAGCTTCATTTTCTAAGAAAATTCGCTAAAAGAAGAGAAAGAACAAAAACGGATGAGAAAAATATGATTTACGGGAATTGACCTGTTTTGGCGGCGAATATGACACTCGCGTTCTCGACTAACGGTAGTTGCGCCACCGTCACATCGATAATGGTGGGATAGATCATAATATAAATCTATCAAGATAGAACAAAAAATACTGTTTGAGACATGGAAAAGCCCCCTGGAAAGCAAATTTACGTTGAGTTTTTTCAATCAGGACCTAGGTACAGATTCGTATCTTTCGATGCAACTTCCATGTTTACATCAATACCACCTGCCCTGGTCATGAAAATCGTAGCTGAAAAATGGGACGTTATCCAACGGAAACACAATAATTTACAGAAAAAAACGTTCCTAGATGCCTTAAATCATTGCATGGTCAATTGAGGAGCTGACATGGAAAAGCAGTGAAGTCCAAAAATCAAATTTCATAGGAACTCCCTCTGTACTCTTATCAGATTTTTTTGGACATAATCTCTTCTCCATGCAAAGGTCACACATTTATTCAGGGTGCGATTTAGCAAGGATGGGAGGACCTAAGGCCGTTGGCGTGACTGTTTACTTGCACTTTGACGAAAAAAAATGTTCTTTCGATTTTTGGACTTAACTGCTTTTCCATGTCAGCTCCTCAATTCTTTCTTCATTAGGAAGGATCAAGAGTATTTGCAAACAAAGGGATTAGCCATGGGAAAATCCTTAATTTGCTGTGTAGAATCAAATTTGAGACAGGGAAAAGCCCTCTGAAAGGCAAATTTTACCTTGAGTTTTTTCAATCAGAAATTGAGGTTAAAATATTGTTTTTCTTGTTTGATTACTATAAGGTTCATTATTATTGAAAGTCATAAGCCAACAGTGCCATCAGTTACAACAGCAATTGGCAGACAGGAGGGAGTACAGCAAGGAAATACATTTTCCCTCGTTTCGTTGAGATTGATGAGCAACTCATGAGAGTTCGAAGGGTCGGCTTCACGTTATTAATACGTTTGTTGACAGATTGAGGCGGCCAGTACTTTGGGCTGCCTGAGCTTGTGGCTGCGGTCTCTGTGGGGGCAGACTGATGGAATCCAGCCCCGGGGTGTTCCCAGGAACGGTGGGCACCTCCGTCCCGGAGAGCTCACAACTAATTTTTCATAGATTTATACGATGAACTGGAGGTTCACTCCCACGTTTGGCCGAAAATAAAAGAGAAAAAAAGAAATTCGAGGTGGGGAAGGGAGGAAGGCTGGGGTGATTTACCGTCGCGGGACTGTATGAATGGGAAGGAGGCGTATGGGAGTCTTTTAGGCGGGGGTAAAAGAGCAGAAGTCGTGTTGGGGGCCTTCACGTCCGCATAATTGGGGTATTACCGGACCCTGGAGCTCTCCCTGGCATCGAGAAGGTTTTTCGCTTCTTTGGGCCACAAGGAAGGGAAGGAGAAGAGGGATATCCCTTCTGAATGAAAACCGTCCCGGAGGGAGGTAAGAGGGCCGTGGGAACGGGCGAAAGGGGCTCCGCGATTGGTCCGTTGCCATCCAATAGGAGGACAGGGCGTGGTCAGGGCGGCTACCGTGCAGTTCCCACACACACATAATTGGGCTCTGCAATTACGTGAAAGGATCCCGTATCCAGGACTGAACAGTTGGCCACAAGCCTGCAGCCTGCTACCATCGCTTCTGCACTCTGTGAGTATCTACAGTAGCTACCCCTTCCACCGCTCTATCCTACATCTACATTATTACCTATTATTTTAATTCTTATAACACCGACCTTTCTTAATTCCTCAATTTCGTACACGAAAAATACCCCATTCGTACAAAAATACACTAAATAATTGCCATATTTGTGCTGCTTGACTTTTCCATTCTTAGACGGCACCTCTAGTACCTGAATACAACGCTCATTCCCCTCTATGACATTTATTCTGTACCTATCACATAATTTTCCACCAATTAATCAACACTATATTCTTTTTTTTCTCCAAATTTAGTCGCTATACAATCATAGTTTAATTTATTGTGATATTGATTTTACTTTCAAGGAGAGAGCTCATATGTGTAGGTGTCTTACATTACATGATTTTAGACGTTATTGTATTGAATATTGTGAATATTGTAATTTGTGCAGTTTAGAACATTCGTTGGTGTCTGAGTTAAATGTGTTTATATGTGTTTTAATATGTACGGGTATTAGGTAATTTTTATTTTGATGTTGCAAACAAATTTGTGGTTTTTGGGTGGTTTTTTATTGTTTTATATATATTGGTGGTAGTGTGACGTTTGAAATTGATGATTAATGGAGGAATTTGAGTGGTGAATGGAATGATGTTTAGGATGGAGGGGTGGGGGGTCAACGCGAAGAAGATATTCCGTTGTCGGATGGGATGATGAGGATGAGGGAAAGCTGTTGGGAAGGTGAGGGGGGGGGGATGTGATCAGGATGGTGGGGAAGTAGGGGAAAGGGGGGGGGGACCTAGACGCCCACGCGTTACCTGTGTTTTAACACTTTGTGGGTGCCGCTGGTTTGAAGGAGAAGAAGAAGAAGAGACCCCATGCTGCGGGGCCGAGGGAAGGTGATTTATGCCTCGTCTGTGACCCCTTGGGGACTTGCACAACAGGATGTTGACTAAGACGAGTCATGTGAGTCAAGGCGAGGCGTCCCGCGGGTAATTGGGCGAGTAAGCAACGGCTTCGTTTTATCTTCATTAGCTATCATCGCCGAAGGCCGCTACCGGGGTTTCGCTCCGGGGCAGCCCAGTACCCACGTGACGAGGGGGCGGGAGGGGCGTCGCCTATCAGCCCCCTCAATCACGTACTTATCTCAACATTCCTAAATCTGGGAATCCTATCCATTGGAATTTGTCTATTCATTTATTTATTAATTTTAATGTCAATTAAGTATCTTTAATCTGGTACCGAAAAATTGACCAGAATCGCACTTTTCTTACATATATACCTATATATATTTCCAAAAAGCAAAAAGCTTACTAAAATGTAGGTTTTTCGGTGTTTTCCCAAGTTGGTGTTGCAAATATCAATAAATGAACATCAAGAAAAAATCTCCAAAATCATGTATTACATGTGGCAATTGAGTACTTCAAAAACTCACTTATAGCACTTGTAGAGCGGAATTGAACTCGTTTACGCTAACCTAAAAAATCGAGAGATTCTTCATTTTTTCATGAAATTTCACGTAGAATTCAAATATAAAATAAAAAATTAGGGCTCTCATTTAAAATAACGAAGTTGATGTCAATTGCGCACGTGCGCAATTTTGTCATTTTGAGATCCCTACAAAAAACATTAAGATTGAAAAGCAGCCGGTACCCGAGTGACGAGGGAGCGGTAGGGGCGTCGCCTATCAGCCCCGTCAATCTCGTACTTATCTCAACATTCCTAAATCCGGGAATCTTATCTATAGGATTTGTCTATTCATTTATTTATTTATTTTAAATTACACGGGCGAGTCTATTAAACAATTGAAATACAATTTAACCCTTCTTTGGTCACATTGATAATTATACCTAATACGGTCGCTTTGGGTCATAGTGACCCGAATTTTTAAATTGCTGCAGTTTTAATTTAGGATCATCTATTAACAAACTTCGTTGGTATTGATTATCTGAAACTACCAAGGTGTGATTAAGAAGTATAACATGTTGGAATATTATGTTTTAAGGACCATTTCCACGCAAAATAAGATAATCTACCAATTTTGCCAAAATTTCGCTATGCCTATTTGGGCGAGTAAGCAACGGCTTCGTTTTATCTTCATTAGCTATCATCGCCGAAGGCCGCTACCGGGGTTTCGCTCCGGGGCAGCCCAGTACCCACGTGACGAGGGGGCGGGAGGGGCGTCGCTTATCAGCCCCCTCAATCACGTACTTATCTCAACATTCCTGAATCTGGGAATCTTATCTATAGGATTTGTCTATTAATTTATTAATTAATTTTAATGTCAATTAAGTATCTTTAATCTGGCACCGAAAAATTGACCAGAATCGCACTTTTCTCACATATATACCTAGGTATATATTTCCAAAAAGCAAAAAGCGTACTAAAATGTAGGTTTTTCGGTGTTTTCCCAAGTTGGTGTTGCAAATATCAATAAATGAACATCAAGAAAAAATCTCCAAAATCATGTATTACATGTGGCAATTGAGTACTTCAAAAACTCACTTATAGCACTTGTAGAGCGGAATTGAACTCGTTTACGCTAACCTAAAAAATCGAGCGATTCGTCATTTTTTCATGAAATTTCACGTAGAATTCAAATATAAAATAAAAAATTAGGGCTCTCATTTAAAATAACGAAGTTGATGTCAATTGCGCACGTGCGCAATTTTGTCATTTTGAGATCCCTACAAAAAACATTAAGATTGAAAAGCAGCCGGTACCCGAGTGACGAGGGAGCGGTAGGGGCGTCGCCTATCAGCCCCGTCAATCTCGTACTTATCTCAACATTCCTAAATCCGGGAATCTTATCTATAGGATTTGTCTATTCATTTATTTATTTATTTTAAATTACACGGGCGAGTCTATTAAACAATTGAAATACAATTTAACCCTTCTTTGGTCGCGTTGATAATTCTCCCTAATAAGGTCGCTTTGGGTCATAGTGACCCGAATTTTTAAATTGCTGCAGTTTTAATTTAGGATTATCTATTAACAAACTTCGTTGGTATTGATTATCTGGAACTAACAAGGTGTGATTAAAAAGTATAACATGTTGGAATATTATGTTTTAAGGACCATTTCCACTCAAAATAAGATAATCTACCAATTTTGCCAAAATTTCGCAATGCCTATTTGGGCGAGTAAGCAACGGCTTCGTTTTATCTTCATTAGCTATCATCGCCGAAGGCCGCTACCGGGGTTTCGCTCCGGGGCAGCCCAGTACCCACGTGACGAGGGGGCGGGAGGGGCGTCGCTTATCAGCCCCCTCAATCACGTACTTATCTCAACATTCCTGAATCTGGGAATCTTATATATAGGATTTGTCTATTCATTTACCCATTTATTAATTTTAATGTCAATTAAGTATCTTTAATCTGGTACCGAAAAATTAACCAGAATCGCACTTTTCTTACATATAATATACCTATATATATCGCACTTTGGGAGTGATACTGGTATAAGTCCAAAAACATGAATTCTGGGAAATCGCATTTAAAGATTTTTTATGACTTTGTTGGCACTACAGACACACCATTCATACTTTCTCGGTTCTTTTTGGTCTGTGTCATGCATATACCATCTAACTATAGGTACTGCCCTACTTCTAATTAGCCTCTCCACCTTTCTGTTTTTGATTAACATAATTATAATTATAAAAATCTTATGATGTACCACTAACACAATAAAACACAACAAACCTTGATTTTTTTCCTTCGTACAATATTGGTACATCGCGAGTTAATCACCAGGTTGCCTCAGTACGACTACTAATCTTTTGGGCGAATAGTGGTGCATTGCAAAATATGTACCGGTACAACAGTGAAAAACACGAAGAAACTTGATATACCTTGGTTCAATAGCGGTACTTCTTGAAATAGACCAGTATTGCTGCAAAAATAAAGGATAAATACCTAGTTTGTCACATCGATAGTGATTTATGTCGGGATGAACCACTATTAACACCGAATTTTCCATCTTCGTTCGTTGACAGCCTTTCCCCCACGCAAGATGAAGACTTCGAACAGAATCATACTGGTTTATCCTGCTCTCTACCGGTCACTTTTTGCCCTATGATTAAACCGATACTAGCCGCATGTAGAGCTCGTCAAAATGTACAAAGTAGTATATATAACTCAAAACGGCCATTTTTGGACTTATACCAGTATCACTCCCAGGGTGCGATATTTCCAAAAAGCAAAAAGCGTACTAAAATGTAGGTTTTTCGGTGTTTTCCCAAGTTGGTGTTGCAAATATCAATAAATGAACATCATTACGAGGTTCAGCAAGAAAAAATCTCCAAAATCATGTATCACATGTGGCAATTGAGTACTTCAAAAACTCAGTTATTGCACTTGTAGAGCGGAATTGAGCACTTTTGGAGCGGAATTGCGCTCGTTTACGCTAACCTAAAAAATCGAGCGATTCGTCATTTTTTCATGAAATTTCACGTAGAATTCAAATATCCAATAAAAAATTGGGGCTCTAATTTAAAATAACGAAGTTGATGTCAAATGCGCACTTTACGCACGTGCGCAATTTTGTCATTTTGAGATCCCTAAAAAAAACATTAAGATTGAAAAGCAGCCGGTACCCGAGTGACGAGGGAGCGGGAGGGGCGTCGCCTATCAGACCCGTCAATCCCGTACTTATCTCAACATTCCTAAATCTGGGAATCTTATCTATAGGATTTGTCTATTCATTTATTTATTAATTTTAAATTACACGGGCGAGTCCGTTAAACAATTGAAATACAATTTAATATAGGCAGGTACAAGAAAATATTCTTAATATACATGAAGAAATAGGAGAAGGCTTCTTTCATGAGTGAATAATACGTACCTAACTTAACTACCTATATCTTGTCAAAGGGTCAAAAAGTCCAGTCATGCAGCATGACCCCATGAGCGAATTTTTTTGAAGAAATCTTCAATTATATCGATTTTTGACTGATTTTTCAACTTTGAAATTTTTGAAAACTTGATACATATTCTTATAGGAAATTTAACGCTGATTCCGAATATACCACATGTTAGTATGCTGAAAAAATTATTTCGCACAACAAATCGCAAAAAACAGGCTATTTTGACATTTTTGACTACATTTTTGAAAATTTCAACCCGAAGATGTAATCCGATCATGCTGGCCAACGAACTTGAACTTTCGTTTTGTGTCCTTAACATTTTAAAATTTGTTTGAAGTTTCGAGCACAATTCTACGGACAGTTATCGTCTAGAATGACACATACATACATACATACATATATATATACATACATACATACATACCTACATAAAAAAATGCGTCAGAATATGATTCAGAATAGCCTGAAACAGATTTCTGCATAACAATTTTTTCAAAACTTCACATTCTATAAATTTTGAGGCGAGAGCAATACCTAGCTTAATAATTTTCCTCAAAAATTCGCTAAAAGAAAAAATTCATATTTCTATATAGGGTGTCTCTAAAACGCTCTCCCCCCCCCCCCACCCGCTAAAATCGTTAATAATGGGTCTGCAAATTATTTTTTTTTTTTCCACTCTTAATCTTTTATGGCATTTGCTTACGACTTACACAAACTGACTTGACGTCAGCAGAGTGGCTGAAGAAGGTTTGCTGACATTTGCCGTCACGAAAGTGTTTTGGTCGGGCGACAACGAAATGCTGACGACGTCCCCCGCGTGTGCTTCATATTCCAAACTCTTCACCCCACTTTCCACTTTTATGTAATTAAGTTAGTAAAATCAAAGAGAGCATGATCAGTGCTAGTTTTCTGCCGAAAACCATACTGGTTTGTTGATATTATATTATCAGAATCCAAAAAATTAGCAATACGTGATTTCAGGCATTTTTCAAAATTTTAGCCAGCGAAAGCGTCAGAGCTATTGGTCTATAGTTGGTCATATTACTCCTGTCGCCAGCCTTTTAGAGTGGGATCACCACAGCTTTCTTGAAGGGACCAGGAAAGCTACCAGAGGTGAAAACTAAATTAAAAACAAAAGCAAGTGGCCTACTAATCAAAGAAGAGATTTTCTTCAATATAACATTGGTGACACCCCCATATGTTATTCAGTCAGTCAAGCTATAGTGGGGAATAATTTATTGACGGCGGTGTAGGTACCTAATAATTCAGGATCTTAAAAATGAAAAATTGCGCAAAGGTGCGAAATTGACATCAGCTTTGTTATTTTAAATGGGTTCCCCCATTTTTTATTTCAGATTTGAATTCTACGTTAAATTTCATGACTCGATTTTTTTAGGCCCACCCCAAGCGGGCGCAGTTCCGCTAAAAAAGCGCGCTACAAGTGGAATAACTGAGTTTTTGAAGTACTCAATTGCCACGTGTAATACATCATTTTGGAGTATTTTTTCATGCTGAACCTCGTAATGATGTTCATTTATTGATATTTACAACACCAACTTGGGAAAATACCGAAAATTTGACCAGAATCGCACTTTTCTTGCATATATACCTATCCACAAAGCAAAAAGCGTACTAAAATGTAGGTTTTTCGATGTTTTCCCAAGTTGGTGTTGCAAATATCAATAAATGGACCACATTACGAGGTTCAGCACGAAAAAACACTCCAAAATCATATTACGTGTGGCAATGCATATCTTCAAAAACTCAGTATTTCACAATTTTTTCACTTTTAGAGCGGATTGGCGTACTTTTGGAGCGAAATTTCGCCCATTTACGCGGACCCAAAAAATTGAGTGATGGGTCATTTCTTCATGAAATTTCACTTAGTATTCGAATCTGAAATAAAAAATGGGGGTTGCCATTTGAAAAAACGAAGTTAATGTCATTTGCGCCACTTCTGGCGCAAGTGGTGCGTGCGAAAGTATTTTTCCTGATATCTAAAGTTATGAAGAAAGGCCTTGGTCCCAATTATTTACGCCGAAATCAGGGGAAATGAATCGCAATAAAATGTATATGGCATATTCCCATACCCCTCGAGTATGAATGAAATTAGACCAACAGATGATGAAAAATCAACGTTATCAGGAATTCACATTTGTGCATGCGCACTGCTATTAATCCGACGTTGATGGAAGTTATAGGGGACCTTATAGGAGCTAACCCGCACTATCCCTGACAATTTCATCAAAATAGAATTTCAACGTGCGGTACATCCATAATTTGCCTATTGAGCTCGTCAGCTAATTTCTATGCCGTTTAATATATGAAGCTGAAATTTGAAACAGAGCCTCTATTCAACAGGCAGAATAGAATTTCACAGTGCGGAACTACCATAATCTGCCGAGGTTCCTAATTTCCATGATATTCGTCCTATGAAGCTAAAACTTTAAACTGAGCCTTTTGAACATTAAAGTTTGACAAAAATGAAATGACTGTGAAGCGTATTTCTACAGCACATGATGGTGTTGAAGGTATTTGTGCAATTGAAACACCATTGATAGTCAATAGAGTCCCAATGTAACTTTGTATATCATACCAGTTGCATCCACTGTGACATTAGACAGTTCTTTGAGGGCCTTTAAGGCACTTGCATGAACTTGATGGCATTCAGTCTAAAAGCATCCGTTTTTGATGTTGTAATAGTCTTGCTATAGTAGTCTGTAGAGTTGTAACAGGAGGCTGAAATTTGGAATTGATAATCTATGCCTTCTATGACAAGGTGAGGACTACATAAATTAGCTAAGTGAGCTCGAGAGCTCATTTCTCTCTTAACAGAACTACGAAGCTCTATAGGAGTGCCTCTATAGGAGAGCCTCTATAGGAATGCTGTGTACGACTGGTCAAGTGAGGACCCACCGTGATCAGCTGAGTGAGCTCAGGAGCTTATTTCTCTCCTAATTGACGGAGGAAGCTGAAATTTGGTATTCAGCAACATTACGACGGAAGAATTCGTGATACATGTTTTTTATTTATTGGTTACAACAAAAAAATCGACATTAATTTGAGAGGAAATACACTTGTACTTGCTTTCAGTAACTTTCTACTTCTTTGTTCAATTATGAATTTTGTCTGATTTTGGAAATCAAGTCGGGAGTTTCAAATTTCATGATGGAAGGGGGTGAGGGGGTGGGGTTATAGCGATAACTCGTGGTGTTTTAACTATATTCATCTCATTTCCAAGCATGACTACTTTTCTTATTGTATTATAGTTTATAGTTATAGTATATAGTTGTTATATTTTAGTTTTTCGTCTTGTTTTAATTCTCACCAGAATTAAATACCTTCCATCCATAGGGACGTCCCTGTAATGCATGCATTACTTATCGATATGTTTTCAGTGTTCAGACTACTTACGTATACAATAGTAAGGTACTCATTACTTGTCTGCGTATTTTCAGAGGTAGTTCCATTTGGCTCCGAATAGCCCCTACGAATTTCATTATCAATCACTCATTAGAGAGTTCCTAGAGAACCGTCGGTCTCAATACGGCGTGCGGTAACGAGAAACTTTACCGCATCTTCAAGTCACGTACTTAACGGATCTAGTTGTAACGCTAAATCCATGTAAGGATTAAATTATCACTAGAAGGTTATTCGAGTCCACGGAAGGAGGTTATTTTAGACGATTACGTTTTTTCCGGATAGCGATCCGTTAACGTATCTGTACGGAAGGATGCGTCACCGTAATTCATTGCGTCAGAGTTACGGCGCCGGATTGTCAATACCAAACGACGTATTGTGTTTTACGGATATACTAGGAACTCTCTATTCACTGTCCATGGAACCCTCTGCGTATGCGCAATCGTAAGATTTAGGCCACGCGGTAAATATACAATCATCTTCTATAAGGTCTTCACAACTTTTGTAGATGGTCCCAATAAGCCGTTGTGACGTACGACGCAACATTTCGACGCGGACATGAGTTGGTGAGTCAGAGAAGCCACGATAAACTTCACCGCACGATGAGTAACCCATCTCTTGGAATCCTTAGATCGTTCGCTAGTAGTCGGTGAAAAATACGAATTCTGACTAAGATGAAAAATTAAACGGATATCCGTTTGCCTTAAATATTGCGATATGTTGTGCAATGAAATAGGAGGCCGCGTACCTTCATGATAGGAACCACATACCTCATAGTAGGTGGTTCACGAATGTTGGAAATACCCTGTGCACCTTCAGGTTCCTATCCTAAGGAGGCTACCGTCCAAATTTTGGCTTCCTACGGTTAATAGGATCGAAGTATGGAATCTTTAGGAGCAACTCAGCTGATCTTGGGCCTTCAAGATTACGTCGGAGGCTGCATGCCACATTTCAGCTTCATTCGAATACGAATTCTGACTAAGATAAAAAATTAAACGGATATCCGTTTGCCTTAAGTATTGCGATATGTTATGCAATGAAATAGGAGGCCCATCATGATAGGTACCACATATGTACTTCAAAGTAGGTGGTACACGAATGTTGGAAATACCCCGTGCACCTTCAGGTTCCTATCCTAAAGAGGCTACCGTCCAAATTTTGGCTTCCTACGGTTAATAGGGTAGAAGCATGGAAGCTTTAAGCCCAATATCGTAGGAAACTTAAAACAATAGGTGGCCTTATAACCGACTTTACACTACTACGTTTGCACCTACACCGCATAGGGGTCACACAAAACTCAACCCTGTGCAGACTATGCGAGGAGACAGACGAAACAGTATCCCACATAATCTTCGAGTGCCCTGCTCTCGCCTATCGCAGAACGGAAGTTAGTGAAAAACGTTGTCTATTTCTACGAAAAATGTTTGTGGAAAAATGTTTTTGTCGTGGAAATAGACAACGTTTTTCACTAACTTCCGTTTTGTAATGGGTTTCCACAACTTCGTCGCGAGTGATTTAGTTCGTACCTATCGCAGAATTAGTTTTTCGTCGGTAACTGTAAGGTATTTCCAAATAAGACTGGCTCTAGGCTTTTATACTTGGAAAACATAGCTTTGTCTAATGCTTCTGTTGTAACAAACAAAATAATACAAGCCTACTTGTAAACAAAGTTATAATTGTAAGTTGTGTTTTGGACAATTCGTGTTTCGCAACTGCTAACTTCACACAACCGTTGCACGGTACATCCATCTTCGTTGTTAGATGGTTGCAATAGTACCGTAGTGTAATAAAACACCCATCACCGAGCGGTAGCGGTATCGTCTTTAGGCGATCGATTCTCGATACCGATACCAATGCCTAAGAATCGGTGGTATCGAGAATCGGTATCGGGAATCGACTCATCCCTAATATTTAGGTATGTGGTCGTTTCTCCCTCACAGGTTTATTCACAATTGTTTCTTTGATATGAACGATAGGTATCACACAATTGTGTTACATAAGTACGCGGAATAAAAAATGAGGCATGAAACTGAGAACGACAAACAACAAAATGTAAACAAAACAAACTCAAACCAGCGAAATGTTAGGTTAGAATAGAAATACCTACAGCCACAATAGATTGTTTCAATCTTTTCTATTAAACTATTTCAATCACCAACGAAGACTTCAATTTTTTCTTAACGAGTATTTTAACTGTGATTTAATTCGTTAATTGGTATAATACGAACGATATACCTACTAACAATCAAAAATTATTAAAAGAACGCGGGAAACAACCAGGCTTGATCAACTAGGTAGTGAAAAGTGTGGGACGTGAATTTAGTAGGTGAATTTGGTGGATACTGAACGATGTATATTTCTCTAGGGAAAAATCGCATATGTGCTCAGAAGGTAGTGGGGAACGACTTGTTTTCAGTTTGCAGTATCCACATTTCTGTTCCGTTGACTAGGTGATTTTACTCCTCTCCGAGGGGCTGTAAAATACCCACGCGATTTTGCCCTTATACAAACGGACCTAATGAGAACTTTTTTGACATGGATATGTCTTTGCTCTGGGGGGTCAACCAAAAATTTCCGTGATGCAAAATTTGTGTCACAATTTCAGTGTTTTTCACGTACAACCCAGCCGGGGAATGCTAGGGGAATGGAACTTCCGCAGTTTTCGTCGCACATAAATCGTTCGCCACTCGTTGGAGAGCGCTTGATTTATGTGATAAATGTTCACAACTCAAGCTACCAATTTCCCCCTCCTTACGTACCTGGCTAAATTCCTAAACTAAGTTGATTGGACTATAAACAATTTTAATAAGCCAGTTACAATATTCTTAACGTGAAGCAATAGCATCATTATTTACTCCACTCCATAGGGAACATTTTCATCCTCTTGACAACAGTCGACTGTTAACAATAGTTCATTGTAGTGGCTTCTCTCCACAGTTATTTTCAACATTTCTACAAGTAAACCGCTGTTTTGTTGGAATTAGTCGGGATGCGGCCATGCGGCCCAGGGATTTGTTTAAAGTTAAAGGATTTGTTTACAACTCTCGAGGACAACTGTTATGAAATCCCCAATCAAAGACATATCCATGTAACATGGTATCTGCTTGTAAAGCAGATAGTGGAACTCGTTTATTTCTAAGAGCGTCTAAAGTTGCTAGGCAACAGTACCGTATAATAATAGTACCTAATTGTGTTTTACTAATTATACTACTAATTATTTACTAATACTACTAATTATTCTCCAATTGAAGGTGTTGGGTACTGAAGTTAGAAGCGTAAAATTATTAATTTTGATTGTATCCGCATATCACGAACTTCTACGTCCCCTGTTTCGTTTAGATTCAAATTACTTTCGGGACCAAGAGGAACGAAAATCAGTGTTTTGATGAAGGATAGAAAAGTAATTAGTTAGTAATTACCTAATGAAAATAATTTCTTAACTTGAATAAGTTTCGTTTTTCGAAAGATTCAGGTCGAGATGATAATCCCCCCCCCCCGTCTTTCTCGTTACAAATGAATTCGGTTCACGGAGTTTATGTGTTACTTCGTTCCTTCTTCCTTTATGTCTGCATTAGAGAGTTCCTAGTAGATCCGTCGGTCTCAATACGGCGTGCGGTAACGAGAAACATTAGGTACCGCACGTTAAAGTCACGTCAAGTCCTTAACGGATCTAGTTGTAACGCTAAATCCATGGAAGGAGGAAATTATCCCTAGGATGTTATTCGAGTCCATGGAAGGAGGTTATTTTAGGCGATTACGTTTTTTCCAGGTTGCGATCCGTTAACGTATCTGTACGGAAGGATGCGTCACCGTAACTTATTGCGTCAGAATATAAATAATATACATTGAGGTCTCATTCACGATGGGTTTGTGTACTCTCACACCTAGTAGGATATTTTAAGTGATTTCCTCTATCGTCATATTGGGCAAATGGGGAAACACGAACGTTTCAACTTATCTAGCGGGCGACGAGTGAATGGCGTCCATTGTGTTCCCTCGACGCCTGCCGGCGCTGCGCTGCGGTTGGTCCGAGGGCGCCGCATCCGGAGGCCGGACAATTGGTCGGCTCCCGCACTTTTGCGCTTGATTGTACTTTAATTAGGGTGGGTTCCGAAGGTACTGACTAGATCACGGGGGCTACCGTGTGAGAAGGAAGCGGGGAAGGGAGTGGGGGGAGCTACCGGTTGCGTGTGCGCAGGACGGTAGCCGGGGCGGCGGCCCTCCGGCGCAATCCCACGGGTGGGCGGTACCCAGTAGCCGAGCCCCGGCTCCCGGTTGGGATTACCCCTTCATTGAACTAGTAGAAGTGTTTCCTCCTCCCCGGCCCGGGCCACCAATCCCGTGTTCGGTACCTCCATCCTTAGCCTCCTAATTCGACTCCTTGACAAAGGATCCATTTCTGACTTTGAATGAAATGAAATGAAGATAGATTTCCTATTACTACAACATATACGGCATTCCAGTATAATAAGGACTATTATAAGTCTTTCCTTGATATCTACCGTTGTTTGTCCAGAATTTAGGCCCCTACCACCAATCACGTATTTGGTACCTCCATTCTTAGCCTCCACATTCGACTATACCTGACGGAGGATCCCTTTCTGACTTTGAATGAAAGAACTGAAGATAGATTTCCTATTACTACAACATAAACGGCATTCCAGTAGTATAAGGACTATCATAAGTCTTTTCTTGATATCTACCTTTGTTTGTCTTGAATTAAGGCTCCTACCACCGATCCCGTGTTCGGTACTTCCATCTTTAGCCCCTAATTCGACTCCTTGACGAAAGATCCATTTCTGACTTTGGATGAAATGAAATGAAGATAGATTTCCTAACACAACGACATATACAGCACTCCTGTATTATTAGAAGGCGTTTGTCCATAATCAGTACCTACTTTGGATAGGTTTTCCTTGATATCTAGGTATCTCAGTTTGTCCGGAATTTAGGCTCCTACTACCAATCCCGTGTCCTACAGCCCTCCAGTATTATTAGCACAAGGTGTTTGTCCATCACTACCCACTTTGGATTGGCTTTCCTTGGTATTCACCTCAGTTTGTCCAGAATTTAGGCGCCTACCACCGATTCCGTATTCGGTACCTCCATCCTTAGCCTCCTAATTCGTCTCCTTGACGAAGGATCCATTTCTGACTTTGAATGAAACGAAAGCATATATAGCATTTCCTATTGTAAGGACGACATATACAGTTTTCCTTGATATGTTGGTTTTCCTTGATATTAACCTCAGTTTGTCTTGAATTTAGGCTCCTATCACCAATCCCGTGTTCGGTACCTCCATCCTTAGCCTCCTAATTCGACTCCTTGACGAAGGATCCATTTCTGACTTTGAATGAAATGAAATGAAGATAGATTTCCTATTACTAAACATATACGGCATTCCAGTATTATAAGGACTATTATAAGTCTTTCCTTGCTATCTACCTTTGTGTCTTGAATTTAGGCTCCTACCACCAATCCCGTGTTCAATACTTCCATCTTTAGCCCGCTAATTCGACTCCTTGACGAAAGATCCATTTCTGACTTTGGATCAAATGAAATGAAGATAGATTTCCTAACACAACAACATACATAGCACTCCTGTATTATAAGAAGGCTTTTGTCCATCAGTAGGTACTTTGGATAGGTTTCCCTTGATATCTACCTCAGTTTGTCCAGAATTAAGTACTGGACCCTCATCCCATGTTGTGTACCTCCATCCTTAGCCTCCCAATTCCACTCCTTGACGAACGATCTTTCTGGCTTGAATGAAATGAAATGAAGCCTACCTAAATTTCCCATTACTACAACATATACAGCACAATGCGTTTGTCCATCGGTATCTACTTTGGATTGGTTTCCCTTGATATTTACATCAGTTTGTCCTGAATTTAGGCTCCTACCACCAATCCTGTGTTCGGTACTTCCATCCTTAGCCTCCTAATTCGACTTCTTGACGAAAAATCCATTTCTGACTTGATTGAAACGAGACAAAGATAGATGTTCTATTACTACAATATATACAGCATTCTAATATTGTAAGCAGGCGTTTGTCCATCAGTACCCTTTTTGGATTGGCTTTCCTTGATTCCTCATTTTGTCCAGAATTTAAGCTTCTTCCACCAATCGCGTTCGATACCTCCATCCTTACCATCCTAATTCGTCTCCTTGACGAAGGTTCCATTTCTGACTTTGAATGAAATGAAATGAAGACAGATTTCCTATTACTACAACATGTACAGCTCTCTAATATTAATTTTCCATCAGTACCTACTTTGGATTGGCTTTCCTTGATATTTACCTCAGTTTGTACAGAATTTAGGCTCCTACCACCAATCCCGTGTTCAGTAACTCCATCCTTAGACTCCTAATTCGACTCTTTGAAAATGGATCCATTTCTGACTTTGAATGAAATGAACTGAAGATAAATTTCCTACTACCTACAACAACATACACAGCACTCCAGTATAATAAGGAGGCGTTTGATAATTAGTACCTACTTTGGATTGGTTTTCCTTGATATTTACCTCAGTTTGTCCAGAATTTAGCCTCCTAGGTAATTCGACTCCTTGACGAAGGATCCATTTCTGACTTTGAATGAAATGAAATGAAGATAGATTTCATAATACATTTCAAATATTTAGTTAAGGTCTCAAGTATGAATGAAACGCATCTACCAAGAGTCATTGCAACTGAGGTCGTTAGAGCGAGGTTTATTGGGCAGATAGGTGGGCTTCGTTGGCTCGGCGTTGTGGCCTCTCTGACTCGCTTTCCTTATTGGACACAAGCCAGCTGCAGACGGATGCTAACAAATTTTTTTAGTGTTATCGTGAGGAGAAGCTTCGGTACTTTAAACAAAGGGTTTTGGAATCTGAAACCTTCACACTGTACAGGGAGCTTGATTGTTGCTTAGTATGTCCAGGATTTAGGCTCCTACCACCGATCCCGTCTTCGGTACCTCCATCCTTAGCCTCCTAATTCGACTCCTTACCGAAGGTTCCATTTCGGACTTTGAATGAAATGAGACAAAGATAGATGTCCAATCACAGCAACATTAATATACAGCACTCTAATATTTGGTATAAGGAGGCGTATATCCATCAGTACATATTTTGGATTGGCTTTCCTTGATATTTACCTCAGTTTGTCCAAAATTTAGGCTCCAACCACCAATCTCGTATTCGGTATCTCCATTCTAAGCCTCCTAATTCGACTCCTTGACGAAAGATCCATTTCTGACTTTGGATGAAATGAAATGAAGATAGATTTCCTAACACAACAACATATACAGCACTCCTGTATTATAAGAAGGCGTTTGTCCATCAGTACCTACTTTGGATTAGTTTTCATACTGCACTCCAGTATTACAAGGAGGCGTTAGTCCATCAGTACCTACTTTGGATAGGCTTTCCTTCATATCTACCTCAGTTCGTCCAGAATTAAGTACTGGACCACCAATCCCATGTTGTGTACCTCCATCCTTAGCCTCCCAATTCCACTCCTTGACGAAAGATCCATTTCTGGCTTTGAATGAAATGAAATAAAGCCTACCTACCTACATAAGTTTCCTACCACTACAACATAAACAGCACATTATAAGGAGGCGTTTGTCCATCAGTACCTACTTTGGATTGGCTTTCCTTGATATTTACCTCAGTTTGTCCAGAATTTAGGCTCCTACCACCAATCCCGTTCGGTACCTCCATCCTTAGCCTCCTAATTCGACTCCTTGACGAAGGATCCATTTCTGACTTTGAATGAAATGAAATGAAGATAGATTTCCTATTACAACAACATATACAGCACTCCAGTATTATAAGGAGGCGTTTGTCCATCAGTACCTACTTTGGATTGGTTTTCCTTGATATCTACCTCAGTTTGTCCAGAATTTAGGCTCCTACCACCAATCCCGTATTCCTTACCTCCATCCTTAGCCTCCTAATTCGACTCCTTGACGAAGGATCCATTTCTGACTTTGAATGAAATGAAATGAAGATAGATTTCCTATTACTACAACATATACAGCACTCCAGTATTATAAGGAGGCGTTTGTCCATCAGTACCTACTTTGGATTGGTTTCCCTTGATATTTACCTCAGTTTGTCCAGAATTTAGGCTCCTACCACCAATCCCGTATTCGGTACCTCCATCCTTAGCCTCCTAATTCGACTCCTTGACGAAGGATCCATTTCTGACTTTGAATGAAACGAAATGAAGATAGATTTCCTATTACAACAACATATACAGCACTCCAGTATTATAAGGAGGCGTTTGTCCATCAGTACCTACTTTGGATTGGCTTTCCTTGATATTTACCTCAGTTTGTCCAGAATTTAGGCTCCTACCACCAATCCCGTGTTCGGTACCTCCATCCTTAGCCTCCTAATTCGACTCCTTGACGAAGGATCCATTTCTGACTTTGAATGAAATGAAATGAAGATAGATTTCCTATTACAACAACATATACAGCACTCCAGTACTATAAGGAGGCGTTTGTCCATCAGTACCTACTTTGGATTGGCTTTCCTTGATATTTACCTCAGTTTGTCCAGAATTAAGTACCGGACCCTAATCCCGTGTTCGGTACCTCCATCCTTAGCCTCCTAATTCGACTCCTTGACGAAGGATCCACTTCTGACTTGAATGAAATGGAATTAAGATCTCCTATAACTACCTACTTACGTACAGTATTCGACCATAATAAAGGGACGTTTATCCATCAGTGCTCGCTCGAGATTGGCTTTCGTTATTACTTAGTTTGTCCAGCCCTAGACTATATAGCCCTTGACCCCATTTCAGTGATCGGTATCTCCATCTTTAGCCTCCTAGTTTGACTCCTTAAACGAAGTATCCATTTCTGACTCGAATGAAATGCAATAAAAATAGAATTTCCATTAATAAAATACATTCAAAGTGCCTATTCAAACGGTAGTATGGGTACAAATAAGGATTAAGTAGGTACAATGTTTAGGAGGTAGGAAACTTAGTATAAGAATATTGTGAGAGTTTGGGAGTTTTATTTATGTAATCTGACTGTTAAAGGGTTTTAACATCACCATTTAGTATCAACCTGTAAGGAATTGGTGGTATAGTTTGGATAAAGTAGTAGAAATATAGTCTACTCACCACTGTTTGAGGATGTTTGTTGTAGGATATATCAGTGCATGAATGTTTAGTTGTTTGAGGTATGTTAATATATATTGATACGTTGGTTTCGCAAAAACATTACAGAGTTCCTAGTAGATCCGTAAAACACAATACGTCGTGCGATATTGACAATCCGGCGCCGTAACTCTGACGCAATGAGTTACGATGACGCTTCCTTCCTTACAGATACGTTAACGGATCGCAATCCGGAAAAAACGTTATCGTCTAAAATAACCTCCTCACTTGGACTCAAATAACTTCCTAGGGATAATTTCTTCCTTCCATGGATTTAGCGTTACAACTAGATCCGTTAAGGACTTCTCGTGACTTTAAGGTGCGGTAAAGTTTCTCGTTACCGCACGCCGTATTGAGACCGACGGATCTCAAGGAACCTCTATGGTCATCATTCCTCCAATCCAGACGTACCGACTTCGCTGTCTAGCTGTATCGAAAAACGTGTAGGTCATTGGTGGCGAGTTCTTAGACCAACGCCGATTCAATGTACCTAACCACCCGATTCGTACGAACGGTACATACAGGTAATTCGAGGGGAATACTGTTTGTAATTGGTACCTAAAGTGCGCATGCGCGACCCTGAATCAAACCGTTTCCATCCATATGCTTACTACAAATGCATTTGAAACACTAAACCTCAAACTGTACTAGTGGACTATTCAGTAAGGAAGGGTATCGTCCGATAAAACATCAATATACCTATCCATGTATATCGCATATCAATGCGTGATGTTGGCTTATATGTATACAGATTTGTCGAATAGAAATACAAACTATTACATAGGTAGAGCTGCATAAAATATTCGGTTTTAGAGGTACGAAACCTCGGAATGCGAGGCAAGAGTTTTGCGCCTCAAAATCTATCCGGTCTGTATATACAGAGAGACAGATAGTCAACGTACCAACATAGTTCGAACCACGTATACTTATCAAACGTAAGTAAACACGGAGTTACAGTGATCCATTATTAAGTATCCACTGTGCTATAACTCAAACATAAAATCTGAGCAAGAAATTTTAAATAACTTTTATACCCCTTAAAACTCGAATATTTTCTAGAAGTAAAAGAATACTAAAAGATATTTTCTAGACTATACACTCCGCGGTGATTCGAAAACCCTTTTTGAACTCTCGAACGAGTATGCAAACGGTTTCTTACCGGTCTGGTGATCACTCCGGAGAAACCTTCGCGCCTCTCAAAAGGGTTCAAACCTTTACAGCTCCAGAACGCTACAATTTTATGTTTCATATTAAATATCGAAGAATTAAGAAAAATATTTAAAAAAATAACAATTATTTTCTGAAAAAATAAAAATCATGTACCTATCACTTTTTCTTTTGTAGTAATGTTGCTATAAATACCTAATTTTAGCTTCCTCCGTCTCGAGCTCACTCAGCTGGTCAGGATGGGTTCTCACTTGGTTAATAGTGCACAACAAGCCTGTGGAGGCTCCATACTAAATATCAGCCTCCTAGGTCTATTGAGGGAGAAATGAGCTGCCGAGCTCACTCAGTTTATCTGGGTATTTCCTCAATATGTCAATCGTACACAGCATTCCTATAGAGGCTCCATACTAAATATTAGCCTCCAAGGTTGCGACAGTTCCCGTCAATTCCAAGAGAATGCGCGTCGATCCGTCGCTCTCGCACCGGGTTGAACGCGTCATTCTCGAGTTCTTGGAATGCTATGGTTGGCGATAAATGAGGATCCGAGAACCGGAAAACCATCTTTTCCGAACGTAGCACATTACGCTATTAGTGCGAGTTGTATCTTTTATGTTATTGTCATACTCCCCTCTCTCTATGTGGCGTGGATTTAGGCCCTATTGCACCTCTGGAGGCGACCTTAGTACGTGACAAGGTCTACTAGGAGAGAAATGAGCTACAGAGCTCACTCAGCTGATCTGAGTGGTTCCTCACTTTGTCAATCGTACACAGCATTCCTATAGAGGCTCCATACTAAATTTCAGCCTCCTAGGTCTATTGAGAGAGAAATGAGCTACCGAGCTCACTCAGCTGATCTGAGTGGCTCCTTAGTTTGTCAATCGTACACAGCATTCCTATAGAGGCACCATACTAAATATCAGCCTCCTAGGTCTATTGAGAGAGAAATGAGCTGACGAGCTCGCTCAGCTGATCTGAGTGGTTCCTCAGTTTGTCAATCGTACACAGCATTCCTAGAGCGGCTCCATACTAAATTTCAGCCTCATAGGTTTATTGGGAGAGAAATGAGCTACCGAGCTCACTCAGCTGATCTGAGTGGTTCCTCACTTTGTCAAACGTACACAGCATGTCTATAGAGGCTCCATAGTAAATTTCAGCCTCTTAGGTCTATTAGAAGAGAAATGAGCTACCGAGCTCACTCAGCTGATCTGGGTGGTTCCTCACTATGTCAATCGTACACAGCAGGCCTATAGAGGCTCCATACCAAATTTCAGCCTCCTAGGTCTATTGAGAGAGAAATGAGCTACCGAGCTCACTCAGCTGATCTGGGTGGTTCCTCACTTTGTCAATCGTACACAGCATTCCTATAGAGGCTCCATACTAAATATCAGCCTCCTAGGTCTAATTGAGAGAGAAATGAGCTGCCGAGCTCGCTCAGCTGATCTGGGTGGTTCCTCAATACGTCAATCATATATAGCATGCCTATAGAGGCTTCATGCCAAATTTCAGCTTCGTTGGTTTATTAGGAGAGAAACGAGCCCCCGAGCTCACTCAGCTGATCACGGTGGGTCCTATATTTGACCATCGTACTCAGCATTCCTATAGAGGCTTCATACCAAATGTTTGCCTCCTAGGTCTATTAGGAGTGAATTGAGCATCTGTGTACATAGTTCTCACTTTGTCAATCGTACACAGCAGGACTTTGGCTGAGTTTCAGTCTCCTCTCAGGAGGATCTTCCCAGGCTGTCAAACCTCTCTCTGGGATACCAAGAGACGAATGAAATGATAGTCTGTTTCCTGATCAGCGGAGGGAGCTGAATTCTTTCCTTCTCACTGTAAGATTTTGAAATTTGATGAGGAGCCTCTCAGGGACACCAAAAGACAAATGGTTTTGTTGGAATTAGTCGGGATGCGGCCCAACAAAACAATAAATACTTACGGCCGACCAAACCACTAACATCAAAAGACGAATGGTGATGGGCTGTTGATCAGTTGAGTATGTATCAAGAGACGAATCAAATGATATGCTCTCCTAATCATATGAGTGAGCTATATTCTCTCCTTTTCACTGTAGGGTGTTCAATTTTGTGAGGAGCCTCTTTGGGACACCAAAAGACGAATGGTTTTGTTGGACTTTGTCGGGATGCGGCCAAATAAAACAATAAGTACTTACGGCCGACCAAACAACTAACATCAAAAGACGAATGGTGATGGGCACTTGATCAGTTGAGTACGTATCAAGAGACGAATCAAATGATATGCTCTCCTAATCATATTCTCTCCTTTTCACTGTAGGGTGTTCAATTTTGTCAGGAGCCTCTTTGGGACGTCAAGAGACGAGTAAAATTATGGGCTCTTTCCATATCAGATTCAGATAATTTCTATGCTCACATTTTATCATGGTAGTTAATAACATGTAAAGGAGAGACTATCAAATAATACCTATAAATGGCCTCTGGCCAAACCAAATGAAGGGGAAAATTCTGATAATCATTGCAAGCTCGAACCCATTCAAAACGGAAGTTAGTGAAAAACGTTGTCTATTTTCACGAAAAATAAAGAGTTACACTGTTAAATCGATTTCGACGGTTAGGCCATCATCAGTAACAAACAATAACAACAATAATAATAAGTTATTGTTTGTTACTGATGATGGCCTAACCGTCGAAATCGATTTAACATTGTAACTCTTTATTCTTCGTGGAAATAGACAACGTTTTTCACTAACTTCCGTTTTGAAGTGGGTTTCCACAACTTCGTCGCGAGTGATTTAGTTCGTATCGAACCCATTCCTTACGATCTTTAGCCATAGAGGTCCTGACAAACCTTTGGCTGATTTAAGATTTCAACCTTCAAATGCTACCCTTTAGGGTTGATAGAAATATTGATGCCGAGCTTCTAAAATCAGGTAGACCCCAAATGTGATTTATAACCCAAGTTTCGGATAAAAGCTTTGGACGAAAGACGGCGCCGGCGATCAGACGGATTTTCATTCTTTCGATTTTTGGATTCTACGCATTTTGACGTAAACCAACAAATTTAGCGGGGTTACCAATTCGTTTTCTAGGTCGAGTGTATTCTGGGTCGAGGATTCGTTTCAGAAAGCCTCAAAACGGATTTCAATAGAGACGATTCTCGAAAATTTTGATTTTTAAGTTTCGACGAGACTTTGCTAATTGCAAAGGAGCATGAACGGCTATCATAAAGGGACGAGAATATGGATGTACTCAACGTTCTCGTCAACGCAGAGGATCTTCGGTGCTCAAGAGCAGTAAAACATCGGATCTCGAGTTCAACTTATCGTTGTGCAATGTACATAGCGTATAACCATTGTGTATAGGTATAGGTGTATGGGGTATGGGTTGTGGTTGTTGTGTTGGGTGTATTTGTGTGTAGGTTGTGTTCTTACTAAAGAATCACTCTATAAAGTGAACATTTTAAGTGAGGACAAATGCTGCTAGTCGATGCTGCTGTCTTGTACATGTTAGTCAGTTGCGGTAATAAATAAATCACGGAAAAAAGCAACCACGGAAAAAACAACCACCTTGCGCCTAATGGCTAAAGAGTGATAAGCATAGCATCAATTGTTTACGTTCTCTACGCAAAAATGTTCTTTTCATAGGTTGAAGAGCTAAGAAATTAGCTCTGGAGCTCACTCAGCTGCTCTAAGGTGCATCAGACTTCAAAATTAATTTCTAAATGTTCCAAGAGTCCTTCATTTCAAATTTCAGCTTCATAAATTAAATAGCAAAGAAATTAGCTCTGGAGCTCACACAGCTGACCTACGGGGCTTTAGAATTTATACTTAGTTCTTAGAAGTTTCAAGCTAATTCAAATCTTAGCAAATCCATTTAAAATTTTGGCTTCATTGGTTGAGTAGCAAAGAATTTCGCTCCGGATCTCACTTAGCTTATCCGGCAGGGAGATCTAGACATCATCATTCGTTTCTACACGTCCCAAGAGTTCTCCATTTCAAATTCCAGCATCACAGGTTGAATAGCAAAGAAATTAGCTCCGGTGCTTAATCAGCTGACCTAGGGGGCTTCAGACTTTATATGTAATTAGTTGCTCCAAGAAGCCTCCATTTTAAATTTCAGCATCACAGGTTGAATAGCAAAGAACTTAGCTCCGGATCTCGCTCAGCTGATCTGTGAGGACACTCTAGACTTAATTACATCACAGGTTGAATAGCAAAGAAATTATCTCCAGTTCTTAATGAGCTGACCTAGGGGGCCTGCTGATTAATTTCTTTATATGTAATTAATTTCTTGTTATTCCAAGAGGCCTCCAAGGGCTGTAGACTCCATGATTCGTTTCTAGGATTCTCCATTCCAAACTTAAGCTTCATAGGCTAAATAGCAGAGAACTTAGCTTCGGATCTCACTCAGCTGATCTGGGAGGGGTCTTCTTCATTCGTTTCTACACGTCCCAAGGGTTCTCCATTTCAAATTCCAGCATCATAGGTTGAATAGCAAAGAAATTAGCTCCGGTGCTTAATCAGCTGACCTAGCGGGCTTCAGACTTTATATGTAATTAATTTCTAGTTGTTCCAAGAGGCCTCCAAGGGCTGAGACTCCATGATTCGTTTCTAGGATTCTTCATTCCAAATTTCAGCTTCTTAGGTTGAATAACTAAGAAATTAGCTGCATAGGTTCATCTCAATAGGATGCTTACACTCACGATCATTACTAGTTTGTTAACAAAACATAACAACTGTTATGCCCGTTATAGCTCTGCTCTCGTGCTATTTTCTGTATGGTGAACAGGAAATTGTGACGGTTTTGAGTGACGATATGATATTCTACGTTTGGGAAAAAAGGGTGGTTATTTTTTTCCTTTATTATATTGTTTTATTTATGCAAGTGTAAGTTCTTCATTAAACTCGACCCTTCGGCCTCCTGGAACATCTAGAAATTAATTATAAAGTCTGAAGCCCTCTACATTAGCTGAATGACCTCCGGAGTAAATTCCTTTGCTATTCAATCTATGAAGCCAAAATAAGAAAACTGAAAAATTAAAATGGAGAACACTTGGGACGTCTAGAAACGAGTCATGAATTTCAAATTTTAAATGAAGCGTGATTCACGATCTTCTAATGTTTAGCCGAGGCTCAAGGTGAAAGCAAAAGGGGGTCTGGGGTGCCCCCAGCAGGGTTAAGGGGCAGAATCCCTTGCGAAGTGCGCAGCGCCAAATTTTTCTCTATTTTCAAATTTCAAAACGTTTTATTTCAACTTTGATTTACGGTGGTACTGAGTTTCTACACTTTCTAAATGTTTCTAGTATCAATTACCTAATAGCTAATTATGAGGATTCGTGAGACAGATTCTGCGGTATCAAGTTTGTTTCTGAAAGCGTTCAAATGTTTAATAAACCAAAGGGGTAATTTTGATATGCTGTATGTTCCCGCTACTGTCGAAGTCATGGATGATAAAATTATAGTTAATTAGTATTAGTTATTATAGTACTAATAGAAAGATCGAAAATACAATTCAAAGTTAATACATAAAAAGGAAGTATTGGACATAATAACAAAGTATAGACAAATTATAGATATCTAGTACGATGGAATTGGTAGGCATCATGATGATATTTTTATATCGATTTATTCTTCCCTTCACTTTTGTAAAGTAAATTCCATAAAACAAGCTCTGGATATAATTTAATTATAATACATGGTGCAATTAGTTGAATACGTATACTTTAAACATATTTATATTCAAGCGGCTTAGTAAATAAGGGAATAGACTCCTGTTCTAGTACGATGGAATTGGTAGGCATCATGATGATATTTCTATATCGATTAATTCTTCCCTTGGCTGTTGCAATGTAAATTCCATAAAACAAGCTCTGGATATAATTTAATTACAATACATGGTACAATTAGTTAAATACGTATAATTTAAACATATTTATATTCAAGCGGCTTAGTAAAAAAGAGAGTAGACTCCCGTTCCAGTTAGCCAAAGTGTGACAACATCCATAATTTTGATTAGTATGGGAATGTCAATTTATTCAATGAGGTATATTTTGACATTTTATGTCTTTACTATGGCACATAACTCAAAAAGTGTGACGTTAACGGTGTGACGAAGAAAGCGTTATGAAAAATTTCTAATGATTTTCTCGTACAACCGATTCGTTGCTACGGAACTTTAACTTCGCCAGTTATAATCGTACAAAAATCGTTCTCCACTCGTTGGATAGCTCTCGAATTACCTAGCCATATTACGTTAACCACTGCGGAGTGCGTGGCCGACAAGCTGCGGTACGAGCGTGATTGTTTAAATAATTGTTTACACACAGGTGATCATTCTCAATAATTTATATTGTGAACACGATTGCAAGCTTTATATAAGTAAAGACATAATTTTAAACGAACGAAAGACAACCGATAAACGAATTATCTCTTGGAGATGTACGAAATATGTGTTAATAAATAAACATTTGTATTCTAATTTTGTGTTTCCCATTTATAATTTTAAAACAAAAATTTTTAAACAAGAAAAAAAAAAAGTACGAGGTACGTGGTACGCGGTGTGGGTGCGGGAGGGGGCGCAAAGACATAAAATGTCCCTCGTGGTTGCGTACTTGTACGAAATCTGTGCCCACCGTTTGTGTTTTGATACTTTTTTTTACAGTGATCCCTTAATTTTTGAATGAGTAATGGAACACACGTACGAGGTATGACCAAAAACAACGGGCTCAAATGATGTATTCGTACTTCAAGTGTATGCAGATGAGCGTGTAGCTGGTGGTACTTCATTCTCGATTTTTCGTGGGCATTTGACCACTTTGCGATTTTTTGCTCCTTTTCGGCGTTGAAGGCTTCAAGGAGGAAGAAGTCAAGAGTCACGATTCCCGCTTGGTATCATGCGATATTGTTGAAGCCCGTCTCTTGGCAGCCATTACGTTCTCAAACGTTTGATCGTGGCTGAGTGATTGAATGGGAAGGGTTCCCTCAATGCCATGAGCCCTCCCAACTGACAACAAAAGAGCAAATGTCACGGTATTTCGGGAAGAAGTTGAGGCATTAGTGGACAGAGTGGGAGAAGGATTTCGTGTAGAAGAGGTCTTTTTGGAGAGAGATCGGCTACCTCGCGCGGATTTTATAGTTTTCACGGAGGTGGGCTTAACACAAAAAAAAAAAAGGTCAAATCGGAGTGGGGCCCTTTATATGTACGTTGTATTTATTTGTTTAAAAGGTCGAAAATTAACGGGTTTAAACTTTTGATTGCAGATGGTGATGCGCTAGGAAGGCCAGCCTACACCACAGATAGCCTTGGGAGACAACGAGAAGCTTCGGAGCCCTGAGCGAGAGAGAGGGGACTCGACCTGAGCAGGACGTAGGAGTGAGATAGAAGATCCAAGAGAGGAGAAACCCCTTGAGAGAAGGAGCCTTCCCTCAGACAAAAGCCGTAAGATGTTCGCGATAATGCAAGTGGAGACGGACGAGAGGAGGGAGTTCAGGAGGAAAATGCGAGCCAAGTGCGAGTTCGTCTGCAAATTTTGTCAGCGGCGGTTCACCAAATCCTACAACCTCATGATACACGAGAGGAGTCACAAGGATGACGTCACGTTCACCTGTGAAATATGCGGAAAAACCTTCAAGCGACAGGATAACCTGAAGCAGCACAGGTAACTACACACATCCATTTTATTATTATGACCTCCTACTATTTACTTTGTACTACCTCCCCTCTCTTCTCCTACTCCTCTTCATTCTTCACAATCCCATTTCTCCGTTGAGGAATTGAATTTTGATTCGTCCGGAAGATCTATTCATTAATAACGTTGACAGTTCTTAATCATCGAAGATACCTAAATGAGTACATACAATCAGAACCTACGTGACAAATTCTAGACATCTGCAATATCCATCACAATATTCATCTAATTCAACAACCAAATTCATCTAAATACATGAATAGGTAAAACCAAATACTGTGTTATGTAAACGTAACGTGCATCGGAATATCCATGTCATAAAAACACATTAAACATTATGCAATATTTGAATAGGAAATAAATCACTTATTTACACCTCATAAATACGCCACTTTTGAAAACCTTGAAAAAACCATCAAGTTAAAACAGAAGAAGCATAGACGGCATCAAACCAACTTCATTATTATTAACTATATTTTTATTAGTACTTCCTCATCTTTATTCTCCCACTCTTATTTATTCTTCATAATCCCATTCGTTCGTTGTGGAATTGAATTTTGATTCGTCCGGAAGATCTATTAATTAACAACGTTGACAGTTCTTAATCATCGAAGATACCTAAATAAAAACATATAATCAGAACCCACGAGACAAATTCTAGACATCTGCAATATCCATCACAATATTGATCTAATTTAACAACCAAAAGTCAACTAAATACATGAATAACCAAATACTGTATTATGTAAACGTAACATGCATCGGAATATCCATGTAGGGGCGTCATAAACACACATTACACAATATTTGAGTCGGTAGTAAATAATTTATTTACACCTCATAAATACGCCACTTTTGAAAACCTTGAAAAAACCATCAAGTTAAAACAGAAGATGCATAGACGGCATCAAACCAACTTCATTATTATTAACTATATTTTTATTAGTACTTCCTCATCTTTATTCTCCCACTCTCCGCCATTCTTCATAATCCCATTCGTTCGTTGTGGAAAACATTGAATTTTAATTCGTCCAGAAGATCTATTAATTAATAACGTTGACAGTTCTTAATCATCGAAGATACCTAAATTATTACATATAATCAGAACCCACGAGACAAATTCTAGACATCTGCAATATCCATCACAATATTGATCTAATTTAACAACCAAAAGTCAACTAAATACATGAATAACCAAATACTGTGTTATGTAAACGTAACATGCATCGGAATATCCATGTAGGGGCGTCATAAACACACATTACACAATATTTGAATAGGAAATAAATCACTTATTTACACCTCATAAATACGCCACTTTTGAAAACCTTGAAAAAACCCATCAAGTTAAAACAGAAGAAGCATCGACGGCATCAAACCAACTTTATTATTATTAACATTTTTATTAGTACTTCCACCTCTTTATTCTCCCTCTATCCGCCATTCTTCATTATCCCATTCGTTCGTTGTGGAAAACATTTAATTTTGATTCGTTCGGAAGATCTATTACTTTTATAACGTTGACAGTTCTTTTAACCATCGTCCATAACTAAATGATACATGATACATTCAGGATACTACGAGGCAAATTGTAGACATCTGCAATATACCTCACAATATTGATTTAATTTAACAATTAAAAGTCAACAAAATACATAAATAATCAAATACTGTGTTATGTAAACGTTACATATATACATCGGGATATACCTATACATTCTTTGCGTACTAAAAACACATTACGCATTATGAAATATTTCAGTAGATAGTAAATAATTTATTTACACCTCATAAATCCGCCACATTTGAACATCTTGATAAAACCTTCAAGTAGAACATACGGAAGAAGAATAGATAACATAAAACCAACTTCATTATTATCAACTATCTTTTACTTTGTTCTACCACCTCTTTATTGTCCCACTCTCCGTCATTCTACATAATCACAATTGTTAAAAGTGGGAAACCAATTTAATTTCGATTCACTGGGATCGCTGATGGGGAACTTCTAACGTTAATAAATGTATTTAAAGGAAGAAGTACATACGAATCGTTACGTAACGTATACTTTGTACATCACAGTACAGCAGTAGGTATTAACCGAATCGACTACTCCAAAATCATGTCTATTTAACAACTAAAAGTCTATTTGATTTGTTGATTTTGTCTATTTGGTATTTCATCATTCATTTGGTTATGTATACATAACCAAATAAATAATCAAATCCTACCATATTATGTATTCTGCAACATACACCTGAATATACAAATGTAGATACCCCACACCTCATAAACACATCCCACACTTTTAACCATCATCAGGCACGGTACAGGTCACGTCATCTACCAAATCACTTAATGTGATTACAGGAACGAGAGGATTACGATAATATTCGTAATTCTGTTAATTCAATGTGGAAAAATTGAACTTACATTGATCAAAAATCAGTATTACCAGTATCGTTTTCGAATACATTTTTTTTTCTCAAACAAACATACCTACTTCATTGGTGCGACACAAATGAACAACAAAGTGAAGACTCCGATGATATCCATAACAAATTCCGCACAGCAGAAGCATCATTGACAACATTTAAATTGAATGGATTTAGCAACAACACGACAACGAAATTTATTTTTAAAATAATCAAATCCCACCTTCCGTATTCCATATATAACTTCAACAATCTTACTAATGACGTCAGGTATAACAAACATACTGTTGTATTTTGTCTCTTTTGTATGTCAGCTGTTTCATTAGAAATATAGTAGGAATACATACCAACTCTATGAATCCCACAATCCCAGTATTACCAACCACAATCTCCTATTACTGTCTGTAATTATTAATAGGTATTCTCCTGAATTCAATATACTCGTAGAAAGAATTAAATTATTCGGTGAAACTTCAAAAGATTCTTTAGGATACTTGTTTTTATAACCAAACCTAATTAAATTGACAGTCATGAGGAATAATGAACCAGTGTTTGGCAATATCAAAACTGACCAATAATTCATTTTATTCAACTTCTTCTCATTTAATCCAAGAGCTTTTTTCAAATTGATATTTACCCGGAAGTATAATTACAAAACAATGATGCTGACATGAAAAATTCGAAAAATTTCTTACTTAAATTCCTTATATTTGCAGTACGCCTCTCAGTGGACAAATTCTAAAGTAATTCTATAAAACAATGTAGGTGATATGTGAGTATGCTCAAGCATTTAGCATTTATGTTCATTACATTTCAGTCGGAAAAACTTAACTCACAAAAGTGGAAACAACGTTCTCAACCACTAAAATTTGGTACATTAATGTTGCGTTCCACCATAGTGGGTTAATCCAGAGTTGAGAGTTGTACCTCAAAAACGCAGTTACGTAAATGGATTAACTCTGGATTAGTTCATGATCCGTGGAGGGACGGGCCCTAATAAGAGCCTTAAGGGGTGCAGTTCTCCGATTAAACAGACCATCATTTAAACTCTATTGATTCACAGAACTCTGTTTAAACGACGAATTGCTGTGAATTTTGTGCAGTCTCTTATCAGTGTTGTTAAGTGAAACAGCTGTTTGAATAGTCAATCGGCGTTTAACCAAAGTGAGGGGTATTGCACATGTGCACTGGCACATAACCTTGGTGCACTGGAAGGTTGCAAATTAGTTACATTGTGAGCCTAGTGAGTCTGAAAACTTAATCGAAATTGGACTATAACTTGGTATAGTTTTGGGCGTGACAAGGATTTATCACAGACAGACTGGCATACATCAGACAGACAGACAGACACGGAACTAAAATTGATCAGCAAGCTCTGAAACGAAAAAAGCTAGAGGAAATTTTAATTTTGGAGTTTTTAGACTTCAATCACGAACACAAAGCTCCCCTATCTTCGGTTGCGAGAAAGCAAAAAACACCCTGAAGTCCAAGGCTCAACTTATAGGACAGACTAGAGATGGTGGAACCCTCAAGATAGAATAAGAAAATATAAAAGGAAGTAAATTCAGTTATAAATGTGTGTATGGGTTGCTGTGGAAAAGATCTCGTGAATTTTGGATTTGTCACGTCAGGCTGGTGTTCAATAAAGATAAAATTAATTCAACGAAATCATCATCTTCAGAAATGTCCTCAGCAAGGTACTCCATTAAGAAAGAACTTCGCTTAAACTTCAAGACAAATTTTGCCTAGCATGCCGGTTCAACGAAACAAAAATTTCAATACATGGCTGTTCAACGATGATCGGGTGTATAAAACGCGATCAACCTTTATCACGTTGTGATCAGATGCTTAGGAACTATAGCATTGTCCAAATCAGTGACCTCTGAATAATCAGCTGTTTAACTGTCGAATCCCATTTAAACGAGAACTGTAAACCTGGCTCTAAGCTTATGACGGTGACTGGAAATCTTCAAAAACATTTGATTTCAATCACCAATGTTCATAATCATAAATTTACATTATACGGAAACGACAACCGCTTTCAAAAGGGTTACTGTTAGCTTCTGCAATTTCTAACAACAGGTTCCGTTGACATTTCGTAACGGCTTCTGTCACAGATGTAATTTCGAACCGCTTATAGATCCTTTCACGGTTTTACTGTCCACGATTTTTTTTTTCTCCTGTTTATGAGAGGATTTGTCAGAGTTCAGAGTTCATAGTTAGAGAGTTATAGGATTTTAAATGTAGGATTTTAAGAACGTTTCATAACAAACAAATTCTGTGAGCATATCAAGCGAATTTTATGTCATTTCATAACACGGACGGAAAAGGTAGGGCTTAATTTTATTACAGTGATCGTAAAAAGTAGACGATTTTAATAAAAAGTTCCAGCCATGCAGCATGATCGTATGGCCGAATTTTCATAAATTCCCTATCGTATTCTAATATTATATAGATATCTGAGCAATTTAAGTACCTACCTATTGTTAAACCAGCTCTGTGACAAACAAACTCATACTAAATAAAATTCGGCGATTCAAAAAATAGTTTAGATTTTTGGATTTTATTGCAGTTTTTATAGATTTTTCAGCAGATTTGGATGCAATTTATGTACATTTTTCAGCGTTATTTTGTACGAAAACTTGTTAATGTCCTAGTAAATTGTTGATAACTTTGTTTTTACTAAAATTCTGCTAACAGTTATAAATTTAACGAAGTGTATCTATTTTTAGTAACTTTTTAAGCACTTTTTTGAAATATGACCAATTTAAAATGTGCTCAAAAAGGGCTGGCCATAGAACTCATCCTTTCATTTGGGAAGCTTGATTTTTTGGCGCAAGAACGGGAGTTTTATCTCAATACTAAGGAAAGTTATCGTCTGGAATGACACACACGCGCTCGCGTGCACTAGCACACACATATATACAGGGTGTCCCACGGAAAGATTACACCCCCTTCATTTCCCCTGAATTCGGCGTAAATAATTGGGACCAAGGCCATTCTTCATAATTTCAGTAAATAGATCTCAGGAAAAATACTTTCGCCCGCGTCACTTGCGTCAGAAGTGGCAAAAATGACATTAACTTTGTTTTTGCAAAGGCAACCCCCATTTTTTATTTCAGATTCGAACTCTACGTAAAATTTCATGAAGAAAGGACCCTTCACTTAATTTTTTGGGTGCGCGTAAACGGGCGAAATTCCGCTCCAAAAGTGCGCGAATCCGCTCTAAAAGTGCAAAAATCGTGAAATACTGAGTTTGAAGATATTCAATTGCCACATTTAATACATGATTATGGGTTACTTTTCCGTGATAAACCTCGTAATTATGTTCATTTATTGATATTTGCAACACAAACATGGGAAAACACCGAAAAAAACGACATTTTAGTACGTTTTGTGCTGCAAGAAAAATACCTATGAAGGTACCTATGAAGAAAGAATACATATTGTGGTCGATTTTTCAGTGTTTTCACAAATTGGTGTTGCTAATATCAATAAATAAACATCATTTCGAGGTTCAGTAAGAAAAAATACCCCAAAATCATGTATTACACGTGGTAATTGAATATCTTCAGTATTTCTCAATTTTTGCACTTTTAGAGCAGAATACCTAGCGCAATGTCGGATCTGAATTGCACCAGTTTATGCGCACTTATAAAACCAAGTGATGTGTAGTGATTTCTTCATGAAAATTCACTTACAATTCGAATTTGAACTAACAAATGGAGGTTCCTATTTGAAAAAACAAAGTTTATGTTTATGCGTCACTTCTGGCGTTATCTTTTTCCTGAGATCTATGCAAAACTGTGAAGAATGGCGTCACGATTTTCACGCTGTATTCCGGGAAATGAAGGGGGAGTGTAAACTTTCCATGGGACACCCTGAACAGAAAATAAAGAAACGTTGCGAAAAAAGGTAGAATCATTCGGCACACTTACATATTTTTCGGCAAAATTTTTACACATTTTACATCCATTTCGTTTTACAGTTGGTATTTACGTTTCTTGCAGAGGTTCCATTATGACATAACAATTTTATCACGATATTGTGAAAAACGTTGTCTATTTCCACAAAAAATAAAGAGTTACAATGTTAAATCGATTTCGACGGTTAGGCCATCATTAGTAACATCAATAACATTTTTATTAACAATACATTTTTACATTGTTAACATGTTGTTGTTACGTTGTTACATTGTTAATTACAATGTTATTGTTTGTTACTGATGATGGCCTAACCGTTGAAATCGATTTAACATTGTAACTATTTATTTTTCGTGGAAATAGACAACGTTTTTTCACTAACTTCCGTTTTAAAATGGGTTTCCACAACATCGTCGCGAGTGATTTAGTTTGTACGATATTGTGAGGTAGGTATGTACAATATTATTACACTCATTCTTATTTACACTGGATTCGAAGTCTAAATCAGCAGATTTCTAACTTTCATATATCAATGTCTGTGGATAATCTTTAAATATAGGCAATTCTATTCAATAATTATTTATTCCTTCACGTAAATATACACAAGATCTTCACGCCACAAATCTTATACACCACGAGTCACCAGTCCATAAACGATTTTTGATGGATCCATCTTAACTTCTGTGCCCATAGGCCGTGCGCCGATAATGATCTGAAAATTGATAGGGTATGGCGCCGATACGCCGTCGCACGAGTTTGCCTTGTCGTAGTTTTTTGCTTCTTGTTTTTTGTTAAACTTCCGTGTGACATTCCAACCGAATTCTCATAGACGATTGCATTTCAGGGGAACCCAATACCCATGGGTAGGCACACGGGGGGAAAAACTGGCGCCTGAGGGAAACCCGAATGGGATCACAAATCAAACTGCACATTTTATTAATTGCAATATCGATTTCGAAACTACGTATACTATGTCAAAATATTCAATGCGGAAAATATGATTGCGGTTAAAAATAGAATCCCAACTTACTTTTCTGATAAAAAGGAGAATCAATCTAATTCAACTTTGATCGTAAAAGATTTCACATGAAATCTATACCGAGTATAGCTTGATGAAATGTAATTTTCTTTGCAATTTCCACGACTGCTAAACGATTTTAATAGAACTTGCCGATCGGGATTTATATTTCAGTAAGTGGTTAGTGGAAAAAAAAAGTTCTAGTCACGCAGCATGATTGTATGAGCGAATTTTTGTAAAATATTTGTATTGTGTAGTGTTAAATTGTTTTAAAATGTGAGCTTTTTGAGTACCTACAAAGAACTTGTCAACTATTCATTTCAAGTAATAATCTGCTATTCAAAAAGAGATTTTGAATTTTGAGCTTTTTTGCAGTTTTTATCGATAGCTTTTAGCCAATTTCAATTAATCTCAAGTACATTTTACAGCATAATTTTGTACATAAATTATTGAGTGTTATGTTTTATAGTTGATAAAATTTATTGAGCAATATTCTGTGAAAAAATGTAAATTTAACGATTTTTAGCCGTTTTTAGCCATTTTAGTGATTTTTTCAGCACATTTTCTAAAATTTCACCAATTGATTGTGCTCAGAAAGTGATGGCTAACAATCTCATTCTTTCATCAAATAATCTCCTCACCAATTTGAAAATCGAATCGATTGATACATCGATTTGAACGATTGATTGATTCGTTTCGATTTTTGATTTCGAAAATTTCAGAAACACTGTAATAGCTTCGTTTTTAACGAAAATTGGCTATAGTTGTGTATAAACTATTTCAATTTTGTTGATCAAACAAAATGAACACTGCGATCAAAATTATATAGGTACCTATTCTGAGAAAAATCCTACGTTCAACAAATTATTTGCTTCTATATTATTATACAAAGAACTTGATATACTGTGTTGTTATATTCAAACGAATCAACCGGTATATAATATTCAAACATTCCTGAATATGAATACCCTCAAAGTATCGCATTACAGGTCGTTGATTGGTCTTCAACTGGATTTATTCACGTCGGAAATGTTCCAATCCGTTAGGTGTCATAGAGCCGATACAGGATGCATTTCAATGGAATACGTATAGGTGTCTTATTTCAATAACTTCATTTGCAAGTGACTTTGTATTGTTGACAGTTAGTAACGAGACGAGTTAATTCCTGCTGCATGTATCTACTTTTCGATTTCCATAATACGAGGAAAATCAATAGGGATTGCAAAAAATTATAGCACGGTTTCCCTGAGACAATTTCACATTATCAAAGCTGTCAGCTGTTTACGTGGGAATAGTATACGCTAATGGTTGACAAGTTTCGTTTCGGTTCATACAATTTTCTGTCCACCATCCCCAAACAAAATATCGTATCGTAGTATAGCTGATCTGAGATGTTTATTAGAATTACAAATTAATACTTTGGTAAAAAGGGCTTATGCCCGTGTATAAAAAAAGTTAAATGCATACAAACAAATCACGAGCTCTGCTGCTTCTCGCGCGACAAGAAATATCGTCATGCAGAATGATCGTATGGGCGGATTTTCTTAATTTTGCGCTCTTTTTCTCATCAAATTGAACCAAAATGACATAGAGGCCATAGAATACGGTTATTTAGTAGGTAACAGTGTAATGGGCATAACCGGTAAAACTTAGATTCAAACGAGAACAGTTTGAATAAATGATAAGAAAAAACGGTTTTTTCTAATAGACTTAAATGTTGGTTTGACCTCGGATATCGGTGTACTGATATGGCTTAGCTGCTCCACCCCAACTCCTAATAGGTAATCAGCAGATGTCCATTTCTTGCCAGCATTCCGAGAGCACATTGACGTTGACCACATTACAGCAAAGCTCAACTACATCCGCACTGCATTATTTAGCTTCTTTTCCTCTTCCGTTTTCATGAGTGCCGCCACCATGTGGTTGTCCGTGACAAAGGAACGGATGTCAAACAACGAATAAAGCAACGCCCACCAACTTCAGCAGGCAAGCTAGTCTGTAATTTTCGCAATTTCAGCTGATCCTTCTTTATTGAAGGATCTTCGAGAAAATTATCCTGTGTGCCCTCCTGTTTTACAGTTAAAGGCTTATGTTCTATGCTGAAACTTAGATTCCCATATCACAAGACGTGGGCACTACAGAAGTTTTCTTCCGTAGAGAGTCCTATAGTATCTGGAACTCACAAATTTGGCCTTCAAATGTTTTCGCAGTAGCAGAGCAGCAAGGCGGAAATATTTATTCAATATGGTATTCTTTAGAACTGTATTCAAAGGCTCTGCGTCTGACAACAGAGAAATCTGCTTCCGTTTGTACCAAATGTTCAACCTCTCTCATCTTACGCAGCTGAGTGTCTTTGACTTAAGCTTCTTGTAGAATGGATCGATTGTTGATCTAGGTCCGTAGGTAGCCCGGTCCGAATGGCTCGTTCTGAAATTGTCAACCCTCGGTGTTAATGATGGATGGTGTGAATTGGATCTGGCCAAGTGAGTCCTTTCTAATTCATTGGCACGGAGAACAATGTCACATCCCCTCTTTGACTCCCCCCCCCCCTCCCCAATATCTCCGACATCAATAGAGACCAAATTGTGTCTCACAATGGCCTATACGCACCAATGAAACGACAGGGGCTTAAAGGATGATGTTTTTGCAGCTTGAAGGTCTGATTTTCCAGCTTTCGTCACTCGATGACTCTATCGTACCAATTCTTCCAAATCAATCACCCTGGTACTCCAACTTTCCGTTCCAGATGCATCCAGGCAGATGCCGCAGATCCATAACAACCCAATAATTACCAGATCCATGGATCACTTTTTCAGCTTCTGCGGGATCCACTGGGTGAGTAACTAAGAAGGTCTTGTTGTCCTGAGAGTCCGCAGGCATTCAGACCAAATGCCAACAACTAATCTACAATCTTCTCAGCCATTCAAAACATTCTTGTGCAGCGGAATCGGCAGTATTCCAGTGCACATAAAACAAAGTAGGTACCTAACTACCACAAGTGTATGGAGGGAATCCAAATTATAATAAATTTGCTAGAAAAAGGAGTTCCATCTTATTTATCCAGAAATTAAAGACATACGAAATTCACGATGCTCTTTTCAACTGTGTTAAACATCATAATTACCCCAGTATAACCTTAATTTTGCGAGCAAGTTCCTTCATGATACAGACTGGTCAACGTTTTTAAGTGAACTGAACATTTAGCAAAGAAGTTTTAAAGAATTTCTGATCCAATAAAACCAAGACAACTTTTTGGACTTCTATTGGACTGAATTACGTTATTAGACAAATTAGTCCTTTGAACTTTCTGTATGAATCAGTACTTCTTTACATTGACTAACTGAATCAATCTTTACTATAATATTCCAATCCACGGTGACTGTTTATGAACTGTGCGTGTATTGTTTGATTGAATGAGTAAATAAGTCATAACATATGAATTTATCGGCTGCTCATAAACCAACTTAAAAAGGAAAAAGCAAGAAAAACGTTTTCCCGATCCTTACCTCTTACAAGTCGTTTTCAAAATTGAAATTCACAGCATTGACTGAATTGGCATTTATACTATTCTAGGTTCATGCGGCAATCCATACCATGTTGATTTGAGATTGGGTCACTAAAGCACTAAAGATGCAAGTTGTCGCTGGCTCTGGATTTCGGTACTTGGTAAGCACCTTAATTGAATATCTTAACAGTGTTGGCTTCAACGGCTGAACTGGGGGAAAAAAAAAACTCGAGAAGAGAAAGCTATGCATGATTCTGTGGGAAAGGGTTCTAAATTTTGTAACACAGGTGCAACATCCAGATCGACAAGGTTGACATTTTTGCAAAACCATCTCAAATGAACTTGGCTCAAGACAAAATCTAGTAAGTACCGCATTCTCAAATGATCTAAAAAGATCTAATTTTATGCGCAAATTCAAAATTAATTTACTCATTCGGTAAAACATAAATATACAGAAATTACTGCAACTTGTGAAAAATCACCAAAATATGAATTGTTCACTACAACCCGGCTGGGTTTTCTCTCCCACTGAGTTGAATGTAAAATGTTTCAGGTTTCTCGAGGGTTGGTCAATGAAAAGTCTATATTCTAGGCTGACGTTTCGAAATATTTATATTTCATCTTCAGGACTTGGAAAACTGTTTTGGACGCTTATTTCACATCCTCGTCATGTAGCTTTAGTGGATTGGGCTGATTAGACATGAAAAATGAAATACAAGTTTAAAACTTGGGCGGTTTGGATTAGTATAAAACGGTAATTAAATCCCCTATCAGTTTCATCGTCCTTGACTCAATACCTCACTCTGCGCATGCACAACCGTAAAAAAGTTTGGATTTTGAAGAATAAATTCCACGTTTGGCCAAAATAAAAGCCATCTTTGGCCAAAATAAGGGCCATTTTGCCATGTTTTTTAGAGCCACGTTTGACAAAAATAAATGCCATGTTGTGAAAGGCTCTGCTGATAAGGAAACTGAGTTTCCTCATCAGTTTCCACATAAGTTTCCTTATCAGTGTCCATGTTGCTGTTATACACCTCTTATAACTTCAATTTTACTTTCTGTTCAGTATAACTTAAATTATGTTTTCTCAATATACCCCAAAGTTATTTTTTCCCCCCAGTTTTCTCAGTATACGCAAAGATGTTGTTTAAGTAGATAGCTACCCACTAAAGCTCTATGACGAGGACATGAAATAAGCGTCCAAATACAGTATTCCAAGGCCTGAAGATGAAATATAAATATTTCGAAACGTCAGCCTAGAATATAGACTTTTCATTGACGAACCCTCGAAAAACCCGAAACATTTTACGGTCACTACAACAGTCCTAGATTATTCCATCGACAGAGAGCTTTGATTTTTATACATTCAACGTTTAAGGACATTCACGAATTTCGTTTTACATTTTAACAACACTCGTGGTTTGACAAACGATACTTGTTTCTAAAATACCTCAATTTCGTCGTGGAATAAACATTCGATTTCATTCATTTTGACGGTATGACACACATTCAATTTCCCATAGGACATAACCCGTTTCGTGAACACTTTCCTTCCACTCCTTCCTACTAATATTTCCTGATTTGCATGTCTTGACGCAGAAGGTGAGCTCTGCCAATTAATGATGAGTCTTATGAACTTGGAAAACAGTTTCCAGAACAACCGCTGCCTTATAAACCTGTAATATATAGCCTATTACACTTTCCTCACTGAAGGCTGGGGTTAATATTATAATTATTACATAATTATATTTACAATTTAATTTATTTCCTTCTTATATGCACAAACATTTATAAATTGCACTTCTGCTCTGTTCTAACTCGCCTAACCCAGGATATTGGCATTCGACTCAAAATTACCTCTCTTTTTGACTCAGGTGCACACAGTTTGCATCGAACAGTATACATTAAGTTTCTCGTTGGAGTTTAGATTTCAAATTAAGTTGTCATATAATTATGGGGCCTCTCCTTCAGTTTTTGTCACTTTGAATATTAGTTGATGTTCAATCGATTGTTTTTCTCAACGACCTCGTGTACCAACTTGATTAGCTACTTGAAGTAAACTTGGGCCATTTATGTTTTATGAGATTATTTTTGAGCTTAATGACAACTACTTAATCAGATACAAAAAAGTAGTTACACTGCACATAATAATATGTGCATATTATGCACTCATATTCTCCTGTAGTAGGCACCCTTATTTATGAAATCACTACCCAATAACTTATTCTGCAATATGTAAATTCAACTTGTTGCATTAAAAAACTTTGGATGCAGTGGTTAGTTTTAACTAGCACATCTTATTTCAAATCAATATGAATCATATTCATATCGAAGTGTGTGTACTAAAAATCGGACATTTCTATCAGACGATATTTTAATTATTATTTCTTAATCTCACTTGGTTTGAATGGGGAGATTATTGAGTAATAAAATATTATGTTGGATCCTTTAAAACTTTGACCACTTTGAGTGCAAAAAATTGTAAAAAAAAACGTTCCAAATAATATTCTATTTTGCAGGTTTTATAGATTTTGTTAGCAAATATTAATAGAATTTAAGTACACTTTTCAGCATAATTTTGTGCTTAAATTGTTTAATGTAATAGTTCATTGTTGATAAACGTCTTTTAAATAAGATTTTATCTTGCTAAAAATATAAATTCAACAATTTTTAGCATTTTCTTAGTGATTTTTTTTTTTTAGCAGATTTTTTCTATATATTTGACCAATTTATTGTACTAAAAAAATGCTGACCAACGAACTCATCCTTTCATTTAGAAAGCTTGATTTTTTGGCGCAAGAACGGAATTTTTATTTCAATCCTAAGGAGAGTTAACGTCTGGAATGACATAATATGCAAAAGCGTTAAACTCTAGGACTCGTTTCAGAATGCCTCAAAAAGGATTTCAATTTTTAAAAAATTTAAAAATTCTGGTTTTAAAATTTTCGTAGCCATTGCTATAGCTTCATTTTTTACGAAAATTTCCTAAAACATGAATAAATCATCTTTATACCGAATTGTATGCACTAAAAATAGATACATTTTCATCAGATGATATTGTGACGTAGTGAAATTCACGTCACCCCTTACGTGGCACATTTTATTTTCTCTAAAAATCCTGATGAATTTAATTAAATTTTAGGTGTCAGCTCTAGTTAGAAAATATTAAGATTTTAAACCCCTGAAAAAATAATAAAAAACCACCATTTGTTTTGTTAAAAACTCAACAAATTATAAATGGGAAGTATTAGTAACAATTTGATTATTTTAATTTAATTTTTAGGGTATTTCCCGTCGAGTTGAAATTTCACTCCTACAACTGGTATAAGACACTCCGTTGGGCACAAAACCCCCTAAAAACACTCTGAGTAACATTATTAATTACTATTTATTCTCCTATTGATTGAAGAGGTGGAATTTTAAGTAGAAAATCTTTCAACATAATATGGAATATTGGTATTTCATATTGGTAGTACGAGGTCGTATTTGCGTTGAGTATTCTGCCCATAGAAGTTACAGTAACTGTCTACCTACCGTCATTTTTTTTTCATGTATTTACTACGTTCTTGATTATTTCAAATTAGATTTTTAAATTTAGTCGAATAGATAAGTGATAAAAAGGGCAATAAAAAGCACTGGTTTTTTTTGTTTTATGTGTGGTTTTAGATGTGGTTGGCGGTAAGTAGAAGAGAAGGCCATGGAATCCATTCTTCTTCGGCACCGAGTTATAGAGAGAGTGGATGGAGTAAGGATCACATCTACACTACAACCTGCATGAGCCTTAACACAAAACTTCTGCATGTCTAACCCTCAGGCGGGGGTTAAAAATCACTAACATAGATCAGGTGCTATTCCCCGCGACATTAACCTGTAAGCTGAACATGACAATGATTTCAAAGGTAGAAAGGTACTTGAGCATTATATTACATGAATTTCATTGTACAGATTGTATACGAATGATGTTTCGATGAAGGCTGTATACTTCAGGTATGTAGTATTTTTATGTTGTATCTGTACACTTCAGTTGCATAGAGTCTATGCAGGGAGGTTCGTGCGTTCCGGAGAATCGTTACGTGATTCCCATGAAAAACGCTGCAAATTATTACACAAAGGTTTATTATTTCTATATTGGATAGAACTTATACGCAGAAGACCTGTCTATAATATACATTAGGTGTCTGAATATGTTGAATCTTTATATTTATCCAAATTTGAGCACACGGAAAGATACGATTTTAGAATGAATATGGTTTTGGTTTTGTATCTTACAGGATGATTAGTACCTAACTACCAAACTACATAACAACAATAAAAATAACTTACGACGCAAAATCTTCCCCCCCTTCCAAAGCCTGAGCTGCTTTTCACATATGATGTGCAGTTATGATTTGCTCCTTAGTTGATGCTTTTTTCCCATTGGGAATTTGATGTCCTTCCTAAATTACAATGGCCACTGTATTTTGCGATTTAGAGCTTTCTGAACTGCCACTTCGTCTGTTGTTGTCATTGATTAGGTCTTTCGTCAACATTAGAACATCCTCAACATTCGTCAACATCCTCTATTTGTCGATGAACCTATTCGTCCGCCATTCATGAATTCATGCATCACGTGTGTCTGAGCTTCGTTGATGGACTTGAAATTTGATGTACATTTCAGGGACTGTGTGGGAGGTACTCACATTCTGATGTATAAAGTGAATTTTTTAAAACTTTTTTAATTTTAACAAGTTTTTAAAAATGAGTCTTTTATTACTGTCAGGCAAGTAATGAGTTGGTAATGAAATTTGAACATGGGACAGCTGACATCGTAGGTATAGTTTGTCAATCATGTGTCAAGTTTTTAGCCCATGCGTTGCACATCACGTTGATGATGACAACAGTAACATTGAACTGGGTGAGCCAAGATCCGTTTCCGGTATTTTTGCAATATTATTCGTCTAAGAGGCTAGCCTACCCTACTTTGGAGGCGTCTACTTGTTCGGCGAATTCGCAGCGACATGGCTCGTATTATTGTCATTTTTATTTTTATTTTTGCCGAGCATGCTACCTGTGACCTTGCTCGTCTCCATTTTCGTCCGCAGCACGTCGACCAGTGATATTTTTTGAAACACCGTACGTTCTCCCTGCTGCGGAAACGGGATTCTCTATTTGCATTCCTCCTAGGCGTACAGGCAGTCCAAAGAGTTCATATTATATGGGTTGTACTATTCTCCCTAGGATCACTGGTGTTAGTTGGTTCTGGATGGTTTGTTGGGTGGTTCGTATTTTTGTTCACATCCAGTTACAATCTTTGCAGGTAAGCACATTTCTCTTTGGAGAGATTTAGTAAATGCCGCATAGGTTGCCTGTGGACTCTCGAGGGCACACAGAGCAAATGCTGACCTTTGGTTACCCAATTTCCCACCTCACCCTTCACAACGCCTGTGTGTGATTCTGGTGTACCGACGACACCTCCAAGGAACCTATGAGAGCTTACCAAATTTATATTGGGGAACTGCTCAAGAGTTTCATTTTGCTTGCCAGGTCCCACATCCAAGTAGCTCTTCTCTAGCTCTGGGAATTACCCCCATTTTGGCGTTACTTGTTCCAGGAGATTCAGTCAATCCCAGATTTTTTCAAGCTTCCCTGCATATGCAAAATCGTCTGCTTACATACAAGTTCTGGCACCAGTTGGGTCCCGTAAGCTTTCGAATCAGAGGAAGTGTTCTAACAGCTTACATCAACATGCCATGTGGGTCCTCCGGCGTTGTCCCTTCTTGACTCGGAATTTCTGTCTCATTCTGCCGGAACTTAGTTGTTAGGAATCCTCTATATGCATTGAAAAGGAAGCTGCTGTATCGTGGACATAAGATTCTCCCATTCATAGCCAGTGTTAAAGTTAAAGTCATTCGCTGCGTTCATCAACAAGATTGCTTCACATTCCTAATTTTCTTCAAATAGTTTGGTAATGCAGCAAATTTTTTATGCATTCATTTCTCTTAATTTTCACCCAATTTTTACGTCATTTTCAGTGATTGTACGGATCAAGTTTTAAAAATTACCGTTGAGTCTCTGAAATACGTCTAGCATATCCACTAAGTATATAAAAAGACTGTCGCACAATGTGAATGCACGATACGTGTTGTATTCATTACAATGCACGTGAGACTGTAGTTAGATTTGAAACGCCACGATTAAAAAGTTCAAGATAAAGGACATGGGTCAACTGTACTTACCGAAATTTCAGCTGCCATACATAAACCAAAATTCTCCCTTAATGAGAAAAAGTTTTAAATCCTGAGCATTTCTGAAGGTTGAGACATAATCATTTCCTTTCTGTCAGCCTCCAGTTTGAGTTCATAATTCATAATGTAGGTAGGTACATGCAATCGAAATTGTCAAGCAAACATTTGATATACAACTTTATTAGAAGAATTTCTCAATATTACCTATATAATACAATATCTTGATGTTCGTAATACGTTTCTACTGTACGTAAACATTGATGTTCCAAATAATTTTATTGACTCTGTGACTTGTATATAAAATTTATGTGTGACTGATGTGTAGTACAGTAGATGTGTGACTAGTACAATTAGAACCCTTGATTTCATTGTCACCAATGATGGACACTTCGCATAAGGGGAATAGCACTAACCGCCTGTTATACTAGCATAATGCACTAAATATCTTAATCTATAAATATTATCCTCCTATATTGCTATTCATTAAATTCTAGTGAAATATGTGATCGAATTTGAAAGAATTCGAACGAAATTATTTTGGACTGACTTTGAAACAGCACCATGTTGTTGTTGTTTTGAAACAGTACTAGTCCTGCCCCCCCCCCCCCCCCCCCCCCCCCCCCCCCCCCCCATTTTCTAATCGAGATTTCTCCACTTCAAAACTATCGCTCCCTAATTTAAAAAATACGATTTTGAAGCGTCATACTCCCCTCTTCTTTGCTGTTAACATTCGAAAAATCTTAAAAACGATTTTCATTAATCAATAATTAGGATTTTAAAAAGTTGGGGACACCACTGCAGTTTTTGCCTAGTCAAAAAAGTCCTCCCCCCCACTATATAATCGGCTGTATAACAACCAGAAACTATAACACATGTATGACTGATAACACAGATACACACTTTAATCAAAAGTTGTGGGGTTATTGGACTCTTTCCCGTCAAGAAATTGGTCGGGTAGTGACTGTTGGACTCGACCCTGTTCGATCTCTGGAGAGTCAGGGGGAATTTCTATGTGCATAATATGGATGTCTGGATGCTCTCAAGCTCGCTTCTCAAAAATAAAAAAATCCTGAATCAAACCTTTTGGTAAAATATAGATTAGTTGGTGGGGGGGTCCGATTCTTTAGACTCTCCTGAGATCCAACGAGAACGAATCCAGCTGTCTTTGCCCAACTAACTGCTTGGGTAGTGAAGTTATTGTAATATGATTGCAATAAATGTCATAAATGTGTTGTTATCGTATCTTGTTATGTTGTCATATAGTTTCTGGTTGTTACCTCCAATATGATAGTAGGGCCATGACGAAAGTTTTTGACTAAACAACAACTTTAATTCTACCCCTCCCCCCACGGCATTTTTGAAGTCCAATTAACCAATAAAAATAGTTTTTGGGATGTTTCAAAATTCAGCGATGCAGAAGAGAGGTCTAACGATTCCAAATCGTATTTTTAAAATTAGAAAACGATGGTCTGAAGTGGAAGCCATTTTGATAATGGGGGCAGGACTGAAAAACCCCCCAGCACTATATGAAATTCACTGCACCTACTTATTGTGACGACAGTTACTGGAAAATACTGTCTTCCTTCTCCGAGATGGAAACGTGTTATTGATTGCCCGTTTTCGTTTAGTCAGTAGGGTGAATGCACCAGTAGCAGACAGGTGCACCATTACCTGACATCCTCCACGAAAAATTAAAATAATAAGGTGTCACGGCCTTCTACACCTCTATTTCAAAAATTAGCGGCATTTGTAGGTATTTCTTTCTTTATTAATTGGTAGAACTATTTCATTTCTGGCGGGAATCATAATCTAATGTCAATAAGTGGTCGGCAACTTCTTCTCATTTTGTCAAGTGCTCCAGAACCAGACACCTACGAGCAAGGACTCGGAGGTGAGCTTTTGTCTCTGCTGCTTTTATACTTCATTTTATTCCAAAATGTTTGTGTTATTTCTATTACTGAGTGATTGTAGATTATGTTTAATCTATTTTTGAACCTATTTTGCGATAGAGTTTATAGTTTTTATGGGTGTCAGCTACTGGGTCCTTAAAATGGCCTTTTCACTAGAAGCTGACAGGCCTGTCAGCCACTGGAACATCACATAATTTTCTTCAAACACTCATAGACGTTATATTTATTTATCCCTAGTTACATGAGTCACACCACTGAACGTTATTTTCAATGCAGATTTTACTTTTCAGTAGCTGACAGGGGTGTCAGGTACTAGAACAGACCATATCAGCAATTGGGACAACATCCAGCCTCTGGGTTTTTTTTTTTTTTTTTTGGTTCCAGACGGTTCTCTAAGGCTCACAAAGCCAACAAAATTCTCCATTATTCCCTCTATTCCTGAAACTCCTCTCAATGACTTCCCAAGCCCTTTCAAAAAGGCATTGCCCTGGCCTGAGCCTCTAAAGAGAAATTTGAAGAAAAAGTTACCCAGGCTTTGCAATTTCCTATTCTTGGAAAGAGTAACTTAAATTACCTTGAGTAACGAGGAAAGAGTAACTTTAACTTGAGTAACTTAAATCACCTATTTGCCATTACTTACTGAAAATTTTTATGATTTTGAGTACCTATTTTGTCCTTAGTTTCCTATTTTGGATGAACTTAAGGTAGAGCTTAATGTGATACGAAAGAAACACAAGTTCCTACTATACCGGCTCACGTTTTAAAATAAAGAAATTCGAAATTTCGAACATTTACTTTCAATATTTCCCTCCCTGTCAGCTATAGGAACATTCGCACTTCGACAGTGTCAGCTTTAGGCGCATCGGAACTTTTCACGAAATTTGCTATTATTTTCACTCTGATTCAAGATTTCTTACTTTTTAAGGGCTAGTTAGCAAGCTGGAAAGTTGTTCTATCAAATGAAAACAAGAAAGATTCAAGAAAATGATTTTTAGAGTTTTAGCATCGCAACATTCCGAGGAAATTTCTTAAGGGTGTCAGCTACTGGTGCGTTTACCCTAACGTTGCTAGTCCAATCAAGGACAATAAAATACGACACATATATCTGTATTGTGGGTCTGCATATGCTTGGCATCAAATAAAAAACATTTCAATTTATTAAACAAAAGTTTATCATGCAAAACGCCATGTACAGAATTTTTCTGTTGTTAAACGCCACCATTTTTGCTGTGATTGGTTTTCCAAGTACTCTGTAATACTTCTGTTGATGAACTAACTTATGACCACCTAAGGCGGTGGTGTCAAAATTAACTAAATTGGGTTAGATTGTAGTTACATTGAGATTTTGGAATTGTCTCGTCCTTTACTGTATTACTTTGTAATTCATTCTACCACATTTTTTGTTATTCAAGTCTTGAATATATGCAACCGATGAACGCAGTAGTGTAGCATAATGTATAATAATTATGCTGATTTTGAAGTTGGATCTCTAGCAGAATTGCTTGTTTAGCAATCTAGTTAATTTGTCCAAGGTTGACTTTCTATCGGCAGTTACGGAACAACCCCCCACTATTCATCCTTGTTAAATATTTTCGTAACAAATATGAACTCCTTCCGTAGGTTATCCATAAAAATGAACTTCAGATAATGCCATTCACAAGCGTACATATTCTTTGCTGCGTTTTTCCATTCCACATAGTTTGTATATCAAAGTCATAAGTCATGTGGCAACCATACTTTCCTGTTTCACTCCAATAATAATCGACACAATTCGTTTCGGAGAAGGAAATTAAAATACCATTGTTTAATTTTTGTTGTTTAGTTTTTAGGATGTTCTTCTGAAGCTATGTCATATAGGCAAGGCTTAGTCTGTTACGGACATAGTCTACCATACGGTTGGGCAGTGTTGGGCATAATCTTATCGTCGAATAAGAATGTAATCGCGATAATTATTCGTTGATTCTGAGTCAACTGTGATTATATTCGTATTCGTGTAATCGTATTCGACTGTCGGCGATTACACGAATACAATCCATAAAAATGCGTCACGATCATCAATTTCAATAGGGTGTCCCACCTATAATATGCGAAGCCTTGCTAATATTACTTAGCTTCAGAAGGACGTCCTACTGAAATAGATTTGAGTCAAATAGCCTGGGTTCCAATCGTTGAATTCGCCGTTGCTGCTATTTGAAGACAAATCCCCAAATAACCATTCCATGGGAAGGTACAAAAATGAAGACAATCAAACGAGATTCAAATAAGATGTTTGTATATAAATAAACTTGTTCGAGGTTAGAAAGCTCTAGATATATCATTAACCTCCGGTTTTAATTATTATCCAACGATCCAGGGGTTCGATAAATTAAAATGCCAGATTGGTTTAACAAGCGATGGATAAACAACCTTTATTGTGTTATCTGGAGAATAACGCTATCCCTCAGATAAATCCCCCTTGTCCATTGGACAAATGTGGTTGATAAACCGACCCTTAGGGCCACTTTCACCAACAACTTATGTAGCGGAGATTGGCCAAACTCGATTTAATGTAATCTTGAGGATCAAACCTTGGCGTCTTTCACCAACACAAAACTCGTTTAAACCGAGATTGGAATAATCGAGTTTCCCTAACGGAGATTCCGCAAACTGTCCAATGAAAAATTGGACAATTTGAAACGACAGTTAGAAAACCCGCCATGTGTCCGACATATCAAGACAATAAAGCAGTGAATCACAACCACGACCCGTTTTTATCTAGTTACCTAGTTACTATCTACTCGCAACTTTTCGTTGACTTCCAACAAAGAAAGTGTGATACATCATTTGACGGAAGCAGGACGGTTGATCACTTTATTTAAAAAAAAATGTACATAAGTTATTTTATGTGGTATAGGTAGGTAGGTAGGTAGGTTCATACTGTACAAGGGATAGCAATTCAACATCGCGTGAATTCATCATCAAAAACTTGAATAACAATAAACTTCAACTGTGAATCAAACTGTAGAGGTATCAGCTGTTGGTGCGCGGCCATATTGCTCGATATCATTGTTACCACTAATCTGAGATTGGCAAGTGTAACTGGCCGGGGCTTGGGAGATTAACCTCAAGCCACCTCGTTAGGAGTTTAAACTCGTAAAGTAGCCTGGTGAAAGACGATTAGCTGGAATCTCCGTTATTTGTTAATCTTTTCTAACTTAAACTCGTTTATGTTGTTGGTGAAAGTGGCCCAAAGGGATTAAAACTCGTTTCAACTGGATAAAACTAGTATTATTTCATGCTTCAAAAAGAGATTCCACTGGAAAAACTTGGATTTTCTACCTCACTTATATACCCAGTTATGTTTTGGTCAAGATAAAGAAAAATCGGGGATTCCATTTTGATGACAGATAAATGATGAAGAGAAGTGATGGGGGGGTGAACTATTGAACTATACCTACTTGGTATTTACACAACTCTCAGCTATCTTTCGTGATTCGTTTTTTGTTAGATCATTTTACGATTCTGCTCGAAGCGAGGGTATACTTAGATTTTACTACTACAAACTAGACATAGGGACATCTTTAATGCATGTATTACTTACCTATATATTTGCTTGTGTGTCTAAACTCCGCCGTTTCTGTGTTCCAGATCCGTGAGGAGTCCAACGTGCCGAATAGCTGGATGGTTCTAGACAATATTTAGGGTTCTCAGCGAACCCTGGGGTACTTTCCCGTACCCTTATTGTCTTTCTACCATCTCCTCATTCTCTTCCACCACTCCACCATCACCGATTCCTTCTTCGCCTTCTTCTATACGATCGCCTAATTGAAAACACCACCAAAATATTTGCACCCTATCAAAAAGTGGAACGTCCCTATACCTGTCTAGTCTCTACTTGAAAAAGGGCACGGACTCTTTTTGATGCCCGTGATATTCTTCAAATATGTGTGAATATTATTTTTACTATAATTATTATTTTATTTATCAATGCTTTATGAATTACCATGTAAATATAATTATATTCGATAGTGTATTTTTTGTTTTGTAAATCTAGTTCTGCTTCGTACTGAGTAAATTAATTAAATATTAATAAATTTAAAAAAAGAGGTAAAAACCACTCCTGTGAATATAAATGTATTATAATAATAGGATGTACGATTAAACATTGTTGAGATAAAAAAAAGTATGTATTGAATACAAAATTTAGAAAACAGGGTTATTTGTTTCATTGACACCCCGAACATCCCCTATTTACGATATAGTACGTATAGGTACTTATTGCAGAGATTTGTTTGAAATGAAGAAGTAACACATTCACTGGTTAATCTAGTCAAATATCATAACCATCTATACTATTAATAAGAATGAAACTCCGTTTGTCTGTCTGTTTATTTGTTTGTCGTGTCTATGCACGGCCAAACGGCTGAGTGGGGGGAGTCTACGAGTGGGAGGATCTTCTTGAGATTTTCCGAAAGGGGGAGCGAGCAAATTTAAAATTTTCTAATCCCAGCCGAACCATGGGCCGTAGGGCGGGAGGGGGGTCGAAGTAATAATTAATGTGCGCTTTTTGGACTTCCCCGCATCCTCTACCCCTCTAAACGGCCGTCGACAATTCCGGAAAAATACCGGTTTCGTAGGTTTTTGAACGAGGAAGACGACGGCGTGATCGGATCGCGAAAAAAGTATCGGGAAATGCGTCAAAAAAATGCGAGAGTACGGACCCGTTTTCTCGAAAAGTCCGCCGAAAAACTTGGTTTTTTCCGATTAAAATATACCCCATAAAGGTACGTTTTTCGGAACGGTTTTCGCGGGCGAAATACAGCTTTGGGTCCGCCGAATCTGAATCCGAAATCGGATATCGAAAAAAGTGACTTTAAGTTGGTCAAATCGCGAGCGGAAGCGAGGAGACGCGTTTAACATCAGAAATTAATTTTGACGTGTTCGCGAGAAGGCTCTGGGAAGACAGAGGTCTTTGGGGTTCGATAACTCAGGTACAGGTTTCGGTGTTTGGGTGTTGCGAGCAGGTACCTTGCGAGCGAAGCGAGAGCCATTTCAACGGAATAAATTCGGATTTTTTCCTACAAATATACAGCAATACCTTGCGAGCGAAGCGAGCAACATCCCCGAATAAACTTTTCGTGGTTCCACGTAGTTTTATAAGATTTGATTTGTTTGTAAGAATTCCCAACTGAAAAAAACGTCTGCCAAGTTGGGTGGGCAGTAAAATTTCCTCAAGGATATACAGGTATACCTTGCGAGCGAAGCGAGCAACATCCCCTAATAAAATTTTCGTGGTTCCACGTAGTTATATAAGATTTAATTTGTTTGTAAGAATTTCCAACAGAAAAAAACGTCTGCCAAGTTGGGTGGGCAGTATAACTTCCTCAAGCGAGCGGAGCGAGCAACATCCCCTACAGAAGTTAAAACTACCCTTAGAGATCTACCGTTTGCGAGCAACATCCCCTACACGTTTCAATTGTAATACATCGCATGTATACAGCCACACTTTGCGAGCGAAGCGAGGAACATCCCCAAATGAACTTTTTTTGTGGTTCCAAAAGAGATTTAATTTGTTTGTAAGAATTTCCAACAGAAAAAAACGTCTGCCATGTTGGGTGGGCAATATAACTTCCCCATTCGCCCTTCTAATGGCCTACCTTTAAGTATACATCCCCTAATAAACTTTTCCTGGTTCAACAACCTCCAGCTCCCTGGAAATCACGTTCCGAAGCCTACCTGTACAATCCCCCGCACCTATTTAGCTACCTCTTTAAGTAATCACCTCATCCCAGCCGTTGTACACACTAACTCATTTCAACGGAATTTCATACGGGTATTTCCCAACACCTATGCAGCAATACCTTGCGAGCAAAGCGAGCAACATTCCCTAATAAACTTTTCGTGGTTCCACGTAGTTTTATAAGATTTAATTTGTTTGTAAGAATTTCCAACAGAAAAAAACGTCTGCCAAGTTGGGTGGGCAGTATAACTTCCTCAAGCGAGCGAAGCGAGCAGCATCCCCTACAGAAGTTAAACCTACCCTTAGGGATCTACCGTTTGCGAGCGAAGCGAGTATCATTCCCTACATGTTGGGTGGGCAGTATAACTTCCTCAAGCGAGCGAAGTGAGCAGCATCCCCTACAGAAGTTAAACCTACCCTTAGAAATCTACCGTTTGCGAGCGAAGCGAGCAACATCCCCTACACACGTTAAACCTACCCTTAGGGATCTACCATTTGCGAGCAAAGCGAGCAACATTCCCTACATGCCACACTTTGCGAGCGAAGCGAGCAAAATTCCCTACATGCCACATTTTGCGAGCGAAGCGAGCAATTTAAGGGGGGGTCCGGGGGGCTTGCCCCCCGGCTGGACGTGGAGGCGAGCGTAGCGAGCCGGAGCGGCTAGTATCATATAATCATATAGGTGATATTCTGGAGACTTCGACACTTGCGCACCCTTACTTCGAGGCAAGGCTAAAAACCTAATTTTCGAAGTTATTTCACTTTGTTGTCATGGTTACGAGTAAACTATACGAAAAAGCGCCATTAGGAGTCACCACCTACTTTCTTACGGTTCAGTTTTTACCTAGTTCCTAGTTCAGTATATTTTATTATGCCAGGTAATAAATTTTATGCGAATTATATCAAGCTGTAATCCGGCAATAACCTGAAACGTTGTGAATGCAAGATTAGTTTGTGCGGTCGAGATCCCAATGAAATTTGTGTTGGAAAGTTGACAACAAGAGTTAGAAGTTCCACATCAGCCGCGAAAATGTTGCTGATTATTTAGTTTTCAGAACTGTTCCTTGAATCAATTAAGAAACTAAAAATCTTTAGAGTCCTTTGAAAGTGGTCATGTGAAAGGTCGTGCCATCAGGGCACTGCCAGGAGGGAATATTAGGTGGGTATCGCCTTTGGAAAGGTAAGTAAATAGAGAAGTACGTATACACTACCCACTTTCCGTATATTATCATTTGTTATTCATCATGTACTTCCTTTTTTTTTTTTTTTTTTTTGAAGGTAATGAAAATGTATATTTAATGTAACATTATTATGGGAATTTTTTTTTTTTTTTTTTTTGAAGATGGGGGTTTCGGAAGAGTTTGTATGAGGCTGTTGGTTTTAGCTTCTTGGTGGTTCCGACCTTCTCTCTAAACGCAGAACTTCTTGATGGGCTACTCTGTCAGTAGTAGAGTGGCTGCCCCACCCTCCAAGCCCAGGCTTCTTATTGCCTTCCTTGTTCCCCTGAGCCGAAGGTTCACTGCTCGGATGATGGAGAACTGGGTTTTCACCCTCAAGAACAAATTTGTGAATATGGGCGAGACCACTTGTCCGCAAGGACACCCGCCATCCTCTTCAAAAACAGATCATATTCTTGATGGAGAGCTCCGTCGCACGAACATATCAGAGGCGTGAAGGATCCTCTAAGGTCTTCAGCTGCTCGATTATACTTTGTATGCTTGGTGTGAGCTGCGTTTTGCGATATAGTAGGCCATTCTTGGGATGAGTAAGAGACGGCGTCAGCATTAATGATGCGAGTATCAAAAAACGCCGGTCTCTCGCTGTCCCACACGCCATGAATTTTTATGTCCGCAACTAGAGCTGGCATCCCTTCGTCATTGTCGCGTAGAACTGGCTCGGTCGTGACGCCGCCCCACGCAAGGTTAGCCATGAGGGCACATTCATCCCTGACATTGTCGTGACCTCGTTTTATTAAACCTCCCTTTTTACAGTTAAGGGCATGATTAACGTCCATTGACTCTCCACATCCATCGCAGGAGACTGGTAAGCCATATGGTTCAAATCCGTACCGCACTGACAGTGCATGATGAAACTGTGATTTGGACAAATCAAAGTTATCTGCGGCCAGTGGTATAACTGTGAGCCATTGGGAAGCATCTCTGGATCTTCGGATGGCACGCTGGTGTTTTGGGGGTAGCTCGTTGATAACTTCTTCCCCTCTGACCGCATCTGTTGCCTTTCGCAAAGATCTACCTTCATTGAGGACTGACCTTACTTGTTCACAGTGCCTGTGCGTGTCTAGCTCTAAACCTCCTTTTATGCATTCAACTAAAAGGCTTGTGGCTCTTCTGGAGATGGGAAAGTCATTTAATGCAGACCTCACTTCCTTTGTACTTCCTTTGACAAAAATTGAAGTAGGTAACCTACTTAATCAACTTTCTTTTGTCCCACAAATTTGCGTAACTGCAAAACTCGCGTAATAACTACTGCACTGACAATGCCCGTCATTCAATGCCCATATTTATGAACTCTATAACCTTCAGATAAATGAATTTCACGGTTTTTCCCTTACAGCTGGTTTATAATTCATCTTGCATATTTCCTGATTCGATATTCGACAAACTTGTTGATGTACAGTTGAAATTCGTTGGCAGAGCCACAATATACTTACTTAGTTTACTTTTAACCAACAGCGAATTTGGTAGGCTGTACGTACCTACGTAGTTTCGTTTGTTGGTGGAGCACCAACCTGCCTTGTTTACTTCGACAAACTACCAAATCTATCCTTTCATTCATTCAATAAAACAAGTAAAGCTGCCTCAGTTATAGTAATACGAACGTATTTAAAACGCTGATGAAACTGCCTGCGCGATGGCTATGTATCTACACTTCAGTACATAGAGAGATCTAAGGAATTTTCAATAATTTTTTCTCCATTATTTTTCAGGTTATTTATTCTCAGTCTAAACGAATGAAGTTCTTTAGTTTTCGGACACTGATTTCCTATAATAGTTAGTCCCTAGTCCAAATAAAAACTCGTTCACTACTAGATCGGTATCGTTGTCTACAACCAATAATCGCGCTGGCAGGCATGATTACTGCGACCATTTAGTTGAATTGAAACTTTATATTACTACAATATTACTTTCGTAAAACAAAACTGTTGAAAAATATCATTATAACAAAGTATTAGATTGACACACGACGGCAAGCTTCTAGTGAAAAATAGGTTGGTTGAGATGCGATCTAGTCACATCTTGCACGTCATTGCGGACCTTGGAAGAAACTCAAACCTACTCCAGGTGTGACGTCACGATAATATGGGCTATACATGGTGTCTTAAATTTATGGACCAGCCATTTATTTTCTTTATTTTTGAAGATATAAAACAAAAACTTCGAAACGGTACCACCCCTGTATTTTTTAAATGCCATTCAAATAGTAACCCACATTTTTGTTGCAAATTCAAAATCTGCATAAAAATTCAAAGGAAAAAATACTCATAACTCGGATTTTTGGGTGTGCAAAAATGGGCGTAACTACGCGCAGAAAGTGCGCCAATTGTGACATATCGAGTTCTTGAAGATATTCGCTTGCCACATGTATGATACATGATTTTGGGGTATTTTTTCACGCTGAATATAGTGATTTTTTTCAAAATTGATATTCTTAACGGCAACTTTGAAAAATGGCGAGAATCGCAGATTTTCCTATTTGTTTTATTCACACAGCGCAAAGTGTACTAAAATTTCATTTTTCCGGTGTTTTACCAAGTAGCTATTACGAATCTTAATAAAAGAACATCACCACGCGATTCAGCGTGAAAAAATACCCAATACCCAAATATGTACTGTATATGTGGTAATTGAAAATCTTCAAAAACTCAGTATTTCACAATTGGCGCACTTTCTGCCGCACTGTCATTTTTCCGTGAAATTTTATCTAATTTCGTATTCGCAATAAAAAAATGTCGGTTCCTGTTTGAAAAACGTGTGTTAGGAGTTGTAGCGCCACTGTGGCGCTTGCTAATCAAAATCGAATTTCAAGGTTGAATGGAATTTATAAATAAAGGGGATTTACTATTTAAAGTTTTTTGATATTCACAAAAATAATGAAAATGAATGGCTGGTCCACTAAATGTTATGTATGTTACATGCATACATGAATATATGGCACATTAGGCCAATATTGATCTGATAAGCCTTGTTTTGGTTCTTTATTATTTTCAATAGGTAGCTAGGTGAATGAATCTTTGTGATAGAAAATCTCTCTTTTTTTAACTGTCTCAAAATTTGTTGTTTACGTTTCAAGAACCTTAGAATCCAAAAAACGAATAAGAAAATTGTCAGGTACCTACCTACCTACCTGGGCCATGACTGCGCCACTCTGCTAGTATGGTGAACATTCATTTATATAGGTACCTGACATTTATTGATATGGTGCCGAAAAAGGAAAAGAAGGGAGGAAGGAAGGGTCACCGAGATGCTATGAGGTGAGTAACAGTAATGTCTGAAACATAAAACCACCCAAGCCGCAAAAAGTGGATTCAACAATGGAACTTGTACGTGGTTGCTTCTCGTTTAAACGTTTGTCAGGATCTGTCAATTGACTGTAGAAAAAATGGGATTATCACAGAAAAATAGGCACCTAAATGGTCTAATTATACATTATAAATAACTGATTACGCAATGACATTGGTAAGGTAGTTCGTTTTCCCATCTCGTACAACAGTTAACATTCGAGAGCCTAAAAATAGGTTTAGATCGGTAATAATATCTCTTCCCACTCACGAGCTGAATCCATGAAGCGAAAACAGTAGGTACCTTGTCAACTATTATTTACTTCCTTCAATTTCTTCTGAGCTGTTGATAGTAGTCAGCATCATCATTGTAATCAATTTGCCCCAGAAAGTAATTCAACCTTTATTTATTATTATTATTATTATTTTTTTTTTTTTTGGGGGGGATTCTTGTGTTTATTTAAATGGCTCACAGCTGCTACGGGTCACGTATTGTGGAGTGTAGGTACTCAGTAATTGTTTAGCTAGGGTTCAAAAATGCTGGAACTGTGAACTCTTTTCTCCTGATGACTCTACGTTAATAATATATACACATCTTTTATTTTATATGAAATATTAGACGAATAAAATCAGCTTTCCTTGACACCACAATGGCTTAGGGATGATGAGATGTTGTGGTGGAATGAGAGCATTGCAAAAGTGGCGATCAATTTTCCTTCTAAGTATGAAAACTATTGGAGTTACACTTCGCAAGTAACGCATTGGTTGGACGTGAAAATCATAGAAAAATCCATTTATAGAATCTATTAATACGTGAAGATTATTTACTAATTAACTCCTGGAGTCTCAACCAGATTATTCCGGTAATTTTCATTGGATGCCGATTGGGAGAACCATGGTTGCAAGTTACGCTTACGTAGAAGCCACACTTGATCTTTATGGTAAATTATTATCAAATAATAATAGGAAAAAAACGCTTTCATACGAGTTTGCAACACATTGGGTTTATGTCTTTAGTTGCAGACTTGTATGCAAGCTCCAAGAGCGACTCAGCTGATCCGGACCCTGGGCATCGTCAAGTAAATGTCCTAAAGAGGCAACATACAAAATTATAGCTTCCAGTGTAAGCATAGACATTACCTATTAAAATGATTTAACCACCGCTCCACAAATCAAATCGTTCTCGCAATATTCGGATCACCTGCTATGAATCAAATCATCGAAACACCAGCTCAATGAAATCATCAGAAATTAACAAGCGGTTGCAATCATGTTCCCAATATAAATTATTGAGAATGATCACCTGAGTGTACACAATTATTCAAATAACCATGCTCGTAACTCAGCTTGTTGGCCACGCACTTCGCAGTAGTTAACATAATATGGTTGGATAAATCGAGAGCTTTCGAACGAATGGTCAACGAATTTTGTGGGATGAAAAACGACGAAGTACCATTCTGCCCTACCAGTCTAAAATGCAGTATGTGCCAATTTTCCACAAAACGAGTTAGATAGCTCATCTGGGTCGTTGACACATTATTTAGCGCCTCACAAAGTTATAATGCAGTAGGACAACTCTTTCTTACCGAAAATGAGTTTTGGTTTTGCAGTACACGCCTCTATTTCATTGACTTACATAGCTATAATGCAGTACGTCATGATACTTGGCTAAAATGCAGTATATCCTTAACTTTGGGGAGATACTGCAGTCTAGCGTTGAATCGAATAACTACATAGTGGAGGTACTGCATTCCGGTCCCATAAGTTACTTGTCTAGAATGCAGCATATCCTCACCATTGGGGGTATGCTGCCATCTAGCGTTGTATAGCTACATAGCGGATGTACTGCATTCCTCGGGCTTCTGCTATGATTTTAAAACACGCATCAGGATTTTATTGCAAAACATCCTGACATTCAGTGTGGGTATGAACTCTACACGAAGTTTGTGTCAAAAGAAATGAATATTTCTTTTACATCCCTTGGTAATGAGGAATGCGAGACGTGTGAGGAATTTAAGCTGCACAACTCCAATCATACGGAAAATTCTCTATCCCCTGACTGCTCTACCTGCTGTGACTGGAAGTTACATTCTGACAAAGCCAAGGAGGCCCGTGAAAAATATCGGAGTGATGGAGAAAATATTCCTGAGGGGACAGTATGTTTCTCTGGGGACCTGCAGAAAGTTGTGATGTTGCCTAGGCTTGAAATGTTTAAAGCTGCTCTGTTTTGCCACAGAATCGTTGCATTTAATGAAAGTTTTGTTCCTGTTGGGAAAAACCGGGACTTGAAGCCCTTTGCAAGTGTGTGGCATGAGTGTATAAGTGGTAGAAAAAAAGAGGATTTGATAAGTGCGTTTCATGCTTTTCTTCTGCCCATGAGGGACTCACAGAACATTATAATCTGGCTGGACAATTGCAGCGCTCAAAATAAAAACTGGTCCTTTCTGTGTTATTTAGTGTACATTGTTAACTCCAATTTAATAAGTGCAAAATCAGTTGTTGTCCGTTATTTCCAGCCAGGGCATACCTTCACGTCAGCAGATAGCTTCCACCACCAGGTAGAATTATCAATGAAGCATATGAAGAAAATTTATGATTTCTCTGACTTTGTCAAGTGTGTACAGTCATCGAATTCCAGAAAGGTCCATGTAAAAGAGATGGATCTGCAAGAGTTTTACATGTGGCCAGATAACTCATCTGTATATAAAATTAACAAGCTAGTGCCTAGGCCTTACCTAAAAGATATCGTTGAAGTTAGAGCAACAAAGGGGAAACACACCTTGGCCTATAAAACAAGATTTTCTTCTGATGAAACGATTGAAATAGATTTCATGCTGGTCAAAGCTATGAAACAACTTCAAAGATCAACGATAACATCTGAAGCTCCGCCACCCTCACGACAGCAACCACGAGGAATCAAGTGGGACAGAAAACAAGGCATCATTGAGAAGCTGGTACCCCTGATGCTAGAGAACCGCAAGCCCTTCTGGCTGAACCTTCACGTTGATGAGTCTGCTGAAAACCTAAGAACCGGTCGTGACGAAGGAGAGGTGGAAGAGATTAATGACTCTAACAAATAACAATAAGATAATGTTTACTTTTCTGTTTTTTCTGTACCTCATGTACTCGTATCTTCAATTGGATTCATATATTTGAAACTTTTTTCTGCTTGGGCTTCACATTTTTTTTTTTTTTCCCCATATTTAAAAACTTTCTTTGTACTATCTACCTCAATAAAGACGATTTTTCCAAAACAAATTTTCCATTTTCTACCCATTCATTTCTTTTTTTAACAATTTGTAAAGATTTCATCTTAGTGAACAATTTACAGAAAGAAAATTTGTAAGTCTTCTGATAAAAAGGTGTCTCGAGAGCCCTTGCTGCATTTTGTGACAAGTAATTTCTGGGGGTAAGCCATAAAAATGCAATGCTAAAACGCAGTAAGCGACATTTTTATCAGTAAATAATGTTAAAACGATATTTCAAATTCGTCACATCATTAGGATTACCTAACATGATAGAAAATGAAGAAAAGGTACCATAAAACTTCCAGTTTGACCAGTGGCCAGTGAAAAATACTATTACGCTCTGTATCTCAAAATCAGCTTGGTGGCGCATACTGCAATTCAGTTTAGTAGGGCAGCATTTCCCTAGCAACGACTCGGTTGTAAGCGGAAATCATCAGAAAACCAACCGTAACGCATTTTTTTAACGCTATTTTTTAACGCTTTTTTCGTTTATGTGCCAAAGTAAAGACATAAAATGTCAAAATACGACTAATTTTCGATAAGATTATTACGTGAATTGAACAAAGCCAACGAAGGCACGTAAACGTAGTTTGGGACATTTTGGAATATTCTATACCGAATGAAATTAAATTTGTATTAATAATTTTTCGAGTAGGTAAGTTTGTTGAAGGTACATTAAATATTTATTTATTTATTTATTTATTTATTTAACATTACGGGATTTTATTCCCAATTACATATTAAGAATTATACAACAATTTTCAGCTACAATGAGTGAAAACAAAATGAAAGTGATAAATAGAGAAATTAAATTTGTCACAAATAAACTAATTTAACACTGCAGGTAACATTTAGATAGCATTGACTTAATGTTATTCACACTGTCCAAAAACGGATCAATGTCGACTGGCGACTCGTTCGCTGTCCGTTGAAACCGTGTGAGAGGGCTATTCATAGCGTAGTTGGTTCCCTCAAAAGATGGTGAGAAAAAGTCTCTTGACCTAGTCGAGTAGGATGGAACCCTTATATTCACAAGGTTGAGCAAGGAGGGTGAGTCGTATGAGCCATTTAACAATTTCACTAGGAAAACAATATCATTCATTTTCCTCCTCTCCTTCAAAGAAGCAAGTCCAAGAGACACCCGCACAGCAACATCGCAGAACTCAACTCCATCACTCCGAATCCTTAAATGCGCGTATTTAAGGAATCTACGTTGGATCCGCTCCATCGCATCACTATGCGTTGCGTAGAAGGGATTCCAAACACAGGAGGCGAACTCCAGACACAGGAGGCAATGAACATTGGTAAACATGCGTGTAGTTCTCATCAGAAAGCCAAGCTGCCTCGACGCTGAGGAGACAAGCTGTGAGTAATGAGCCGAGAATGAAAGCCTTGCATCGAAGATCACTCCAAGGTCACGAACTTCGGTTTTCTTTGACAATGGTGTGCCGTTAATATTGTAGGGAGCTTCAATGGTCGCATTAGCCTTCGAGAAAGATATTGAGCAGCATTTACTGACATTCAGTTCCATACCATTCTTGCTGCAGTATTGAAAAAGAGAGTCAATATTCGACTGAAGGATATCGACATCATCAGGATCCGCCACAGCTCGAAAAATCTTGAGGTCGTCGGCGAACAGGAGAAAACTAACCCCAGAAAATATATTGGACACGTCGTTTATAAAGACCAAAAATAGCAGAGGGCCTAAGTGAGAACCCTGCGGAACTCCTGAAGTTGGTGTGAAGGGACTAGATAGAACCCCGCCAATCGAAACCTTCTGACAGCGATCGCGAACATATGAAGACAGCCATTGCAGCAATGGTCCAGTGATCCCAAATGCACAAAGCTTTTCTACGAGCAGATCCAGATTAACTCTGTCGAAAGCCTTACAAAAGTCGGTATGAATTGCGTCAACCTGTCCTCCCCGCCGAAACTCATTGATAACAAACTCAGTAAACTCCAATAAATTTGTAGCGACAGATCTCTTTTTCAGAAAGCCATGCTGATGAGGGGTTAAGGCCGATGTTATGGAGGGAGTCAAGATTTCAACTACCAGTGCTTCGAATAATTTAGGAATCATTGAAAGCTTGCATATTGGTCTATAATTAGTGATGAGACTCCTTTTACCCGACTTGAAAACAGGCACTATGAATCCCAGCTTCCATGACTGGGGAAACTGACCCGAGGAAAGTGATAAATTAAATAAGTATGCAATGGGAGTGGCTAGCTGATCACTGCACGACCTTAGAAGGACGGGAGGGATTCCATCCGGACCCACACCCTTGCTCACATCCAGACCCCGCATCTTCTGCTTCACAGAATCCACAGTCAACCTGATCTCATTTATGCATAGATTGCCAACAGGTTTAGTTGCGTCACAGTCCAGTTTAACATCTGTATATACACCCGAAAAATAACGTGCGAACGCGTTCACAATATCAGCAGGGTTGTCAAATACTGAGCCATCTAATTCCATAACATTAGGCAGACCTGGATCACGCTTGAGAGAGTTCACAAAAGACCAAAAGGGCCTCACGTTATTCAAATCAAGAACGAATTCGATATCCCTTATATAGAGTCGATAACATTCATTAGAGAGCTTTTTGCATTTACATCTTAGTTCAGAAAATCTTTTGTAGCGGTTTAGATCGCCAAAGGCCTTATAGTCCGCATGTGCGATGCGCTTTAACTTGATTAAGTTTCTTAGTTCCTGACTCGACCACTGCGGAAAATTATAGGTCGAAGCTGGGACAGTAGGTACACACTCCATGATAGCAAAAAATAGCACTGAATAAAAAACTTCTACAGCATTGTCAAGGTCAAGGCCACAGATACAGGACCAATCGATGTGCTCAAGATACGATCGCAGCTTCCCGAAATCTGCCTTCTTAAAATTAAAAGAGGGAGGCACATTTGTATGCTCATAGGTAACATCCTCGATGTCCAGTAGTACAGATATGGAGGGGTGATAACGATCACAATCAACCAATGAACCATTGTAATCAACCACTACGCTCTCCTCACAGTCTGGAAGATTGGTGAAGACGAGGTCCAGAATTGAGCCGAAACTGTTCGGGGTGAAGTTGACCTGCCGCAGATTCAGGAAGCTGAAGTCCTCCATCACTGCAAGGCCTTGCGTCGAAGAAGCTAACCAATCGTCAGGATCGCCGCGGATATCATCACGAGGAAGGTTATAATCTCCCATTAGAAACAAAGAGGTGTCGGGATTTCTTTCGGTCAACTGCTGAACAAAGGAAGTGTGCGCTTTGTAAACGTCAGGGTGACTATCAGGGGGTATATAGACACAACCCACTATCAGGCTAAAGCCACTAGAGTCCAAGCGCACAAATACCTGCTCCAGGCCATAATGTGGTTCACAGATTATGGGGTGACATTTAATTGAGTTTCGAATCGCCAGCAGACATCCACCGCCGCAGGCCTTTCCACTAGTTGAAGAAGTTCGATCTGCTCTGTAAACATTAAATGCTTGAAAACCAAGTTCAGAAGAAAGTATATTTTCGCAGAGATTTGTTTCCGTGAGTGCAATAATTTGAGAATCAATAGTCACTATGTTACATCTGAGAGTTCCTAGTTTAGTCCGAAGTCCATTAACATTTTGGTAAAAGAAGCTCAGTTTCTTTTTGGTGTGGTGTTTAAGTTTTTTGACGGTGAATTGGTTACAATTTTGGGAGAACCATCGACAAATTTGATAGTCAGATTCTTTTCACCTTTAGCAATCCGAGCCGCTAGGGTCTCACGCAACTGCTTCATATAATTACGCTGCATTGGCGTCTGATCACTGCTTATGGTGACACCAGAGAGTTCGCCCACCTTCCCCCTCCATCTACCCAAAATAATCCGTGCCGCCTCAGTACTCTTCAATATTACTTTAATTGGACGGGATTTATTTGGTAGAGGTTTACCCAAGCGGAAATAATGGAAGTCGATGGAAGGAAGAACATCCTCAAACAGCGACAACACGCGGGCGATCTCCGACCGATCACTCGAGGAGTCACCGTGGCCATCACGCTCAGGGACATTATGCAGCAAAATATTGAATGATCTGCGCTGCCTATCGCTAAATTCACGGAACGAAGTTTCTATATCAACTGGACCCATGACCGAGTCATTCACTGTAGCCTTGAGCGAATCAAATTCGCGGGAAATAGAATCAGTTTTCAGCACAACCTCTTCAACAGTACCTCGAAGTTCCCCTATAGCGACCAATTCATTTTTAATTTCAGAGACCTCTTGCGATAATTTCTCGTATTTTTTAGCATTTTCCTCAATTCCCTTCTTCACATCAACCAAAGAACTCTGAATTTCGCTGCGAAGTTCAGCCATAGAGGCATCAAACGATTTTTGAAATCTAGAGAAAATATTTTCCAGATCAGATGCGGTCACGGGAGTTTTATCAGAGGGATTAACGGTCAACGAAGTAGCGGAAAGGCCAGGTTTAGCGATGACAGGAGGAACCTGCAAGGTTCCGCTGCCAATCTTGCAAACGTCACACTTCCATTTACCTTTATATTCTTTGGACATTTTTTTGAAATTCTCACTGTTCATCCCGACGCATGAAAAATGGAATTCAAGCTTGCAAACGCAACACTTGATCGATTCATCCGTGACGAGAGAGAGATTACACTTTTTGCATTGCATCTTCAGAATAATTAGTGAAGGTGACGGGAATGATAAACTGATAGAGTCGAGCAAAGAGCAAAAGATAAGGGATTGAAATATTCACTTACGTGAGAACAGGAAAGCCAGCAGGGACCGATAATAAAGTCCACAGTAATCGATAACAGTCCAAACTTCCAGAAAGAGAGAGACGGTAAATTAACAAGAAAAGAGACAGAAAGATTAGATAAGAACACTTGAGAGAGATAATGTTCCCACTACGATAGCTAAGAAGCAACTGAGTATTATGAAGATAGATGTTGCATTTCTCTTCCGTTTCGTGACATTAGAAGCTAGTTGGCGTACACAACGCATGCGTACAAATGATTTTCTGCAGATTCGGAAAATATATAAAACGAATGAAATCAACCTCAGGTCTCATGTAGGAAGATTTTGCTGGCTTCACCGATCTTAATCATATTTCGCTTATGGCAGAGAGCTCAGTTCTATAGGTCCATTACAAAATTAATTAGCAATGTTACCTCTAGTATGACTGTTGGGAAATAAATGACAGGGTACGGAGCCACCCTGATCAGCAGAGTGAGACCAGCTACTTTACACCGAGTTACTTATGCACCCCGACCGGGGCAACGCCCGGGTAATCGGCTAGTATATATATATATATATATATATATATATATATATATATATATATATATATATATATATATATATGTGTGTGTGTGTGTGTGTGTGTGTGTCCTTCCAGACGATAACTCTCCTTAGGATTGAGATCAAAATTCCGTTCTTGCGCCAAAAAATCAAGCTATCCAAACGAAAGGATGAGTTTGTTGGCCATCAAATTTTGGCCATATTAAATTGGTTAAATTTCAAAAAATGTGGTAACAAATCACTAAAAACGGATAAAAATCGTTGAATATACAATTTTTAGCAGAATTTTAGCCAAAAAAGTTTATTAACAATGAACGAAAACATTCAAAAGTATGCTGAAAAATGTACTTCAATTTTTCTAAAATTTGCCGGAAAACAGAAAAAAACTGCAAAAAACTAAAAATCCAAATTTTATTTAAAATTTGCTTAATTTTATTTAGATTGTTTTTTTTTTGCTATAAAATTGGTAGTTAACCAGTCCTTTTTATTTATAGTTATGAATTTTCAGAGCAATTTAACTTTATGTAGTAGTTAGATATAGTAGGTTATACGATAATTTACTATAATACGCTCATACAGTCATGCTGCATGACTGGAACTTTTATTTCTGGGGGAGTTAAGTTTTGTTCTTGGTCAATTAAAAAGACTCAATAATGAAAAAAAATTGATTCAAATTAATTAGCTTGCTGTAACTAATACGTGGATTTAAACGTCGTAGTGATAAGGCTAGGCAAATAAGACGTAGATCGGGCTTGAAATATACAACCAAGTGTACACCAGGGAGGAAATGAAAACTTAAGATGATTGCTTCATTCACAACATCAACGGGAATCATCCAGTCAAATCATCGTCATTTACATTGGAAGTAGCAGCCGAATTTACATACGAAAGTGTAGTTCATTCAGCACTCAGCTCTTCAAAATGCTGATGGACTAACGACCATGATAAAATTGAATGTGTCACAGGCATCTACTTTAAATCATGCTAGTTTAATGGAGCTTTTGTTTTGAAATGAGTCCTGCGCTCGGTGTCAGTTTAATTTGATGTAAATGCCACACACGGTAAACGTCCTTTTTATCATTCAGTCTTTTCCTTTTAACAGACTGCGCAGATCGATGTGGGGCGAGTTTTGTGCTATCAGAGAACGGCGGAGGAAATCATTTTGATTACACTATTGTACAACTGTTTGATAAATATCCCTATTCCACGTTTTCTTGCATAATCAATAGATTTTTCTTTTGTAAGAATTGGATGGGATGCAGCCCAGGGAAAATAAATGGAATTATTTCATTTATTCTTTTATTAAATGACGTTTCGTCCCCCTAATGTGGTCATCTTCAGAACAATACACTGACAAACAGACATTGTTATGTTAAACAGAAAAAACAAAAAATAATAAATAAAAACTAATTTAAACAAAATAATTACTGGTGTGTCCAGGAAAAAATAACAAACATCCAAATGCAACGGATTTGTCAAATAAAACAACAACAGTGGTTCACCTAAGGAAAACAAACCAAACAAGCTATAAAAGAAGCTTAGAAAGCATGGGTAAAAAAGTAAAAATACAGATAAAATGTTGAAACATTATTAATGGATAACAATAAAAAAGGTATAAACATTTATCAGAAACTAACAAAGTAAGACAATACCAACAAGTTTGGTATAAAAGGGTGAACCTTCTTGCTGGGAAGTAAGTACTTACCAAGTTAACTTGAATGTCAAGGACTCATGTCCTTGAAAGTATCAAGAAAGAAATAAAAGAATGGATGGTTTATATAAATTTCACCAGAAAACTGAAGAATGGAAAGGAAGAAACAAAAAGGAAATTGGAAATTACAGCATGAAATTCATTCACATCCATTAGTCAACAAACTGAAAAGTAACCATTCATAGCCTGAAAAAAAAAAAAAAAAAAAAAAAAAAAAAAAAATTCCAGTCATGCAGCATGATCGTATGAGCGAATTTTCATAAACGGTCATATTACATTTATGTGAAATTCTGTATATAAATATATACATATAAAAAAGCGTTAAAATCCAGGAATCATTTCAGAATGCCTCAAAACAGATTTCGATGAAGAAAATTTTTGAAAATTTTTATTTTAAAATTTTTGGAGCCATTGCAATAGTTTTATTTTCTAAGAAAATTCGCTAAAAAAAAAGAAGAAAAAAAAAAAAAAAAAAAAAAAAACTGGACAAGATGCTGCCCCTGGACTCCCAGTTGCTTACTGCTTAGAGCCTGCGGCTAAAATTTAAAAAAAATGGAACATGCTTTAGCCATGCTATCATGACTGAAACATTAGGCTGTACATTGAATAGTTCTTCGGACGTTTCCACGACACGAAATATGACGTGTGTCGACGGTGTCTTCACGAGAAACGTATCCAATGTACAAACGCTTGCTTATGTGTCCTACTTTACGCACCATCGACCACTACTTAGCGTTACGTCTCCTGATTATGTAAGTCGTGTTTTTACCTCAAATTAAAACAAATTGAAGTTGCCATGGTTTACCTATTTCACATTTTCACCTAAAATTAATGTGAAAATAAAATTACGACATGAATACCAATAACAAGTACGCAAGGCCTGCGTGATAAAACGAGAGCTTCCCAAGGAATGGAGAACGATTTTTGTCCGTCGAAAACTGAACAACTTTCATTTCCCTAAAAACGGCTTGGTTGTACGTGAAAATCATCAGACAATTTTCGTGACACCTCCGCGTCACCCCATCAGCGGCACCTTTTTCGGCTAGTTAGTCCAAGGCTAAACCATGTTCCATGCTAAAATTACCAATTTATGAAATATCACAATTAAACTATTCCTCACAAGAAAAAATACGGTAATCAGGTTAGCAACTCAAAAAATTATAAAAATTGAGTGCGGCAAAGAGAGAAATGATAAGCTGATGGCGTAAACAAACAAAAGTAGAGAAAAGAGAGCACGGAGTAAGGAGAGAATGAAGCAAGGAGGAAAGCAAAAGTAGGGAGAAATTTTCAACTATTATCACATAACTGTTAATGGATGTTGAGCGTAAGTAATATGTTTAATGTGTTAGTTAGAATGTGTTAGTCCTGTTTGTCCGTGTATAGTTCTGAAGATGTCCACAGTAAGGGGACGAAACATCATTTAATAAAAGAATAAATGAAATAATTTCATTTACTTTCCCTGGGCCGCATCTCAACCAATTCTAACAAAACAATACTTACGGTCGACCAAACTACTAACATAATCAATAGTTATAATTTGTGTACTTCTTGTATTCATTTTGTGGTATGCGAAAATAGCCTCTCCGTGACGAAGAAACGCTTTTCGGAACGGGAAGAGTCAGCTTTTCTAGTGCTCAGCTTTTTCGGAATTGTAATTACGAAATGATAACATGACCTTTCTCCAGGATAACCCTAACTTAGCAAACACAACGCAGTTGTGGCACATACATATGTACATTCGCCAGTATGGACTCACCCAACAAAATTGCCTCACTTTTACCGCTTTCATGTAGTATTTTGTTGTTGGTATAACCTTTGTTGAACATTAGCGGCATTTTATTCGTGCTTTCGATATTCGACGTTTTAACGCGACGATTTCAGCATTTTCAAGATTTTGTTTCAAAATATGAGCTTCTTTAAATTATGGTTATCGTCAACCTTAACATTTGAATTTTAAAATAAATTTTATGAAGTTAAACAAGTACAATGCAGGTACTTGCCGAATGTATGATACGCTACTTGCCGAATACGAGACACAGTATTGTTCACGAAGAGTTGCAAAAGAGGCTCACACGTTAAGCTCTTTGCTTGGAGAAAAAAACTTGTTTTTCATTTTAAATGTTTCAACACGACGTAAATACGTTCCAGCTGTAAATTTGGATCACTCATTTTACGATTGGCACAAGGGGCGAAGGCCGCACGGCCGTCCAGCGTTGGGAGGGAGGGCCGGGGGCCGTAAACCACGTCTTTACGAGGACAATGAGAAACCAAAATGACATTCTGACTTGAAGTAATTCGCTTGAAAAATATTTTTACGGCCACTTATTTAGAGATTACAATATATTAGTGGGGTAAGCATGAGCCCCCCTGCGGCTGACAGCTCGTGCAACAATGTCTCAGAGATCCAGGCGTTTCTTACACTTGAGATGTTCCTCGCCAGCTTTGATAAGTGCCTTCCCCACCGCAACCGCACAATCCCTGGAAATTACATGGAATTCGGTCTACGAACCGCTTACTATACATTTTAGGATGGTTCGGGCTCGTGTGGCAACCTCCTCGCTGTGTTCTCTGGGTAACGATAATAGCTTAATTCGTAGCGATTTTCGAGGATTCGTACATAGTGTAAGGGAGCGTTCGTACATGGTTGACTGAAAAGAGAGTGCCCCCTCGGGAGCGTTCGTACAAACCACTTTAACCCTCGGAGCGTTCGTGCCGTCCACCGACAATATAGCAATATAGAGCTCACTGAGGAATCATATACCCTAATTAGGCATTTTTAAAATCTATTATAATTTTTAATTCAGCAATGATATAAATAATCAATCTCAATTTACTATTTGTTTCTTTTATTTGCCGGTCCTATTTTAGATGTTGGTGTATATAGATTCCTAAATAATTTGCATTCTGTACTCTATGAATCATCCCACAGTCGTCAGTACAATAATTACCCTCTTGGCAATCAGGTTTGGGTATTGTCAGAATATTTTGTTTTAGCTGAGTTCTCGGCGTTATTGAAAAAGTGAGGAAGTTAGTTTGGGCGATTTAGTTTGGGCTTTTATTTTATGAAAGAAGCAATAGATAGAGAAGACCCGTTCTGTGTTATCTTGCGGCGAGAAAGGCCGTTCCTTCATAGCCGTCGATTATCTCAGTGTTTGCTGCTGCTAGAGTCACCAGTTTCGGAACACTTCCGTTTCGCTGAGCAAACCCATCCGGTGACCTGTTGGGTCGGCCCTCACCCAAGAAGCGCGGACGTGCTCTCAAACTCATCGGCCGCTTCGTTTGACTTGGTTATCTCTCTGCACAAACAGCCGAGGAAGTTATGAACACATCGAAGCAGGAAACAAAGGGTGGTGCCGCTCTTGAGGAAACCCATCCCCCTTCCTTTTCAACGCTTGGACGCTAAAAGGCCAAAAAGTTTTCAAACTGTTTGAAGTTTATTTGGAAGGTTCAGCGGGATGGGTTGGGCCTCCCTTACATATACACTTTCCTGGGGGATTTGTCGGTTTTTCGAAACGAGCATCCGGTCGGACAAACAAGAAGTCACACCTCACCTACCTGCCCAGCTCACCACCATCTGTATTATCAACTTTGTCCGTAAGGGAGCAAAATTCAGCACCTTTTCAGAACATTCATCTGATATGAGTGTTTACTCTAATGTTGACGAGAACTTTCAGCCCCAAAAATCCATATAGTGTGGCCATAAAACAGGTGGAGTACAAAGGTGTGGCGCCTGAGGTCTCAGATCTACCTACCATCGCTTTTTGCTCCTTTGATATGGATGGAGGTTTGCGGACGAACTTCCAACATACAGCGGAGAAAGCCATGCCTTTTGGATGGAGTTTATAGCATGTCCATGCACCATGAATAAGCACATCATGCGATCGGAATGCCTGTTCATGAATTCTTAAGGATCCTTTGAGAGAAAAACCGTCAAAAACAAAAGAATAATCAATTAGATATTAAATCACATATAAATTGCATTGATTTAACGTTTACGCATTACCTTATCCCATGTATGTATCCCTTATTTAAAGCTCTTCCTTGCATTATTGGCGAGTTTTTGACAAAATCGAAACAAGATGAGGACGGTTGAATAAGTGACAATAAGGATTCAGAGACGCAATGGCACGAAGACACGAAACCAAGTGGGTAGAATCATTGATTCTATATGCAAAATACGAAAATGGTAGTAAAACGGGTTTTTACAGGTGGTTTTATTCTGCTTGGAATACCTGAGATATATTAAAATGGTGTTCTTATATTTTACTACGGAAAATCACAAGAAATAACAATTGTTTTTAAAGTGTCATTGTTTTGAAACCTGAAATGTAGCTTCTTTTTGGAGATATGGAATACAATTACAAAGTATGGAGGGACTCAGATCAGCTTCGGAACCACTGAGGCTAATATCTTTCATAATCGACTCACGGTGCTGTTATTTAGATGTAGCTCCTTTGGGACCCCTCGGAAACAACTACAAGGAATGGAGGCGCACTGATCAGTAGAGCGGCCTCTGAACCTATACTCTTTCCTTAACTATCGACCTTTTTTTAAATATTTACTTTACTGTGACGCGTAAAATTACGGGGACTTGGAACTGTAGAGTTGTTAGCCCTTTTAGGAGGTACGATGCGCCATGTTCTGATCATATATAGCATAAGGCGTTTAATAATTTTAGACCAACCTTCTGCGTACAATCCAACACTGAAATAATAAACCATTGTGTAATAATTTGCAGCGCTTTATCGTTAGTATGGTGGTTTGCCATTTGTTCCATTCGAGATCTAGTGCGGTTGAGGGCGAGATATTACGCTTTTCTGGGTTTTTTGTTTATTGTTTCACTAAGAGGTTTCCCCTTAGTTGACCTCATCAGGGAAATCAGGGACTTCATAACGTCGTGTTTGCTATGTAAGGATGATGATATAATCATTATATGTGCTAGAGAGTAGTTAATTGGCAACCAATTCTTATCAATAAACACTAGTATTGACTTGTAGTTGTTCGTGTGTCAATATGAAAAAGTTTGGGGTTGAGGCAGTTAATATGCACAATTACCATAATATGTGCTAGAGACTAGTTAATTTATTCAGGTTGTTACTATACATTTATATTTACCTATAATGTTGAGTTGCTATGGATGTTACTTAGTGAAATTATTATGTGTAAGAGTTTCTTCCTCCCTTGAGTAGCAGTAACCTGTTGGAGAGTTTTGGTGAGTTACTTGGTTATATTTTAGATAATATAGGTGATTATGGTGATATTTGAATTGGTATTCTTACATATAACATATATATTTCACTCTGACACACATTAGTCGAATTACTGCGTTCTTCTTTGTGTTTTGATTCCTGTCTCTTATCATCCCTGACACAACATTCAAATCTTCGGTTCGGTAAAACATTGATCATTTCTCACTATGATTGAAAGGTTTTGGTGAGTCGGCTGTTGAAAACTAATTTTCAGGGACAGGAACAAGTTTTGTTTCTTGTTTAGAAAATGTGTACTTTCCTCGGCAAGTCGATGAGTCAGAATGTATGCAGTTTTTTATTATGACACAAAGAATAGGAAGACACATAAATAAACAGATTTACGCTACATTGATCGCGTGCATTTGAATAACAGAAACATTCCCAATCGCAACTCCATGGTTTATTACAGGAATGTCTTTTCGTCTATATTTGAAAAAATAACCTTTCAGCTTCTTCAGCAGTTTTTATCCTTAAGCTGGATAGCTGGGATTAGGCGTACCGCACGTATTGATTTTTTTCTCAGACACTAATCAAGATTGTGGTTTCCTCTGAAAACTACTCGTATACTTGGTCGTACAATCTTTGAACGGAAACCGCTAAGTAAGTTTGCATTCATCTTCCAGCGGTAAAAGCATTGCAAAATATCTTGGTAAGTCCAATATCATACTTTGTGGTTGACATTCAGCCGACGAGACGACGGTCAGAAGTTGATTGGATTTTTCCCTTTGCTCTCTACTGTCAAGCGGAGAGCTGTATTCTTATGGATTTATGAAAAATTCCTTCCTCGGGAGGTGTCTTCCCCAGCATCCCTTTGCGGAATCTTCTGAGTTTTGCTGTTGATTGAGAAAGATCTACCTGTTCTTGTTTGTGAGTGCATCACAAAGACATGTATAGCACATTCCACCCGTTTGAGGTCGTAACATTCTTGCTTCTTCACTTCCGAAGTTTGGCAAGCTTTGGGATCGCGCGAGATTCCAAAAAAAAGTTTAGTCTTTCAAAGTCAAAATTGACATGGATATGTCTATGAGCTGGGGGTCATGAGTTTTTTAAATTCAACCCAATTTTCAGATCAAAAATTGTAACGCGACACCAATAAAAAAATTCAAGAACTATTCTGCAGGAATAAAATATCAGAAACCATTAGAAATTTTATTGGGAAGGTCTCAAATCCCATGACTGTTTAAAGTCTCTGTGTTAGTGAGCTAAATTCTCTTGTGTTCATCCTAGGAAGTTGAAATTTGATAGGGAGACTCTCTGGGACACTAAGAGACGATTGAAATTATTGGCTCTTTTCTAATCAGCTGAGTGAGCTAAAATCTCTCCTGTTACCCCTAGGAAATTAGATAGGGAGACTCTAAGACACCAAGAGACGATTTAAATGATTGGGTCGTTTCTGATCAGTTTACGGAGTTTATTTTAATTGAAACATTTTTAACTTGAGTCAAAATTAAATATTTCACAGGGAGGAAAATAAGACATATCCATGTACTTACCGATGTATCTGCATGTAGTGTAGATACTCAACATCAGTATACTGATTTTCTCCTTGCATCCTCCTTTCCTTGTATCACTCTCTTTGTTTAATATCAACTCTTCCCTGAATTCCTAATTTAGTTCTAAATTGAGCACTGACACTTCCTTCAAAAACATCCCTGTGCTGATTAAACTCCAGTCATTAGGTATGTCCTCTGTGCCCTCTTATATATTTGTTCATGTATGCTTACTAACACATCTACCAATTCATTTCAGGTTCATTTAACATAGGTTTTTTTGACTCTGTAAAATGGCCAGCCCCATTATTCTGTAATAAGTATTCAAGAAATGGATGTATGGAGAGTTGAGTGACTGAAGCAATATGTGTGTAAGTTTACTGCCGTTTCAGGAGTGAGTTTCGGACGTATGCTCCTCTGAATGTTCCTATATCGTTTAGGAATATGTTCGTATGTGCTACGATACGCAAGATGTACAAAACGCCTTTTACAGTATCTGACGCTCACTATTTATGGCAGGCACGATATACGGTAGCTATATTTCGTCAAACGTGAACCACTTTACGACCCCCATTTCCGAAAAAGGGAATAAAATTTAAGTGGCCGGGACACAAAACCTCGTCCGAGTTGGAAGTGGGCTTATTTTCCCCAAAGACCCGAAGGTACCTGAGGCCATATAGGACGGCGAAATGAGGGGGTCACTGCCGGACTGCGGACTAATGTTTACTTCTCTTCGTATCCTTGTGATTTACTTCACCTACACCACCTTCTTTTCCTACCGCCTTTCAACCGCTTCAATAAATTTTCTTCCGTCTAGTGAAATATTTGAAATAATAATAAGCGTGGGCTCCTGAAAACCTCGACGTCTGAAAAGGCCGCGGGTTACCGCCCTCAGATTCGTTTTTGGGTAGAAACGGAGCGGACAACCGGTCTAACCAATAAATTCTTCTTTCATATCTCAGAACCGAAGCTAGAACACTAGCACAAACGTAAAATCATTGTAACAATCTTAACATCCAAAGTGCTCGTCCGATATTGCTTCCTAATTATGGTTGATTGTATATTATAAATTTTGTAATCGACAAAGACAAATTTTTATTATTAACAAGTGTCATGTTCTACCGTTGGGTTTTGTGCTTGAAAATGAAGCGAAATTCAGCGCGAGCCGACATAATTTCTATTGATTTTTAAGTACAAACAATCCCTTAGTTTCCATACCAAGAAAATGGTTCGCCACTTTTGGTTTATTATTTCCGATAATAAACCATTGTAATCGACGATAAAACGCTACAAATTATCACACAACGGTTTATTATTTCAGAGTTAGCCCTTCTAGGCAGAAGGTTGGTCTAAAATTACTAAACCCCGTATGTAGTACATGATCAGAACATGGCACATCGTGCCTTCCAGAAGGGTTCACACCTTGACAGTTCCAAAACCCCGCAATTTTACGCTTCACAGTAAATGTTGAAAAAAAGGTAGATAGGTAAGGAAATAATACAGGTTACTCTACTGATCAGTGCGCCTCCATACCTTGTAATTGTTTCCGAGGGGTCCCAAAGGAGCTCCATCTAAATAACAGCACCGTGAGTCGATTAGGAAAGAAATTAGCCTCAGAGGTTCCGAAGCTGATCTGAGTCCCTCCATACTTTGTAATTGTATTCCAGATCTCCAAAAAGGAGCTACATTTCAGGTTTCAGTATCATAAGCCGATTAAAAACAATTTAGGCTCAGAGGCCACACAGCTGATCAGTGTGCACTGATATTAAATTCTTGATATTACAAGGTTTATAAGGTTGACATCAATATACCTACATGGATATTGGCACCTGCAGAGGGAAAATTAATGCAATTAATTAAAACATCTACATGTTACTATTCCCCCTCTTCTCAATATAACGAAATTTATATAAGTAGGTACCAACCGACTGAAAATAACATAAATGTAGAGATCATTGAAAAGGTTTTAATTATCACGAAAAATCCATGGCAGAATATAGTCAATCAAGATGTAGATAACGTAAAACTTTGATATCTGTCATTTAGCAAAGGGGGTATTCGATGCTTGAAGTAATTTACGTTAGCGCATACTCAGAAATTAGTAATGATGTGAGAAAAATGAAATTGGCAGAGGACAATCTACAGCCTGATACGCACATTCCCAGAAAATGTAATAAAAATATGATAAAAACAACAAAATAATCTTGTTCCTGGGATGCGGAGAGCTACAAATGATGCAATGATGTTGAAATTAACCCTTTCAATTCTAAGCCCGTATATATACGTTTTTCCATGAGTGTCTTTGCAGATCTATCCCCGTATATTTACGGGGTCCTCTGAAAGGTCTCACGGATCTATGCCCATATATTTACGGTTTTCTGTAACGCTCTTGAGGATCTATCCCCGTACATATACGCTTTTCTCAATGCCTCACCTCGGAAGACGTTAAGTTTTAGGTAACAGCGCCCCTCCGGTCACTAAAGAGACTGCACTAAACAAATGAATTCAATCAGGTGAATGAACTGGAGAAATGAATTTTTGTTTGAGTTGAGGATTATTGCCGTGCGTTCTTGCTTCAACGATCAACGTTCTGAGTTCAAATTTCTTATCTTCTTGCGATGTGGTTGTGTGTTGTCCCATGTTTTGAAATTTATCATACCTTGAAAAACTTTTAAAATTTATGCTTAGATTTGTTTTAAATATAACCTGAGTGAAGAAAATTTTCAAAATTGTGAAGAAAACTGAAGAAAGTGGTAGGTAGTTAGGTACTAAAAAAAATTCAGGGATGGAAATTTTTAGGTAGGCAAAAAAATTTTCTCCAACATTTTTCATTTTTTTACCCGTTCTTATGTTCATAATACATTATAGAAGACATACAAAATTAAAAAATGAATAACCAACGCAAAAAAGTATTCAGTACAGCAGTGCAGACTGAGCGTCAGCATGCAGAACCAATAAATCACAAGCGCCTGAGAAGCCTCAGTGTTGGCGAGCTACTCACGCGAGGTTAGGATGTAGAAGCAAAAGGGTTAATATGGAATAATCAAACCATTGTTCACAAATTATGTACCATACTTGAGCGAAATTGGACGACTAGAGCTTGAACAAATGATGCTTAAAGTAATTCACGTTTGCGCATGTGCAAAACGAAGCAATGGTTTGAGAAGTATGGAATTAATAATGGACCATTTACAGCCTAACCCGCACATTCCCTGAAAATTTCATCAAAATCAGATGAAAACTGTTGAAATTAGGCTCGTTTAAAAAGGAATACATATTCGCGCATGCGCAGTAGCTACTAGTGATAGGATTATAGTGCTGGCCTGCAAACTCATCCTTTTATTGGGAAAGTTTGATTTTTGTCGAAGGACCGGAATTTTTATCTAAATCCTAAGGAGTTATCGTCTGGAATGACAATCATTATGTAAATAAATGCACACACATATATATACTCCTGCTCAAAATTAGAGCACCACCATCCATGTCTTCGTTTGTCCCCTTCGGTTTTCCCTCATTAAGTTTTTATTCATTTGCACACATTGTTTGCAAACACAGAAGGGATACAGTAACCAAAAAAAAGAAACAAATTCTTGAAGAAAAGATGTTATAGATAAAATTAAAGAAAAATGTACCTTGTGGTAAAATTATAAAAATTGTAAATGCATAAAAAAGAATGTCAGTTTTGCTTTTCGATACTTCATATTACCTCCTCTAGCTTGTATGAGGGCTTGGAGCCTTCGGCCTATGTCTCTAATCAAGTTTTGGTTGATAGTTGATAAGGGAAGACACAAGGGGACAAACGAAGAAATGGATGGTGGTGCGCTAATTTTGAGCAGGAGTGTATGTACACATAAGAAAAAGTGTTAAACACTGAGATTCGTTTAAGAATGCCTCAAAATGGATTTCAATGAAAATTTTTCCCGAAAAATTTGATTTAAACATTTTTGGAGCCATTACAATAGCTTTATTTTCCACGAAAATTCGCGAAAACCGGCTAAATACGAGTTTTTTGTGGTATAATGGTTCATTATTTTGGCTGCTCTGCTCAAATGACCGGCTATCCTGAAATTTTCTTTTGGGTGCATGTTCTACACTAATATAGCTACGATTCGAGGCAAAAATAAAATATTTAAAAAATTTCGAAATTTGGAAAATTACTTTTTACAATTTTAAAATGCGTTTTTTGAGTGAATAAATTTTTTGTCAAAAAACTGAATACACCCCCCTGGAAAGAGTAGAATTTTTTCTATCAAGAACAATAGAAATAAGATTTATTCTTTGCAAAGTAAGGGCGATAAAATCTACTGAATTAGACCCTCACTGTCAATTTCTGTAAGCTGCCTGTGGAAGGGCCAAAACTAATTTTAAAGACCTGAAATTAGGGGGGAACTATTTTCGAACATATAATATGTATAGTTTGTGAGAAAATGGTCAATTTTGGAGAGAATTTATTTTTGGAGCTACCCGTTTGACGTGGAATGCCTCCTATCTACATTTCAATGATCAATACTATCGTGACTTGTATAGGTATATGTATGAGGAGGCCATGTTATTCTCACAAGTTATTAATTAGTTGTATACCAGGTATTTCAGCACTACATTTTAACGCAAGCCACAAACCCACATAGTCAATGTCCAAAAATTTAATCATTCCCTGCGTTCTCCTCCCCTAACCGGCGTTTTATGGATGAGCCCAATGATGGACTTCAAGTCTTTCTCGTTTTAACCAGCCGAGAAAAAAATAGTTTTCGAATACATTCGAACCATCTGCACAGCGAAGATTCTTAAATCACTCAAGATGGTGAACCGGGAGGGTGATCGTAGTGGCTTGCAAAGTTCAACGATTTGCATGTTGCCCGGTTTCCGAGCCCTATCTGGGGATTAATGATCTCTGTTAATGGTTTTCTCACTTAACTATTTACTGCCTACACACTATAAGCCCATGTTGGCCAGATCTTAAACGGCTCCAGGTCCCCGCGCCCTTCATGAAACCATATAGCTCAACTTAATTGATGCTTTTAAATGTTTTCCGCAAAGGCGGTCCCGCGGGTGGTGAATAAGGAATGCGCCGTTCCGTCGAAACGCAGGCAGTCGTTTTTCATAAGGAGGAGGCGTTGTTAGAATGAAGGCGATATACCTGTAGTATACGATTGATTGCGGGAGACGCTGCAAATTAATATACAAAGGCTTACATGTGTATTGGATAGCCCTCCTGCACAGGATATGGGTGATTCTCACAGAAAGGGGCAGAAGTGATGTCCGGACCAGTTGCGGCGACCCAATAAGGATTTGGGAGCTGGCGAAGGTCTTAAATTGTAGTATAGGTTTTTATCTAGAACCCTTTTTTCCATTTTTAGGTTATGTTTATTCCTTTAAATAGAAAATTAACTAAATATAGTCAAATCGTCATCGACCTGTCCTGTCCCAATGCGACCTTCCCAACTTCAAACTTTAATTACAGGTCTTTCCGCTTTTGAGTTTGGATTTTATTCAATTTTTCTACATCAGTATGATTTCTGAGATGCGTTTCTGATCGATAAAATTAATGTAGAACCGCTAGAAAAGTGTATTTGGATGGAAATATGTGTGTCCGGAGCATCGCCGTCATCGACCTGTCCAATATTGTTTTTCGAATTTTCGCGGTCACAATTGTATTTTAGCGGGTTTTTTCGCCGCTTTTTTTATTCGCGCGCTTCTCAGTTACCAGAAAAACCACCATTCGTTTTAATTCTGTCAACTCGTGGTCATCAGCGGGAGCAGATGTGTGCTGGACCGTGGGTTGGTCAATCACAATCGTCAAAAACCTGTCCACTTTTTTTTAAGTGAGTACTTGAACTCAATTTTTTCTTATGGTATTTTTATCGTGCACCGAACGGACTAGTTTCATGTTATATGCCAAATTTGGGAAAAAGCTTGCCACAAGGTGAAACATTTGAGAAAAACTGAAGAATCGTCATCGACCTGTCCATCATCGACCTGTCCTCTCCTGAAAATTCGAGGACAGGACGATGACGAAAAGGACAGGACGATGAGGAAAAAGGCAAATCTATTATGTTTTTTGGATTTTCTAGTATTCCCGTATTCTCGCATTTAGTAATCCAATATTCTCGTATTGACCATTCAAAACACATATCTACTTAGCCGAACGTTGTGAAGGTCTACTAGGACTTATTCGAGAATTTCTGTCATTCTTCGTTTGTTGGATTCGCCCTAAAGTGGTCACGTTTTTCGGTCTTTTGACTTGAAATGTTGAGGGTTAAATTTTCTTGGCAGTTATAGCAAATTTTCCTTTTATGATGCCACGACAGGGTGGTGATGCAAATGGTGAGAATCAACAGGTCATCGACCTGTCCGCCTAAATTTTTAAATATTTTTTTCTGAATTAATAAAAGCGCTACTGTTTGGATCTGCTTCGAATTTCGATACATACGATATAGAGAGCATCTGTGATTTTTTTTCAGCTCGATTCGATCACTTTTTCTCTTTTCAAAAGTCAAACTCAAAACTGACCTTTTCTGTGAGAATCACCCACATGTAAGATGAATTCGGTATATGAAATGGATTCGGTACCTTCAAGTGGGTTCACTTTGGTACGTCGGGTGAAATTAGTAAAAAACACGATTTCCAAGAGAAACGTTCCAATTTACAATAATATCGACCGTTTTGAAAAATTAGGGCATTACCATCACCAATAGGGCCCTTTTACCATTTGGCAGCAGTGGTTCATTTCTTCTAGATGTTGAACGTAACCTGAACAAGGGCAAGTTATTGTGACAACTTTGTTTTCCAATTTTTTACGAGGTGGAGACAAATGTTGATAGTTTGCCATTCCAGTGTTTTTTAGAATAAACGAATAAGTATCCCAGTTATTAACAAACTATCTAGGATCAAAATGCGATGCAATTCATTATGTTATGTGTAACCGTTATTTTTTTTATTTCAGTAAATGTAGTATATGAGGATCCCCATTTTACCAAATCATACCTATTTTGAGTGACTTGTCCTTCCGAGTTGGGTTTGCGTTACCTACAGTTGTAATTAAATCTCGTTTAAGTCTTGAGTTCCTGTTAAGCTCTTTTGAGTGTTGAGTTCTTTTTTAATTGTTCTCTTTCAAGTTTGGAGTTCAGATTTACCGTTCAGGTTTAAACTTTTTCTGTTTTCAGGCAATAGCAATTTTTTTCATAATTTTATGTACCTATACCTAAGCAGAACTTATTTGGGAGAAATTTATCCCATGATATCATGAGGCTACATTTTTTAGTGCCATTAAGTCATTTTTTTAAAACTAAGTAATGTTCCTTTATTCAAGTTAGGTTCAGTTGTCTCAGGACCTGAAGATGTGATTCTCAAAGAGATACCTACTGATTAAAAAAAACTATATTAGAGACTGTAAGTATTTTTATATTGAGAAATGAAAACGTTTTGTTATTTTAATATGATTATAATTTCCTAGAGTTTTTCCACAATAAATCTGGCGAAAATGTTTTTCTAATCCTTCCTATGGAAAAGTTCCTAATTTTATCTTCGAATTTCCAATCCGATTCACTTGAAGAGGAATACGATAAATGGAGCAAAAACAACCTGAAACCTAAATTGTCACTACAGCAACCGAGAAAAATTAAAAACCCAAAATTTACTATTCTGGTAGTTGCTGGCATCTTTGATTGACAAACCAAATCCCACTTTATTTTAAATTTATTTATTGGCATTATACAATGTAGGTATATACAGCCATACTTAACATAATATTTACAAGTTCTATTTACAGGTTTAAATGTCTTTGTTTATTTCAACTATAAATTCATAGAGCCTGTGGAATGCTGAGTTCTAGCTCCTCTTTTGTCCTGTGCGTCAACTTCTCATTACAAACAACCCCTATATGTGCCTTCACCCAGACGCATGTTACGTTTATATTTTCGTTTGCATGTTGTGCCAGGTAAGTCAGAATTTGGGCAAAAAGCGGGTGATGAGCTCTCTTCGTATTTCCTACTTTCAAAAACTGTTGGGCGCTCAAGGAGTCGGTGAATAGCGATACATCATTGATATTCATCAACCCTAGTCTCCGTATGTATCTTAGTGCATTCAGAAGGCCCAGCACTTCCACCGAATAACTTGAGCAATAGTTAGGAAGTTTGAAAGCTTCAAAATGGTTGTTGGATTGCGTCTAAAAAGGCCCAACCAACTCCGTCTCCGAATTTAGCGCCGTCAGTAAAAATTCTCAGATGTTGTGGCCAGCGCTTGATTATGTATTTCGAGAAATGGCTATTGGTCTCGATTATCAGCATATTTTTAGGAGCATGGTATCGTTGCACATTGACTTTGAAGACGGTATTTTCGAAACCAATTTCGTACTGGCAGTAGTTTCGTAAAATCCCACATCGAAAGCACTTTCGTAAATATCACCTACTCGGCGCAGAATATAAAGAAGAAAGAATTAAATGTTGTTTAGATGAGTTTCTTCATAATTAACTGAAGCTATTGTACGGCCATCTATAACGTAGTTTTGGAGAAAGGAGGAAGTAGCGTTCCCACGGTACAGGAAATATTGTGGTCACCGACTAGCAATGTTTTCGTTGACAGGAGATCGTTGACACCCGACGCATAAAAGCTACAATAGGAAGGACCTCTCATTGTTTGCAAAACAAGTTAAGAGGTTTTTGCCTAGGGCCGACCCGGAACATAAATATGTCCACCCCCGACTTCCGAGCCAATGTTTACACAATATGGATTTCACGGTTGTAGGTGGCATTTTTGAAGAAGTGAGGGGTCGTGAAACTACCCTTTCAGCAATATGAGGAACCCTCCGGGTAAGGGGTGGAAGGGCACCGAACTCTTGTGGACACTGAGGGGGTGAACGATCTGTGTACACCAGGATGTCCGGGGTCAACAGTCTGTCACGGTACCATTTCAATATTATGCCTTTCTTTGTAGGTACAATAAGTTAACTAGTTCCTGTTTCGAATCGTGCGGTGACCTCTAGGAGAGATTTCTCCTTGGGTGTTTCACAATGTCCTACCTCAGAGCTATTGTGCGGAGAAATGCTTCTGGGTTAGTGACCTGACGTTGCTTCCATTTCTCTCGTATTTAGTGTGGGATAGTGTCCCATTACCCCTCATGCATTCTAACATTTCATGTCCTTAATCACCCTTTTAAAGCCCTATTTAACGTTAAACTTAATACAATCATTCATAAAGAACTCTCATAATGTTGTTAGGTACTACCCGATGCAGGTGTGATTGCTAATAGTGTCCATTGCTAATCATTATAAATTTGCCTATGCCTATGAAAATCCTACACTGCACACTGCACTATCAGTCGACACCCTTTTCAAACGCGGGCAAAAGCTTAGAATAAGGACGTGGTTTGAGGTTCTCAGTTATTGCTTTCTATCATTCAATGCCTTCTCAATGCAGAATGATAAGGTTGCCATAGAGACACGTGGGAGTAAAGGACGCTTGACCTCTCAAAATTGATAACGTTCATTTGGCCACGTCTCTAAGCTGCGAGTTGGCGTTTTTGCTTATGCCGGACTGGAAATGAAAGTGTATTTCACTTATATTACCTGAACATTTAATTATATATTTTAAATTTCTGTGTTGTTTATAGCCTTTTGTCAACGTTTATTAAGTTTTTTTGTGTATTGTATGATTGGTTGCTTGGTTTCGGGGGGTGCCGACTGCTGGCACAAATTTTAGCTCATTTGTAGTAGTCGACAGGGGGTGGCATTCTAATATAACATGTGCTTAATCACCCTTTTAAAGCCCATTTTAACGTTAAACTTAATACAATCAATCATAAACAACTCTAATAATGTTATTGGGTACTACCTAATGCAGGTGTGACTGCTAATAGTGACCAGTGCAAATCATTATAAAATTGCCTTTACCTATGATTTTGTTTTCTTTTTTTTTTTAAACAATAAACTTTTCATCGTGGAAAATTGTGGTGAGTTCTTTGGTTCTATCATCCTCCCTATACGCCGTAGAATCATGGGGTGTCTCGCTTTGCGATGTTCTTGAAAAAATTCAACTTAGAGCCTACAAAACTATTCTGTTCCTTCCAAATAATACTCCGGACTATTTCATTCGCATCGAATTAGCAATCCCACATTTGGAAGTTACAATTGTAAAATTGGCCCTAAACTGGTGGCTGAAACTAAGAACTATGGAAGATTCTAGGCTCCCTAAGCTCTGCTTTAACCGCCTCCTTGCTCTACATGATTCCCAGCCTGACCCTCAGTACAACTGGGCCTCCCAAATGTGCGCTTTGTTCTCCAAACATGATGAGAGTCGCATCTGGTCGTCCCAGGATTACCATAATTTTAACCGGGATAGTTTATTGGAAAAAATTGCGCTGTTTTGGAGACGGTCGGATGGTTTGCGTAACCAGGATTCCTCATTCAGCCCTATATACAAGATTTATTGTCCACGAGGGGACGAATCGCCCTCTTATCTCAACTTTGACATGGGAATTCATACTAAAAGGCTTCTCGCCCAAGTCAGGCTAACGGGAAATTTCTATGCTAAGCTGAGTGTACCAGGCTTTGTGGTGAAATTTGATCCCACTGTAGACTGCCCACTGTGTAATTATAATTTGCCTGATTCAGTCTTCCATTTCCTCTGCGTTTGCCCTGTCCTTCGTGGCGAGAGATACTCTTTCTTTCTTGAAAATGAATTATCTTTTGATAGGCTTTCTTCATTACTCTCTCTTGAAGACATACTACATTGCAAAAAAATATTCTTCTTCGTTAAAAATTGTATAAGGACTAGGGTTTTTTTTCTTGAATGAGGGATTTTTGTACTAATTTTCTGTCTTCTGTATATTTTCGCCTTTATTTCTTCTCTCACCTCGTGGGATTTTATAATGATGTAATGATGTACTTGCGTTGTTTTCTTCTTTATAATGTATTCTTTATACTACATTGAATAACGTATTGTTCTTTGTGTAACCCTTTCTTCATCTGCTTCTCACTATGCACTATGTCTATTCTGTATATCTATATCTAATTCTTGTATGATTCGTTGCACTATTTCTTTTCATTTAACGTAGAGATTGTTTTTTCTTTCTCTCTTTCTGCTTAAATATTCTACCTTGATTACCTATGTGTTGTTTAAACTTTTGTACCGCCGGAAGGCTTTTACAAATAAACAATTTCATTCATTCATTCATTTCAACTTTACTATCCAACGAATAATACAGTTATGAATACATATGAGTATAGTAAGGCTGAGCCTTAAATTAACACGACATGTGTGGTTAGATACTACTCAGCGATCGCCCTACAACCAGAATATTTGACTCAATCATTAAATAAATAGTTTAAAGTTATAATCAATTAAATATAATGTTTTAATAAATATAGTTCATTTGAACGATCAACAGTAACAATTACAGGTGTTTATGATAAATTCTTTTTAATTATTCGTTTTATTTGGTCCGACATTTTACTAGTTAGAAGCAGGAATTATCTATAAATCTGGTGGTATTTTTTTCTTAATTCTCCGTTCAGATGGAAGTGGTAGTGGGTGTCAATTATACTGTTAATTCATTCATTTGGATGGTTGATAATGGAAATTTGTAGACGTTGGTATGATTCCTTGACGACTTCCGATACTTCGGTAACATCCAGATCGGAATGCAGTAGTGAGTTTCGATCGAACCATGGGGCCCCAGTGATTAACATCAATACCCTGTTCTGAATCGTCTGCACCTTTAGTACATGGGTTTTGGCTGCTGATCCCCATATTCCACAGGCATACTGCCAGATTGAACGAATAAGCATATATAGGAGATGTTTGGAATGGAGTGGCAGAGGGGATTGATCACTCTTGGGAAGGTTGAGCTGCAGTATTCTGTTGCGGCATCTGGCCGGCTTCTTCCTTGCGACTTTTGATGTGATTGGCCCATGTGAGCCTAGAGTCCAGAATGAGCCCTAAATATTTGACTCTGTTAGAGTTAGGTATCGGAGTGTCATTCAGTTTGACTACAAGATCCCTAACATTTTTGCTGTAGGTGAAGGTAACCACTGCTGACTTGGTGGAATTCATGCGCACTCGCCGTTTGTCATTGTGACCCAATGTATTACCGAGGAACAAAGCAGTTAAGTGTAGAAAGAATGAAAGGACACACACATGATAACAGAAGAGCTTTTAGTGAAAACAATCAAAACTCACATAGTAAAAAATTATCCCGCTGGTTTTGCCAAGCATATTGCCCTCACAAAACATGACCCTATAGTAGAAGAAAACAGGTTTATTTGCTGTTTAGGGAAAAAATTTGAAAAAAGAAAAATCAAAGAAGTTGCTTATATTATCAAAAATGAATACAAACGCAACCATAAAACAGATGTAAAAGGGCTCTCAGCAGTATATCATAATCTTTTGAAATAAAATCAGCAGCTTCACCATCAATAACCACCTGAGTAGATTAAATATCCCTTTACACTAGTTATTTTTGAAATTTCCTTTTCATGTCACCATTATGTATATGTCACCATGATGTGTCACCATTAACTCACATTGTTTATTATTATCAGCTAAAACTTCTAATGTAAAACATCACACATTACTGCTACTACATAAATTGTATTTACATTTAGTATAATATATTAATATAATACGATCATTTACCGAAATTCGCTCACGATCATGCTGCCTAACTGGAACTTTCTCATAGAAATTTATTTATTTATTTATTTCAATAGAGACACATACATATGATGATAGTACAAAAGTAGAACAAGGCTACTCGCCTAGCTTACTTTTCCAACGGTACCTAGGCTTGGCCCGTGCTGTTGGTTAAGGTCTAGGCGATTTGCCCATAATTTCAAACATTTCACATTGACATAACATAGCATATGCGTCTACATAATCTACACAGCCTAAATATTATAACTACAATGGTATTTGATGTCCCTACCTTCTATAAGTAGAAAAACTTTCTATAGTAAAATGATTGTTTTATAATATTATACAATAAATGTAATAATATCATATAATGTAATTGTTTTATATTATACATAAATAGCATAGTTAGCATAGTTAGTTATGCTAGTTAGCATAGTTTCGCAATCCACTGCTCCATTTTTCACAAGCCACGCTAAAATTTGCTTTTTGTAGTTTGGTCTAGTATAATTTTGATCTCTTTTCATATGACTATCTAGCGCTCTGTGAATGATGTACATAATAAATTTTGGACTGTGTGTTAACAGCATTAATCTTGGTCTTGGTGCAATTACATTCCCTGCGACTACATATCTTGTGGTATATGCTGGATTATGCTGTGAATTTATTATTTGTGGATACTTATGGAATCGCAAAAGTAAATTTTTAACACATATTTTCATTATGATGAACAGCTTCGCAATATTATATACTTTTATAGATGGCATCCTAGACGGTAATCACAACATTATTTTCATAATGATTTTCTGGCGTACCTGTAATTTATTTATATGTGAGGAGTATGTTCCCCCTCTCCCATGCTATCTATATCTATAAAGAGGATGTATGTATGTATGTATGTTGCCTATAGACTCCGAAACCGCTCGACAGATTGTAATGAAACTTTCAGGTATTATTAGGCATGATTCAAGGATTGTTCCTGTAAAGTTTGGTGCAAATCCGTTCAAAGGGCTCTGACCCAGAGGGCATAAAAGGGTGCAGTGTCAGGTTTTAGAAATTTATTTAACTACCCAAGCCAAGACCGAAGGCAGAGTGAGGCCGAGGGTGAGGCCAAAGGATGAGGAGGAGGATGAGGGAGGATGATGAGGAGGAGGATGAGGGAGGAGGAGGAGGGAGGAGGATGAGGGAGGAGGAGGAGGGGGAGGAGGAGGAGGTGGATGAGGGAGGGGAGGAGGGAGGAGGATGAGGGGGAGGGAGGAGGAGGAGGAGGGAGGAGGATGAGGGGGAGGGAGGAGGAGGAGGAGGAGGGAGGAGGAGGAGGAGAAGGGAGGAGGAGGATACTATTGAACGTCTGCATAAAATGACAACGAATCCAGGGTCATTGTAGACACCAAAGGCAGAAACCAAAGGCTAAGCTTCCGTCCATCAAATCACCTCTTAATAACAGTTTAAAATTACGATCAATAAACAAATTTAATTTGGGCGCAGCAACGCTCGCGGGGGGAACGCTAGTTATTCTATATTGAAGCACAGACTGTTGCATACTGTAATAAGTTTTATCGTATCTCTCGGAAGTGAGTGTCAAATGTTGTAAAAAAGTCCATAAATTTCTTAATCTTATCGAGAGTATAATCAATATAGGGTTTCCAATTTAGCTACTATCCAAGGGCGTACGCAGACTTTTTTCTCTACTGGGGCCAACGGTAATTTTACAAGACCGATGTTGGCAAAAACAATCATGAACAAAATGAGGGTAAATGCAAAGTTATAATTTATATAAAATGTAATTAACTGAGAACCCCTTGAAAATTGTTATCACTACAACATCAAACGCCTGGGGTTTTCACAAGAAAGATTCAACACTTCATCAACGATTTTTCTTCTCTTGAGGACCAACTTTCTGTGTACATTCAATAGGCATAGTTCGTTGGGACGGGCTTCTGACATGGTTGACCTCAACCATGTTTTAGCCCTTCTCAACGTGCTGAATGACCCTTCAATTTCATTGTGCACGGCTGTGCGAGAAGAAAGTTTAGCGCCGATTTCACTTGGGGGTAAAACCCCTTGGTCTCTTGAAGTACATCCAATTCATTCAATTTTTCTGTAGTAAGACCCTTTTTTCATCCAAAATGTATGCCATAGCTCAGCCTCAGTTTCAATGAGGGTACCCAAACCATAAGAATTACAAAAGTGGTTCAGTCGCTGTTTGAAGTTCTTCCTTTGACATTTCCAACATCTTCGATGGATGAACTACCAATCCCCCTAAAGCTGTTTCATTATCATCCGAAAATCGGTCTTGTAATGAACTTGGTAGTGAATCCAAATATGGGATGTACAGAGATACATTACAGAGATGCGTATTGATTTGTGTGACGAGATAATTGAGGAGTAGGTAGTCTACTGGAGCAACCGCCCCAGTTGCCCCACCCCTGCGTACACCCGTGCTACTATCCCATTTAGATACTTATGCATGATAACGCGCTCTATTTCGCCACATGAATAGATGATATTTGGTTAGCATGTATGTAATGTGATGCATAAATCTTTCTCATCAAGACATGTTTTGTATCCTCCATAAATAATCAATCTTGACTTTTTTGTGTTCAAAGTTAGATAGTTTTCATAGAACCATTTTCCTACCACGTTGGTCACTAGGTTTGCATTGGAAAATACATTTTCCCATGTGTCACCTTCAACTAACACAGTGCCATCCGCAAATAGATACATCTTAGTGTTTTGTAATTCTAGAAGGGCCACTTCGTTTATATACTATCGTTTAAATTGACATAAATACGTCTTTTGGCTGGGGGTCAAGGAATTTTCCGCGACACTTTTTTTTCCGACCGACACATTTTTTCCCGACGAGTGACTCCCATAGTTTTCATAGTAGGAAAATCGTTCGCTACTTTTTGGAATGCTCTCATTTTACCACGACATTTCATGACCTCTAAGCCATTGTAGTGTTAAGGAATGCTGATTTATTACTCTAAGTGAAAAACTAATATTGTTTTGTAACCATAATGGAATAATCTTGTGAAAAGAAGCACTACATGGTTGGTATACAATTGAGTAGTAGGTACCAACTGGTAAGCAGAAGGTACTAGGACATATCCATGATCTTTTGTTTTTCCCATCAAGGGAGAAATTTGACATGGATCTGTCTTTTGGCTGGGGTTTTTTAAATTCCTACTTCCAGAAAAAAAGCAGTTTAGAATTATTTTATTTTACCCATCATTCCCAAAAAGGCTTCAATTCAAATTTCAGCAATTAAGTTTCATTTATAAATGAGTTTCCCCTATTTCGTCGCGAGTGATTTAGTTCGTTTAGTTCGTACGTATCAGCCAATGGCTTGAGGCAATCGCAGCACGTATGCCAGACCGACAACAACCTGTCATCGGTGGACGACAACAGTAGAAAAACTCCGGTCTCGATTACCAACTGGAGCCCAAAGCCCCTGATGAACCCATGAAATGTAATTCGATCCCCGTTACATCCGTCGCTCTGTTAGGCAACAGTTTTCAGGGATCTGCTCTCCCTCTCCGGTGAACTATCTTATCGTCCCCGACCCTTATCCAGGTTGGATTTCAGTTCATTAAGGAAAAATCTTTAAAGGCCGTCTGGCTCCAGGTCGAGAACAGCTAAAGTTTCAATTCCTCCTGATTGTCCGCCCATAAAATTAAAGTGAAGTGAATGCAATGTGAATTTGGTTCATATTTGCCTTTTTACTCATAACCACAGCTCTAATTTACTGAAATTACTTGGGGTGAGTGTTTGACACCTTAAGAGGAATTTTGGCTTTGACAAGCAATTAAGTTATGTTTTTTTCTTTGTTAAAACTTGAAGCTTACATCTATTGCTGCATCAGCATGTCCTCAAACGGCTCGGTATTCAAAAAATCACAAATTCAAGCCACAAAACATCATAAATTCGTTTTTTGAAATCAATTTTTTGACCCAGAATTTGACAGCCACATTTTTTTTTGTACCTGTGATTGACACCCTATGATTGACATAGCAGTTCTTCTGCAATAAATTATTCCTTGTATCAACAACACATTTTATTTCAACATTTTACAAATAAATTGAGCATTTGAACTTAGTTTTATTAATATAAATATAAAATTAATACGAGTATTCATAAAGACAAAGTTGAAAATATCATCGGATGTTACATCACAAAATAGGTACAATGTTTTCTTGATACCATAAGCACAATACGATTCTAATGGTAAACTAGGAATGCGTGAGTTGCTATGTATTTATATAAATATAAAAAATAAAGAACGAATAGAGATCCATATTGACAGCACTGTCAATCACTGAGGGGAGCATCAGTATGGGAACTAGTAAATGACATTTGCATTTTCACGTGTTATCTTTGATTATTTCCAAAAGATGAATGCAAGGTACACAAAAAACTGATTGAGAAAAACCACGGAAACTATCGAATTTGAAAATTTGGAGGGTATGGTGAAGCAGAACAAAACGCTAACCTCCTTGGCAAAATCACAAGAAACAGCACCAAAGAAATTACAACACGAGGTTTTGTTGGGTAACCTTCTCCAGATTTTACAAAAACCCGCCTGAAACCTTTTCTCGCCGTTATACTTTACTAAGAAGGTATTTTGCCTCAAAATTCAAATGGATCATGCCGTAAAGCACTTTTAAATGCCTTATTTTTAAAACTTCTTGGTGAGATGTCAATCACTGGTCCGTCCACCCTACTGAATTTCGTCAGAAATTGAAAGGTCACATTCTTCTCAACCAGATGAAACAACGTCCACAACCTTGACTATTTGGCCACAAGACCAAGAGAAAACGAGGAACTAAGGCAATATTTTTCGAACTTTGCGACATTCAACTATTCAACCTGTTATAGTAAAGTGAATTCCACATATCACAGGTACTGGTGTATGGCATTGAGAATGTATATCGTTATAAGGTGCAACAATTTTTGAGTCCCATCGCTCCTTAATAGTGAATTAGTGTGATGAAAATTAACCCTGCCTTATTTTTCATGATTTAGTAATTGAAATTGTCAAATATTATTGCCATGACATTTACGTTACCTCGAAAGATTTCGGGATCCCGATTTTTAAATTTCAGCCCTTAATAACTACTCTGGTTTAATCAAAATTAATGTCACTGTATCCACGAACGATTTATGATTGTTGACCCAAATTTCATAAAATTGGGTGTAGTAGCTTTGGAGAAAAGCTACGGACGTCAAACATTGGGGCGAAACATTCCAATACAAAGTACCTAGCAGTGTGTGGTCTGTCTATACCAATTTTTGACCAACATAGACCAAATATTATTCCTGGTCGGTTAATATTTCCTTGATTTAATCTTCCTTGTGGTCCATCAATTTTAATTCCTATTCTTAGGATAGTTCAAGGATGAATTACATCTACGATGTTACTAAGATTCGAATTGTTGATTTTACTGGAAAAATTACTCGGTTATCTACTTCTAATAATCGGATCTCATTTATATTAAGTTCATTGATTGGTGTTATATATGATTCTATTTATATGCTTTTTATATCTGAATATTCATATGTCCAATATAATTGGTGTCCAATTGCTTTAATTGTTTCTAATGATTTATTTATTTCATCTATGCGATATTGGATTTTTAAAGATTGTAATGCAATAAATAATCATGTAATGGCTGGTATTATAGTTTATAATAGTTCAATTGTCTGTCCTTCGAGTAAGTATCGATTAATGAGTTTATTATATATTGTTGTCAATAATATATATGATACTATAATGGTAATTATAGATAAACTTATTATGGTATGATCATGGAAGAAGATTAATTGTTCTATTAAAGGTGAATTTTGTCTTGGAAAGATAATTTTGATCAAGTTGGCATTTTCTAATAAAAGACTAATCTTTACATATGAATTTTAAGTTCATAGCATTTTTCTGCCATATTAGAATGTTCTAATGATAAGTAATTCCAGAGTGTGCGAGAAAGCGAGAAATTCAATACAAATATTAGTGAAGATTCCGTACATATGAACTGAGAAAAACTTGAAAAACTTTGGTAATTTCGTTGAACTACGATATTTTGCTTCCCAGTCTACCTATAGGCAGTGGAACCATTGTTTTCACTTTCGGGAGAAAAAAGATTTTGGTCTGCAAAATAAAAATTTACACTCACATTTTACGTTTTAGGGCATTCTGAACAACTTTAATTCCGTGTCTGTATGTGTGTCTGACGTATCCGCAAATCCTTGTAACAAGCATATTTTCCACAGTTTCCATCCGACTTGGATGAAATTTTCAGAGAATGTGCCCTTATCAGTTTTATCGCACATGGCTCAATACTTCACTCTGCGCATGCGCAAACGTAAATCCTACCAAGCATCACTTTCTAACGCCCGAGGCATCTGAACTTTACTACTTTTTTTACCACCCCATATCAATTTCAACATCATTGTAGCATTAATAGCTACTGCGCATGCGTCAATGTGAAATCCTTGTAAGAACCTTAATTCCCACAGTTTTCTTCCGATTTTGATGCAATTATCAGGGAATGCGCGGGTTAGGTTTAGATGGTTCCCTACCAGTTTCATTGATGTCAATCAATACTTCACTCTGCACATGCGCATACGTGAATCCATTACGCTCCATTTTAGCGAATTTATGAAGAAAATTAAGCTATTGCTCTCGCCTCAAAATTTGTAGAATGTGAATTTTTGAAAAAATTTTATGCAGAAATCCGTTTCAGGCTATTCTGAATCATATTCTGAAGTTTAACGCATTTTTTTATGTATGCATGTATGTATGTATGTATATATGTATGTATGTATATATGTATGTGTCATTCCAGACGATAACTGTCCGTAGAATTGTGATAGAAACTTCAAACAAATTTTAAAATGTTAAGGACTCAAAACGAAAGTTCAAGTTCGTTGGCCAGCATGATCGGATTACATCTTCGGGTTGAAATTTTCAAAAATGTAGTCAAAAATTTCAAAATAGCCGGTTTTTTGCGATTTGTTGTGCGAAATAATTTTTTCAGCATACTAACATGTGGTATATTCGGAATCAGCGTAAAATTTCCTATAAGAATATGTATCAAGTTTTCAAAAATTTCAAAGTTGAAAAATCAGTCAAAAATCGAAATAATGCCGTTCGCTAGACGTAAAAATCGGTAATATTTGCATGAAACATTGTCCAAATTCAGATTGAACTACTCTTATGGAAGTATCCCTGTATAACCAATCCTAGAACCATGCTGTTTAAAACGTAGGTAGTAGGTGCTTGTTAAAAAAAAATAAAATAAAAATGTAATCACAACTGATGAGTTTACTCTGTGAAATATTCCGTCCTCCGATTCTCTCGGTCGCTCTCTTTAATGTTTTACGCTCAGCTGTTTTAGGACTTGATGTAGCTTTAATACTGACTGTGGCTTAGAAAATATTAGCCATGAAATTATGAAGAAGTTCTATTTATGTACGTACTAGCACGCAGACCCAAGGCCTCGCTACGCTCGAAATGTCGAAGATTTCTTCAAAAATTCGCTCATGGGGTCATGCTGCATGACTGGACTTTTTTCACACCCTAGTCTTCGATTTTGCTTAAATTTGATGATAGTTGGGAGGGGAAGGCTCGATTACCCCGTATAAATTTCAACATGATTGTATCAATAATAGCAACTGCGCATGCGCAAATGTGTATTACTTGTAACGACCTTAATTTCCACAGTTTTCATCCGATTTTGATGACATTTTCAGTTAATGCTCATTTCACTGTTCTCAACTCAACTGTTCATTCTGCACACTTGCAAAGTAAATTACATTGAGTATCATTTTTTTGTTTCTCAATTGACCAATTATGACGTTTCACGCTACTTCTTCTTCTTGAATTACTCTTTTCCTCTATGTTATTTTTCAGGATCATTTAAAACTTTTCAATGATCTATACATTCGTGATACGTAAACGAAGAAGCTATGCGCCAGAACCAATTTGGCAGACGTTTTTATACTTCGATGTCAGGGGCTTATATATTTTTTGAGAAAGAAATATGGTTTTCAGTATTACTCATCACCATTGTAGACAAGAAAAAAAAGTTAGTTGTTTCCGGATTTCTAATCATTGGTGCAATTTTTCTGTTTGATGTTAAGGAATATAAGTATTTTTAAAGTTACGTATACGTAAATAGCATATACATAGAGAAATGGGCTTCAAAATCCTTTGGCATGAGTGTTATATGTGAGATCTGAATGAATGGGGTATCTTGGACACCATTGAACGAACTGGGGATCTGATTGAACGAATATATTTGGATTATTCAAACTTAAATCGCAGGCTACTGGAAATTTTTCAAATCAGCCCAATAAGGGGTCTTTTGGGGGAGGGGTGAAAATGGGTATTTTGGAAGTCACTGAACAAACCGGGGATCTGAGTGGTGGAATATGTTTGGATTACTCTAACTTGAACTACAAGCTACTTAAAATTTTACAAATCTGACCCATAGGGGGTGTTTTGGGAGAGGAGGGGGGGGGGATATGGGGTAACCTGGACATCAGTAAATAAGCTGGAGACGTTATTGAAATATGTTCGGGTTACTCCAACTTGAATCGCAGACTAGGTACTTGCAATTTTCAAACCCTACCATTAGGGGTTGTTGGGGGGGGGGGGGGGATTGGGGTTATGTTGATCATCCCTAATTAAACTGGAGCTGATTGGTAGGAAATATTTGAAATACTCTTGCATCGCAGACTACTTCAAGTTTTTCAATCTAACTCATAGAGGGTGTATTTTTTGGTGGGTTTATCACTGAATAAACTGGGGACCTGATTGCTAAAATATGTTTGAATTACACTAACTCAAATCACAGGCTATATGAAATTTTAAAATCTTACCCAAAGGGGTTGTTTTTCTTAGTGGAGGGAGGTAGGGGGTGAAATGAGGTATCGGACATCACGGAATAAACTGAGAACCTGATTGATTAAATATGTTTGGATAGCACTAAAAGATCACAGCCTACTTAGAAATGTTTAATGTCGACCCATAGGGGTGTTTTTGGGGAAGGGGGTTTGGAAAGGGGTATTCTTGACATCACTGAACCAACTTGGGATCTGATTGGCCGAATATGTCAAGATCACGTCAAACTGGATATTAAAATATTTTCCAGCATCAACCATAGGGAGGTGTTTGTGGTAAGGAAAAAAAGGGGTGGTTAATGGAATAATTTTGTCATCACCGAACGAACTGGTGATCTGATGTTCGGACGAAAGAAATTGGATTTGTCTGAACGTTCTTTTGGTTTACCTAGCAAGAACATTTTAATCTGAAATATGAGGGGTGTTTGTGGTGAGTGGGGGTTGATCTCAGTAGTTTGGTCCTAATAGGTAACTCATAGGCAAGTTCACAAATAGGTACTTGAAGATACTTCAGATCCATAGGTGTGTCCCAAAATGTTATGGGTGAGGGGGGGTGGGGGCTTGGTTAGTCTCCTATATAATTCTATGCCTGCAAAACTCAGAGATCCATTTGACGTTATCCGTTCACTATACAAGAGATATATTAAAGGGGAGAACTAAGATGAATGAGTAGAAATCGGTCCATGTTGATTTACCAACCGTCAAACCAAATACATACCAATCTATCTTGGTAACAAGGTCATCCCTCATGCCAATGAGGTAAAATATGTGGGCATGATTGTTGACACAAAGTTTCATAGGGGTGTCCCAAAATGTGATGGGTGAGGTGGGGTTTGTGTATGTTCAAGTCAACCTGTGTAACGTATGGGTGAACAAGCTACTTATCAATAATTATAATCCTATCTTTGAAAAAGTACCATGTTTTGCTCAATATACTCAAACAAGTTTCTGTGAGATGGGGTCGGTCACATCCATATTACTAAGCTTTTGTTCTTGGCACGTTGTCGTCGCTTATTCACACGCCTCGAAAAAAGAAGAAAAAATCTGATGTTATCCGACGGGATTCCTCCCGTTGGAAACGGCCGGGATGTTTGGCGGACCCGTTGGTATGTCCTCAATGAAGAAATATTTTCAAGGAAGCCACCCGAACGGCCTTTTTCGAAGGATGGGGGCGAGCCGAGGGTGAGAAAGGAAGAGTAAACTTTTATTTATATTTGGAGGCGTGTAGTTGTGGAAGTGGCCCAACCAAGTCCGAGGGGGATCAGATAAAGTTGGGCCTACTAATTGTTCTCCTCCTGGGGCCAAGATGCCTCGACGACACCTCCTGGAAGGAAACCGTGCCTGGAAACCATCTCGAAAAGAAGGACGTTTTTCTCCCTGATATTTACGGCCGTCGACTCCGTGGCAATCAATTAAGAAATCAGAGGGCTCCTTGGGTGGCACGGGGAAGGAATCCCTTCGTTTTCCTTCAACATCCGAACTCTCGCCTTATCTCCTTCATTGCGGTGAGTGGTGGAAGGTAACCCAAAGCTCGTGAGAAAGATCACGGGAAAACTCCAAAAAAACTCACAAGCAAGAGCGAAGGTTAGGGATACGATTTGTTTATAATTAGCGGAGTTGTTTCCAATTAGTTTGATGATTGTCGGGGCGGGGTTGAGGCGAAGTTGACAGTTTCGTTTCTCAGATAAGATCTGGGACACCACCTTTCTGGTGGCCCCTATAGGCTTCGAGAGCTTCGGCTTCCGAGCATGGACGTTTTTTTCAAAAACCGACTTATAACGATTGATTAGCATAATCGTCTTTAGGCGAGATCAAAAGGTGAATATCGACCGTGTGCGCCCACCTCGTGCCTGTTCTGTTCTCCCAAGACCGCCAAAAGCTCTGGTCTGCACCTGAGAAACTTCGGGACAAATTGAAACTGATCGTTTTGTCCTGTCAACTACCGACTTGATTTCGCCGGATAATCCGCATAATAAGTTTTAATCCTCTTCTTATAAGTTGCCTACCGTTTCGTTCTCACTCGAACGGCACACCTCCACAATATCGAGGAAACCACTTGGTAGATGGTTATTCCAGAGAGGTTTATTATTTCAATATTATTTGCGAATTTTCGAAGAAAATAAGTGAAGCTACTGCAATTGCTCCTAAAATATTTTTAAATCTAAATTTTCTTTATTGATATACCTACGTTTTAAGGTAGTCCAGTGCTGTTTCGACGGCCTAATGATGATGTCTTTGCATCGAAAGCGATCGCCTCCAGTACTTGACTTGCTAGTGACGACGGATAGAGGTACGTAAATGATAATTTTACTTTTTTTGTTATTAAACTTTATTGGCTTCAATACAACTATTCAGCCTTTCATACTAGATAAAATTTACAATAGTAAATATTTCAAACTTTAGTTAATTGAAATAATTGAAACTAACAAACAAGAAAAATAAATATATATATGTATCAAATCGAATTGTCAAATTACAGTCCTTACAAAATTTAAAGATGGCATCGTAATGAAGGAGGTCTTGAAGTCGGAGGATCAGGTCAAGATTGAAAGGGTGAGGAACTGATTTAAAGATTTCTTCGAAGAGACGTTTTCTTGCAGAAACGAAACATGGACATTCCATCAATATATATTGCTCGTCTTTAACCACTGAACAGAGCTCGCACAGTTCGATGGTCGATCTTCGGATTTTGAAGAGGTTCTTTTTGGTACAGCTGTGACCTGTTCACAGGCGCGACAGGGTTTTGAAGAACATCTTAGGCCTTAACAGCATATCATCAAACCAGGCGTGCAGTCGAGGTGGAGGTAAGATTGTGACAAATCATCTTCCACTTTCTGGCAATTTCAGCTGCAATTATCTTCATTAAGTTGGTCCGAGGGAACCATGGAGTAGCCTCAGGCAATGCAACGTTCATCGCTGCGATTTTCGCATTACGGTCAGCAATATCATTCTATTCCACTATTCCTTTGTGACTCCTCACCCATATAAATCGATGCCATCATACTTCAGTTGGAGCAACATCTATTTTATTTCCATCTCCAATATCCCCATTTTTTTCCAGGATTGGCTGACCACAGCTTTGTAAGAGCGGACTGGGAATCAGTGACAATTATGGCAGAATTCGACGTCCGGGTGCGAGCCACAAGCTGTAAACCTTCATATGTTGCAAATGCTGAAGCATTTGTGAATATTGTGGCATGATCCCAGATTTTACTATTGTTACTAGCGGAAATAAACCTTTAGATTGAATATCATCATGTGTGGTATAGGTATACGTTCAACGTTACATTTCCAACAAGAATAATAGTACCTTTTAATTGAACATCAATTATCCTGGAATTTTCCTGATTTTTTCAAAAATGCAGGGGCCGTCCTCAAAAATTAGACGTCTGCATGATGTCCAGGACACATATTAAGCACTCCAGTACTGTCGCACAAAGTATCCGCAACATTATTCACCACTTTCAGAATAATATCGTTGACGCATACGGATTGTTCATGAACGACAAGTTACACAATGAGTTGAAAGTTGAATCTGTCAATGAGGTTATCCGCAAACAAGCCGTCAATCACATTTTGCGGCTCAGAGATCATGTTAGCAAGGATGTCGTACAGCTCCTTGACACCGAAGATCTACTTTAAAGACTTAAAAGAACTAAACCGCATGAACTAAGTGAAATAAAATGAACGTCAAGACTAGTGTGACTCAATTATCAGAACAATGAGTCTAAAGTGAAGTACATTAGATCTTAAGAAAATGTACAATAATTATCACATGAATATTGCTTATTAGTTGTTATTCCTTGGCGCAATAAAACTTGTCCAAAAAAAAAAAAAAAAAAAAAAAAAAAAAAAAAAAAAAAAAAAAAAAAAAAAAAAAAAAAAAAAAAAGCTTTGCCCCCTGGACCCCCCGGTAGCTTTCCCCGCTTTGAGCCTTCGGCTAAAATGCTAAAACATGGAACATGCTTTCTTCCCGCTAATTCGTAAATGTAAATAAATTTAAAACTACAGCACAAATGTTAAACAATTACTATAACCAAGATTAACTTCTCAACCAAGTGACAACAAAACAAGTGGCATTGTTTACTATACCCATTTATAGCATAAATAAATACAAAACTAAAACATGAATAGAAGAACAAGTACGAAAAAAAAATGCGTGTTAAATCGAGAGCTTTCCAACGAGTGGAGAACGATTTTTGTCCGGTGAAAGCTAAAGAACTTTCATTTCCCCAGCAACGGCTTGGTTGTACGAGAAAATCAAAAGGAAAAATTTCGTGATACATCCGCGTAACATTTTTCACTAGTTAGTCCAAGGCTAAAGCATGCTGCATGCTAAAACCTCAAAAATTAGACGCCTACATGATGTTCAGGACACATATTGAGCACTCCAGTACTGTTTCGACGGCCTGAAGAAGATTTCTTTGCATCGAAACCTCGCCCCCGGTACTCAAGTTGCTAGTGACGACGGATCCCTTCTAAACACTCATGGTGGGTCTGAAATGCCTCTATAACGTGCCTTTTGCCTAAAAACTGCAAGATACGTGGTTTTTCAACAATTTTTGACGATTGTTTTACAGTTTTTGAAAGGTTTTTTACAAATTACACGACTTGGCGACTAGATAAAAATATCGATAATACTTGAACTATTTCTGCGTCGAATTAGACCAACAGCAGCTGTGGAAGTGTGATAATTAACGTTTTGAGATATTTTCAACTTTTGACCCGTAAGTTCAAAAACACCATATTTTTAATTTTTCCGTTTTTTCATCTGATTATACCATTATTATAGGAAATTTAATGCTGATCACGCCTACACCACCAATGATGGTCTAAAACGCTATACCGAGAAAAAATAAATTGTCAAAATATGACAAAAACCACTACTAGACGTCACCAGACTCTCTGGCAATACGTCTGCTCTATCTAGGGCTAGGCCAGCAAAACCCAAATAAACCAGGTACAAACACAGCAAAATAGATCGTTAAGGTTGATAACGAATGCCACACGGCACGTCAGAAATGACGACATCCACCGTGATCTTGACATCACAACGGTTTAAAGTTATCAAAACCACGACCACCCTTCTATAGCTTCTCTATCTAACCTTCCATCACCTGCAATATTCAAAAACTTATCGTCAATCTGGGGACATCATCCCCCCTGGCGCCCTAAAAGAAAAAGACCACCCGACATACTGCACTGAAGTGAAAATACACTGTTCCTGAATATTATATAGTTATTATCCTATTAGTTTGTGCTATTATCGTATTATTATCTTGTTACATTAAAAAATATTTATACCTAATTTTATTACCTTATAAACTAAGTAATTTGTAGGGGCTGTTGCTAAACAGTAGCCCTAGTTCACGTGCCATAGAAGGATGTACAATCCACACGTATTAGTCTTAAATGTGGTTTCGTAATACTAAAAGTTAAATGTAGTTTTGGAAAAAAAGGGACTGAAAACCTCAGAAAGCCTATTACCATCCAACTCATTGATACAGTCAAAGATATATAACTAATTTTAAATTATGGGATCCATGGGGATCGGAGGTTATGCTTTCTTGGGGGTCAATTTTGCCAATAACTGATTAAATAATGAATAGGGTGAAAGTACCTTACACGTAATATTGTAGAAACTGTAGCTGAGCAATATCTAGCTCTCGTGCCACAGTACGATGTACAAATGATTCAACATGTATTTGCCTAATATATAGTACCTCCCAAGAAAGCAAAATGCATGATATCACACAATATGGGCCAAACCAATAGTTCTCCGTCTCCTAGTTCAGTGCATTCATTCTCTCACACTTTTTGAGAGAGTTGGGAGTCAGATTCTTCTTCAACAACTTGGACGATTTTCGCCTATCTCACCACCGTACTGGCAATTAGCCTAACATGTAGTGTTCTAATACTAAAAGTTGAATGTAGTTTTGAAAAAATAGGGACTGAAAACCTCAGATGGACTATTACCATCTAACTCATCGCTGCAGTCAAAGATGTATAACTAATCTATACTATTAATAAGAATGAAACTCCGTCTGTCTGTCTGTTTGTCGTGTCTATGCACGGCCAAACGGCTGAGTGGGCCGGATCTACGAGTGGGGGGATCTTCTTGGGATTTTCGGATAGGGTGTATAAGCGAATTTAAAATTTTCTAATCCCACCCGAACCATGGGCCGTAGGGCGGGAGGGGGGTCGAAGTAAGAATTAATGTGCGCTTTTTGGACTTCCCCGCTTCCCCTACCCCTCTAAACGGCCGTCGACAATTCCGGAAAAATACCGGTTTCGTAGGTTTTTGAACGAGGAAGACAACGGTGCGATCTGATCGCGAAAAAAGTATCGGGAAATGCGTCAAAAAAATGCGAGAGTACGGACCCGTTTTCTCGAAAAGTCCGCCGAAAAACTTGGTTTTTTCCGATTAAAATATACCCCATAAAGGTACGTTTTTCGGAACGGTTTTCGCGGGCGAAATACAGCTTTGGGTCCGCCGAATCTGAATCCGAAATCGGATATCTAAAAAAGTGACGAGAACTCGGTCAAATTGCGAGCAGAAGCGAGCAAAGCGATTAAAATGATTCTGCCGTGGACGAGAGAAGGCTCAAGAATTGACGTGAAGGGTTCGATGTCACAACATTGCGAGGCGAGCAGGTATGCCTACATAGGTACCTACCTTACGAGCGAAGCGAGAGCCATTTCAAATAATAAATACGGACTTTGTCCTACACATATACAGGTATACCTTGCGAGCGAAGCGAGCAACATCTCCGAATAAACTTTTCGTGGTTCCACGTAGTTTTATAAGATTTAATTTGTTTGTAATAATTCCCAACTGAAAAAAAGGTCTGCCAAGTTGGGTGGGCAGTATAACTTCCTCAAGCGAGCGAAGCGAGCAGCATCCCCTACAGAAGTTAAACCTACCCTTAGAGATCTACCGTTTGCGAGCGAAGCGAGCAGCATCCCCTACAGAAGTTAAACCTACCCTTAGAGATCTACCGTTTGCGAGCGAACCGAGCAACATCCCCTAAATGCCATACTTTGCGAGCGAAGCGAGCAACATTTTCTACATGCCAGACTTTGCGAGAGAAGCGAGCAACATATCCTGTATGCCAGACTTTGCGAGCGAAGCGAGCAATATTCCCTACATGCCACACGTTGCGAGCGAAGCGAGCAACTTAACGGGGGGTCCGGGGGGCTTGCCCCCCGGCTGGACGTGGAGGCGAGCGTAGCGAGCCGGAGCGGCTAGTTGTAAATAAAGGGATCCATGTGCTTCGGAGGTTATGCTTTTTCGGGGGTCAATTTCGCCAATAAATGATTAAATAATAAATTAAGTACCTTTCAGGTAATATACAAAAAATCGGGGTGTGACTCAATGAAAACAACTGCTCGATTATGTTTCCTAACATGTTAGAATCACTAACTGACCCACGCTCACAGACACATCTTCTGAAACCACTACTAGACGTCACCTCTCTCTGTCTCTCTCTGGATACCAAACGTCTGTAATACCTGACGTTTAACAAAAAAATAAGGCAATACGGCTACTCTAACTGGGGCTTGGCCAGCAAAACCCTAATAAAAAGGTACAAACGCAGCAAAATAGATCGTTAAGGTTGATAACGAATGTTCCACGGATCGTCAGAAATGACGACATTTATCGTGATCTTGACATCTCAAAAGTCGATGAAGTCATTAAAATCGCCACCATGCCTATCTATCTAACCATCCATCACCTGAGACATTCTTACTGTAATTTAGGCATTCAGACGTTCTTACTGTAACATAATGTAATTTAGGGGACATAGTCTGTCCAGGCGCCTTAAAAGAAAAAAACCACCCAACATGCTGCACTGAAGTGAAAAGACACTTTACCTGAATATTATAAAATTATTATCCCATTAGTTATTATTTTATTATCATCTTGTTACATACAAATATTTATACCTATTTGTATTACCTTATAAACTAATTTGTAGGAACTGTTGCTGAACAATATCTAGCTCTCGTGCCACAGTACGATGTACAAATGATTTCTCATGTATTAGCCTAACATGTAGTACCCCCCCAAGAAGGCAAAATGCATGATATCACGCAATGTGGGCCAAGCCTATAGTTTGACCGCCGTCTCCTGTTACAGTGCATTCATTCTCTCTCTTTTTGACAGAGTTTGGAGTGAGACGCTTCTTCAACGGCTTGGCTGATTTATCTTTATTTATTATCTCACAACTGTATTGGTAATTAGCCTAACATATAGTACTGTAATACTATAAGTTAACTGTAAATTTGGAGAAAAAAATTAACTGAAAACCTCAGAAGGTCTAATACCATCCAAATCATTGTTACAGTCACATATATAAATAACACATTGTAAATTATGAGGTCCATGTGGATCGGAAGTTATACTGTCCTTGAGTTCAATTTTGAAAACAGCTGATTAAATGATGAATTAAGTAACTATCACATAATACACATAAAATCGGGGTGTGACTCAATGGGTCTAACTGCCCGATAATGTTTTCGATCCTGGTAAACCGTGGAATGGCGGCGCCGGAAGGTTCCTGCTCAACTTGGGTCATTTTGTCTGAGGACGACCGTGAATCGAAATTCACGTGCGGGGAAGAGAGTGGGGTGGAGAGGGTGGGGGAATAAAATAAAACCCCGTTTTCGTCTCAGTGAGCGTCGTGGGTGTGTAAAAGCGTGTTCTTGTGTGAATATATAGGTGGCAAGAGGGGGAGGGGGTTTAGGAGTGTGGAAGTGTTAGGAAGACAATGTTAGAAGCGTCTCACTTTCTTCAGCGGCTTGGCCGATTTTCGCCTATCTCACAACCGTATTGGTAATTGCCTAACATGTAATACTACTTAAGCCTAACATACAAAACGTTTTGTACTTTGTGAATACTACAAAATTCGGAAAAAATTAGCTGAAAACCTCAGAAGGCCTATTAACATCCAAATCATTGTTACAGCCAAATATATACATAACAAGTTGTAAATTATGGGATCCATGTGGATCGGAAGTGATGCTTTCTTTGAGTTTAATTTCGCAAACAGCTGATTAAATGATGAATTAAGTAACTATCACATAATACACATAAATCGGGGTGTGACTCAATCGGTCTAACTGCCCATAATGTTTTCGATCCTGGTAAACTGTGGAATGGCGGCGCCGGAAGGTTCCTGCTCAACTTGGGTCATTTTGTCTGAGGACGACCGTGAATCGAAATTCACGTGCGGGGAAGAGAGTGGGGTGGAGAGGGTGGGGGAATAAAATAAAACCCCGTTTTCGTCTCAGTGAGCGTCGTGGGTGTG